>CM038682.1:95968551-96513867 GCA_021605205.1 Aegilops longissima
AGTCAGCAAAGTGTAATATGCGACGGCGGTTGATGGCATTGAGGATTCCTTCATCCGTGCAGTTATTGCAGAATACTGAAACCGCGTCCTCGCCGCGACAATCTTTAATCTTGTTTTTGACAAGGAGGAACCTGGCCTAAAAGTGATGGACTATTTCCTGAGACTGCTGTCGTATGCACATGAGGTCGCATATATCCGGATGACCGGAATTACTTGGCGAATGTTGCCTGTGGTGGGTGGGTGGCTTTAAATCCGAACCCTGACCCAGTTTGGAGTCCGGATTTTGAAGAATTTCCGAGCATAATAGTTCAGGCTCCGGGATGTCAACTGACTTTTTAGGCCCAACGTCCGACTCTAGGTTCGGAGGGCCTGGAGCGTCGTTCCGTAGACAGGTATCCGGCTGTTCGAGCTTGGATATCCGAACATAGTTCGTCTTCAACATAGGGGAAGAGTCGTTGTTTTGCTCCTCTACGACCGCTGTCTGATGGGTGATCGGCAGAGATTTAATTTATCTCTGATTGGGTTTAAACCCAATCCGATCATAGTCTGTAGCGACCCCCATAGCGGTGATGCGATCCAGTAGTTCATTTAAAGACGACAAATCCGCCGGATCCATCCGTTTGGAGTATTCAGAATCAACACGGAGGCGATTTTCGATGACCTGAGAGGTCAGCGTCGGCTTAACGACCGAACGGGCGATCATAGTAAAGTCGCCTAACCGGAGGGTTTGGCCTGAGGCCAGGGCTCCTCCGGAGGTGATGCTATCCTTGATGAAAAGTTGAGCCATCGATCCTTTTTTCGACGTCACTGTGGAAGTCTCAATGAAAGCACCAATGTCGGTGTCAAAACCGGTGGATCTCGTGTAGGGGGTCCCGAACTGTGCATCTAAGGTCGACGGTAACAGGAGACAGGGGACACGATGTTTATCCAGGTTCGTGCCCTCTCGATGGAGGTAATACCCTACTTCCCGCTTGACTGATCTTGATGAATATGAGGGTTACAAGAGTTGATATACCACGAGATCATAATGGCTAAACCCTAGAAGTCTAGCATGTATGATTATGATTGCCTCTACGGACTAAACCTTCCGGTTTATATAGACATCGAAGGGGACTAGGGTTGTACAAAGTCGGTTACAGAGAAAGGAATCTTCACATCCGAGCTCCAAGCTTGCCATCCACACAAAGGAGAGTCCTATCCGGACACGGGAGAGAGTCTTCTATCTTGTATCTTCACGGCCCATCAGCCCGACCCACGTCACATAGGCCGGACGCCCAAGGACCCACTAATCCAGGACTCCCTTAGTCAACAAGACCACCAGTTTCAAGAAAAAGGGTAAAGGGAAGAAGGGGAACTTCAAGAAGAACGGCAAGCAAGTTGCTGCTCAAGTGAAGAAGCCCAAGTCTGGACCTAAGCCTGAGACTGAGTACTTCTACTACAAAGTGATGGTCACTGGAAGCGGAACTACCCCAAGTATTTGGCAGATAAGAAGGATGGCAAGGTGAACAAAGGTATATGTGATATACATGTTATTGATGTGTACCTTACTAATGCTCGCAGTAGTGCCTGGGTATTTGATACTGGTTCCGTTGCTAATATTTGCAACTCAAAATAGGGACTATGGATTAAGCAAAGATTGGCTAAGGACGAGGTGACCGTGCGTGTGGGAAATGCTTCCAAAGTCGATGTGATCACCGTCGGCACGCCACCTCTACATCTACCTTCAGGATTAGTTTTCGACCTGAATAATTGTTACTTGATGCCAGCGTTGAGCATGAACATTATATCTGGATCTTGTTTGATGCGAGACGGTTATTCATTTAAATCTGAGAATAATGGTTGTTCTATTTATATGAGTAATATCTTTTATGGTCATGCACCCTTGAAGAGTGGTCTATTTTTATTGAATCTCGATAGTAGTGACACACATATTCATAATATTGAAGCCAAAAGATGTAGAGTTGATAATGATAATGCAACTTATTTGTGGCACTGCCGTTTGGGTCATATTGGTGTAAAGCGCATGAAGAAACTCCATTCTGATGGGCTTTTGGAATCACTTGGTACTTGCGAACCATGCCTCATGGGCAAGATGACTAAAACTCCGTTCTCCATAATAATGGAGCGAGGAACAGATTTCTTGGAAATCATACATACTGATGTATGTGGTCCGATGAATATTGAGGCTTGTGGCGGGTATCGTTATTTTCTCACCTTCACAGATGATTTGAGCAGATATGGGTATATCTACTTGATGAAACATAAGTCTGAAACATTTGAAAAGTTCAAAGAATTTTAGAGTGAAGTAGAAAATCATCGTAACAAGAAAATAAAGTTTCTACGATCTGATCATGGAGGAGAATATTTGAGTTACGAGTTTGGTCTTCATTTGAAACAATGTGGAATAGTTTCGCAACTCATGCCACCCGGAACACCACAACGTAATGGTGTGTCCGAACGTCTTAATCGTACTTTACTAGATACGTGCGATCTATGATGTCTCTTACTGATTTACCGCTATCGTTTTGGGGTTATGATTTAGAGACGGCTACATTCACGTTAAATACGGCACCATCTAAATCCGTTGAGACGACACCTTATGAACCGTGGTTTGGCAAGAAACCCAAATTGTCGTTTCTTAAAGTTTGAGGCTGCGATGCTTATGTGAAAAAGCTTCAACCTGATAAGCTCGAACCCAAATCGGAGAAATGTGTCTTCATAGGATACCCAAAGGAGACTGTTGGGTACACCTTCTATCACAAATCCAAAGGCAAGACATTCGTTGCTAAGAATGGATCCTTTCTAGAGAAGGAGTTTCTCTCGAAAGAAGTGAGTGGGAGGAAAGTAGGACTTGATGAGGTAACTGTACCTGCTCCCCTATTGGAAAGTAGTTCATCACAGAAATCAGTTCCTGTGACTCCTACACCAGTTAGTGAGGAAGCTAATGATGATGATCATATAACCTCAAATCAAGTTACTACTGAACCTCGTAGGTCAACCAGAGTAAGATCCGCACGAGAGTGGTACGGTAAACCTGTTCTGGAGGTCATGTTACTTGACCATGAAGAACCTACGAACTATGAGGAAGCGATGATGAGCCCAGTTTCTGCAAAATGGCTTGAGGCCATGAAATCTGAGATGGGGTCCATGTATGAGAACAAAGTATGGACTTTGATTGACTTGCTCGATGATCGGAGAGCCATTGAGATTAAATGGATCTTCAAGAGGAAGATGGACACTGATAGTAGTGTTACTATCTACAAAGCTTGAATTGTCGCAAAAGTTTTTCGACAAGTTCAAGGTGTTAACTATGATGAGAGTTTCTCACCCGTATCTATTCTTAAAGCCTGTCCGAATTATGTTAGCAATGGCCGCATTTTATGAAATTTGGCAAATGGATGTCAAAACTGCATTCCTTAATGGATTTCTTAAAGAAGAGTTGTATATGATGCAACCTGAAGGTTTTATCAATCCAAAGGATGCTAACAAAGTGTGCAAACTCCAGCGATCCATTTATGGACCGGTGCAAGCATCTCGGAGTTGGAATAAACGTTTTGATAGTGTGATAAAAGCATATGGTTTTATACAGACTTTCGAAGAAGCCTGTATTTACAAGGAAGTGAGTGGGAGCTCTATAGCATTTCTAATATTATATGTGGATGACATATTGTTGATTGGAAATGATATAGAATTTCTGGATAGCATAAAAGGATACATGAACAAGAGTTTTTCAATGAAAGACCTCAGTGAAGCTGCTTATATATTGGGCATCAAGATCTATAGAGATAGATCGAGACGCTTAATTGGACTTTCACAAAGCACATACCTTGATAAAGTTTTGAAGAATTTCAAAATGGATCAAGCAAAGAAAGGGTTCTTGCCTTTGTTACAAGGTGTGAAGTTGAGTCAGACTCAATGCCCGACCACTGCAGAAGATAGAGAGAAAATGAAAGTTGTTCCCTATGCTTCAGCTATAGGCTCTATCATGTATGCAATGCTGTGTACCAGACCTGATGTATGTCTTGCTATTAGTTTAGCAGGGAGGTACCAAAGTAATCTAGGAGTGGATCACTGGACATCGGTCAAGAACATCCTGAAATACCTGAAAAGGACTAAGGATATGTTTCTCCTTTATGGAGGTGAGAAAGAGCTCGTCGTAAATGGTTACGTCGATGCAAGCTTTGACACTGATCCGGATGACTCTAAGTCACAAACCGGATACGTATTTATATTGAACGGTGGAGCTGTCAGTTGGTGTAGTTCTAAGCAAAGCGTCGTGGCGGGATCTACGTGTGAAGTGGAGTACATAGCTACTTCGGAAGCAGCAAATGAAGGAGTCTGGATGAAGGAGTTCATATCCGATCTAGGTGTCATAACTAGTGCATCGGGTCCAATGAAAATCTTTTGTGACAATACTGGTGCAATTGCCTTGGCAAAGGAATCCAGATTTCACAAGAGAACCAAGCACATCAAGAGACGCTTCAATTCCATCCGCGATCAAGTCAAGGAGGGAGACATAGAGATTTGCAAGATACATACGAATCTGAATGTTGTAGACCCGTTGACTAAGCCTCTCTCACGAGCAAAACATGACCAGCACAAAGACTCCATTGGTGTTAGAATCATTACTGTGTAATCTAGATTATTGACTCTAGTGCAAGTGGGAGACTGAAGGAAATATGCCCTAGAGGCAATAATAGAGTTGTTATTTATATTTCCATATATCATGATAAATATTTATTATTCATGCTAGAATTGTATTAACCGAAAACTTAGTACATGTGTGAATACATAGACAAACAGAGTGTCACTAGTATGCCTCTACTTAACTAGCTCGTTGAATCAAAGATGGTTAAGTTTCCAAGCCATAGACATGAGTTGTCATTTGATTAACAGGATCACATCATTAGAGAATGATGTGATTGACTTGACCCATTCCGTTAGCTTAGCACTTGATCATTTAGTATGTTGCTATTGCTTTCTTCATGACTTATACATGTTCCTATGACTATGAGATTATGCAACTCCTGAATACCGGAGGAACACTTTGTGTGCTACCAAACGTCACAACGTAACTGGGTGATTATAAAGGTTCTCTACAGGTGTCTCCAATGGTGTTTTTTGAGTTGGCATAGATCGAGATTAGGATTTATCACTCCGATTATCGGAGAGGTATCTCTGGGCCCTCTCGATATTGCACATCACTATAAGCCTTGCAAGCAATGTGACTAATGTTTTAGTTGCGGGATGATGCATTACGGAACAAGTAAGGTGACTTGCCGGTAACGAGATTGAACTAGGTATTGAGATACCGACGATCGAATCTCGGGCAAGTAACATACCGATGACAAAGGGAACAATGTATGTTGTTATGCGGTTTGATCGATAAAGATCTTCGTAGAATATGTAGGAACCAATATGAGCATCCAAGTTCCGCTATTGGTTATTGACCAGAGATGAGTCTCGGTCATGTCTACATAGTTCTCGAACCCGTAGGGTCCACACGCTTAACATTCTGTGACGATCGGTATTATGAGTTTATGTGTTTTGATGTACCGAAGGTTGTTCGGAGTCCCGAATGTGATCACGGACATGACAAGGAGTCTTGAAATGGTCGAGACATAAAGATCGATATATTGGATGGCTATGTTTGGACATCGGAATGGTTCCGGGTGAGTTCGGGCATTTACCGGAGTACCGGGAGGTTACTGGAACCCCCCGGGGAGTGTATGGGCCATATTGGGCCTTAGTGGGAGAGAGGAGGAGGCGGCCTAGGAGGGGGCGCGCCCCACCAAGCCCAATCCGAATTGGGAGGGTGCCCGGCACCCCTTTCCTTCCTCCCTCTCTCCTCCTTCCTTCCTCTCCTTCTCCTACTTGGAAGGGGGGGGGGGAATCCTACTCGGCCCTCCCCCTCCTCCACTCCTTTATATACGGGGGAGGGGGGCACCCCATAGACACACAAGTTGATCATTGTCTTAGCCGTGTGCGGTGCCCCACTCCACCATAATCCACCTCGGTCATATCGTCGTAGTGCTTAGGCGAAGCCCTGCGATGGTAGCTTCATCATCACCGTCATCACGCCATCGTGCTGACGAAGCTCTCCCTCGACACTCAGCTGGATCGAGAGTTCGTGGGACGTCACCGAGCTGAACGTGTGTAGATCACGGAGGTGCCGTACTTTCGGTACTAGGATCGGTCGGATCGTGAAGACATACGACTACATCAACCGCGTTGTCATAACGCTTCCGCTTACGGTCTACGAGGGTGCGTGGACTACACTCTCCCCTCTCGTTGCTATGCATCACCATGATAGATCTTGCGTGTGCGTAGGAATTTTTTGAAATTACTGCGTTCCCCAACATCTGGAGGGGTCTGGAAGTCCACAAGTGGGTTCACCATGACCCAAGGGCTAGCATGGGCTGCGGGGAGGTGCCCTGGTCTTATTGGGCTAGGCGCACCAAGTCCTCAAAAGCCCATGTGGCTAGGGAAGGCACAAAAAGGAAGGAGTCCTAGTAGAAATAGGATTGGACTTGGAGTCCAAGTCCTCTCCCCATTAGCTGCGCCCTAGGGCTTGGAGGGGCTGTTTGCCATGCCCCTCCACCTATATATAGAGGGGAGGGGCGCCCCAAGAGGATACACCAAGCCCTTGGCACCCCTCTCTGTCCCGTTACCCTGTAGTTCCACCGCCTCGTCTCCGTGACGCTTAGCGAAGCGCTGTCGGTGCTCCATGATGGTAGCTGAGGGAGGGATGATGTAGCACAGCGACGATAGGTATTTCCCTCAGTTATGAAACCAAGGTATCGAACCAGTAGGAGAACCAAGCAACACAACGTAAACAGTACCTGCACACAAACAACAACACCTCGCAACCCGACGAGTTAAAGGGGTTGTCAATCCCCTTCAAAGTGCAGGCGCCTCAAGATAGGCAAGCGGACGTGAGGTAAATTGTAATAGATTGATAGATCAAACGCCAAATAAAATAAATAAAGATAAAACGCAGCAAGGTATTTTTGTATTTTTTGGTTTAATAGATCTGAATAAAAATGCAAAGGAAAAGTAGATCGCAAGGCAAATATATAAGAAAGAAGACCCGAGGGCCGTAGGTTTCACTAGTGGCTTCTCTTGAGAAAAATAGCAAACGGTGGGTAAAAAAATTACTATAGGGCAATTGATAGAACTTCAAATAATTATGCCGATATCCAGGCAATGATCATTACATAGGCATCACGTCCAAGATTAGTAGACCGACTCCTGCCTGCATCTACTACTATTACTCCACACATCGACCGCTATCCAACATGCATCTAGTGTATTAAGTTCATGGAAAAATGGAGCAATGCAATAAGAATGATGACATGATGTTGACAAGATCCGTTTATCTATATGGCTGTAGATATAGATCTCATCTTTTTATCCTTAGTAGCAACGATACATACGTGTCGGTTCCCTTTCTGTCACTGGGATCGAGCAACATAAGATCGAACCCACTACCGGGCACCTCTCCCCATGGCAAGATAAATAGATCAAGTTGGCCAAACAAAACCCAAATATCGGAGAAGAAATACGAGGCTATAAGAGATCATGCATATAAGAGATCAAAGAAACTCAAATAACTTTCATGGATATAAAAATATATGACTGATCATAAACTTGAAGTTCATCAGATCCCAACAAACACACCGCAAAAGAGTTACATCATATGGATCTCCAAGAGACCATTGTATTGAGAATTCAGCAAGAGAGAGAAAGCCATCTAGCTACTAACTACGGACCCGAAGGTCTACAAAGAACTACTCATGCATCATCGGAGAGGCACCAATGGAAGTGGTGGACCCCTCCGTGATGGTGTCTAGATTGGATCTGGTGGTTCTGGACTCTGCGGCGGCTGGATGAATATTTCATCGACGCTTCTAGGGTTCTGGTATTTTTGGGGTATTTATAGAGCAAAGAGGCGGTCCGGGGGCACCCGAGGTGGGCACAACCCACCAGGGCGCGCCAGGAGGCCCTGGCGCGCCCTGGTGGGTTGTTCCCTCCTCGGGACTCCCCCAGGTGCAACCAGGGCCCATCTGCTTCCTTCTAGCCCATAAAAAATCATCGTGGAGTTTCGTGGCATTTGGACTCCGTTTGATATTGATTTCCCGCAATGTAAAAAAACTTGGAAAAAACAGCAACTGGCACTTGGCACTTTGCAAATAGGTTAGTACCAAAACATGATATAAAATGACTATATAATGATTATAAAACATCCAAGGTTGAGAATAAAACAGCATGGAACAATAAAAAATTATAGATACGTTGGAGACGTATCACTCCACCACCACCATCACCACCACGCCGTCGTGTTGGTTGTGATCCCATCTACTTCTCCTCTCCCGCTTGCTGGATCAGGAAGGAGGAGACTTCATCGAGCCGCACATGTGCTAAACTCAGAGGTGCCATCCGTTCGGCACTAGATCGGCTGGATCGTGATCAGATCGCAAAGAGTACAACTACATCAACCACGTGATAAACGCTTCTGCTTAGCGATCTACAAGGGTACGTAGATGCTCTTCCCCTCTCGTAGCTATGCATCTCCATGGATAGATCTTGCGTGTGTGTAGATTTTTTCTTCCGGGCAACGTTCCCCAACAGTGGCATCCGAGTCAGGTCTATGCGTAGATGATATGCACGAGTAGAACACAAAGAATTGTGGGCGGTGATAGTCATACTACTTACCACCAACGTCTTATTTTGATTTGACGGTATTATGTGACGAAGCAGCCCGGACCAACCTTACATGTCCACGCACATGAGACCGGTACCACCAACTGACATGCAACTTGTTTTGCATAAAGGTGACTGGCGGGTGTCTGTTTCTCCTACTTTAGTTGAATCGAATTTGACTATGGCCGGTCCTTGAAGAAGGTTAAAACAACAAACTTGATAAATCACCGTTGTGGTTTTTGCATAGTTAAGAATGGTTCTTGCTAGATGCTCGTAGCAGCCACGTAAAACTTGCAACAACAAAGTAGAGGACATCTAACTTATTTTTGCAGGGCATGTTGTGATGTGATATATGTTGATGTATGAGATGATCATGTTTTTTTAATATCGACAACCGGCAGGAGCCTTAGAGTTGTCTCTTAATTATTGTATGAAATGCAAGCGCCATGTAATTGCTTTACTTTATCGCTATCCGTTAACAATAGTTGTACAAGCAATAGTTGGCGAGACGACCCCAACGCAACGATGGAGATCAAGGTGTCGAGCCGGTGACGATGGAGATCATGATGATGCTTTGGAGATGGAGATCAAAAGCATAAGATGACGATGGCCATATCATGTCGCATATTTTGATTGCATGTGATGTTTATCCTTTATGCATCTTATTTTTACGCTTTGATAAGTTGATCAAAGCATATAGTTTTATACAGACTTGCGGTGAAGCCTGTATTTACAAGAAAGTGAGTGGGAGCACTACAACCTTTTTGATAAGTATATGTGAATGACATATTGTTGATCGTAAATGATGTAGAATTTTCTGGAAGCATAAAGGAGTGTTTGAAAGGAGTTTTTCAAAGAAAGACCTCGGTGAAGCTGCTTACATATTGAGCTTCAAGATCTATAGAGATAGATCAAGACGCTTGATAAGTTTTTTTCAGTGAGTACATACCTTGACAAGATTTTGAAGTAAGTTCAAAATGGAACAATCAAAGAAAGAGTTCTTTCCTGTATTGCAAGGTGTGATGTTGAGTAAAGACTCAAAACCGGACCACCGCAGAAAATAGAAATAGAATGAAAAGTCATTCCCTATGCCTCAGTCATAGGTTCTATAAAGTATGCCATGTTGTGTACCAGACCTATTGTGTACCTCACCATGAGTTTGGCAAGAGGGTACAATAGTCATCCAGGAGTGGATCACTGGACATCGGTCAAAATTATCCTTAGTGGTATAAGGATATGTTTCTCGGTTATGGAGGTGACAAAAGGTTCGTCGTAAAGGGTTACGTCGATGCAAGTTTTGATACTGATCCAGATGACTCTAAGTCTCAATCTGGATACATATTGAAAGTGGGAGCAATTAGCTAGAGTAGCTCCGTGCAGAGCATTGTAGACATAGAAATTTGCAAAATACATACGGATCTGAATGTGGCAGACCCATTAACTAAACATCTCTCACAAGCAAAACATGATCACACCTTAGTACTCTTTGGGTGTTAATCACATGGTGATGTGAACTAGATTATAGACTCTAGTAAACCCATTGGGTATTGATCACATGGCGATGTGAACTATAGAGTGTTAAATCACATGACGATGTGAATTATTGGTGTTAAATCACATGGCGATGTGAACTAGATTATTGACTCTAGTGCAAGTGGGAGACTGAAGGAAGTATGCCCTAGAGGCAATAATAAAGTTATTATTTATTTCCTTATTTCATGATAAATGTTTATTATTCATGCTAGAATTGTATTAACCGGAAACTTGATACATGTGTGAATACATAAACAAAATAGAGTGTCCCTAGTATGCCTCTACTTGACTAGCTCGTTAATCAAAGATGGTTATGTTTCCTAGCCATAGACATGTGTTGTCATTTGATGAACGGGATCACATCATTAGAGAATGATGTGATGGACAAGACCCATTCGTTAGCTTAACATTATGATCGTTATAGTTTTATTGCTATTGCTTTATCCATGACTTATACATGTTCTATGACTATGAGATTATGCAACTTCCGAATACCGGAGGAACACTTAGTGTGTTATCAAACGTCACAACGTAACTGGGTGATTATAAAGATGCTCTACAGGTGTCTCCGATGGTGTTTGTTGAGTTGGCATTGATCGATATTAGGATTTGTCACTCTGATTATCGGAGAGGTATCTCTGGGCCCTCTCGGTAATGCACATCACTGTAAGCCTTGCAAGCAATGTGACTAATGAGTTATTTACGGGATGATGCATTATGGAACGAGTAAAGAGACTTGCCGGTAATGAGATTGAACTAGGTATTGAGATACCGACGATCGAATCTCGGGCAAGTAACATACTGATGACAAAGGGAATAACGTATGTTGTTATGCAGTTTGACCGATAAAGATCTTCGTAGAATATGTAGGAACCAATATGAGCATCCAGGTTCCGCTATTGGTTATTGACTAGAGATGAGTCTCGGTCATGTCTACATAGTTCTCGAACCCATAGGGTCCGCACGCTTAACGTTCGATGACGATCGGTATTATGAGTTTATGTGTTTTGATGTACCAAAGGTAGTTTGGAGTCCCGGATGTGATCACGGACATGACGAGGAGTCTCGAAATGGTCGAGACATGAAGATTGATATATTGGAAGGTTATGTTTGGACACAGGAAAGGTTTCGGATGAGTTCGGGCAAATACTGGAGTAACGGGGGGTTACCGGAACCCCCCGGGAGCTATATGGGCCTACATGGGCTTTAATGGGAGAGAGAGGAGGCGGCCAAGAGGTGGGGGCGCCCCCCCCAAGCACAATTCGAATTGGGAAGGGGGCCGGCCCCCCTTTCCTTCCTCTCCTCTTCCCCTTCCTTCCCCCTCCTATTAGGACTAGGAAAGGTGGGAAACCTACTCCTAGTAGGAGTTGGAATCCCCCCCTTGGGGCGCACCATGAGGGCCGGCCGGCCCCCTCCTCCCCTCCTTTATATACGGGGGAGGGGGGGCACCCCATAGACACACAAGTCGATCATTGTCTTAGCCGTGTGCGGTACCCCGTTCCACCATAATCCACCTCGGTCATATCGTTGTAGTGCTTAGGCGAAGCCCTTCGCCGGTAGCTTCATCATCACCGTCTTCACGCCATCGTGCTGACGAAGCTCTCCCTCGACACTCTGCTGGATCAAGAGTTCGTGGGACGTCACCGAGCTGAACGTGTGCAGATCGCGGAGGTGCCGTACTTTCGGTACTAGGATTGGTCGGATCATGAAGACGTACAACTACATCAACCGCATTGTCATAACGCTTCTGCTTACGGTCTACGAGGGTACGTGGACTACACTCTCCCCTCTCGTTGCTATGCATCACCATGATAGATCTTGCGTGTGCGTAGGAATGTTTTTGAAATTACTGCATTCCCCAACAAGACAGGGGCCCTTGTCACTGGCGCCAGCTTCACCTGCACCTCCCCGGCGTTCCATTGATGCTATTGACGCGCGCGCGCGAGAGAGAGATCACAAAGCCGGGGGATCTCGTAGTGGGAATCTCATGCCACAGGTTCGCTCCTGAGCTCGTCCAGCCGACGGTATGGTATGGTGTTTAGGAAGGTTCTTGGATGCAAGGCGGTGGCCCTGACGATGGGAGACGCGGTGTTCGTTGGCGGTGCACGTGTCTTGGGTGCAGTCGGGCAGTTGATACGTCTCCAATGTATCTATAATTTTTGCTTGTTCCATGCTGTTATATTATCATTTTTGGATGTTTTACAATCATTTTATAGCAACTTTATATCATTTTTTGGGACTAACTATTGACATAGTGCCCAGTGCCAGTTGCTATTTTTTGCTTGTTTTTTACTTCACAGAAAATCAATACCATACGGAGTCCAAACGCAATGAAACTTTTTGGAGATTTTTCTGGACCAGAAGACACTGTTGGGCCAAAGAAGTTCCAGAGGGGGATCCGAGGGGGCCACAACCCACCTGGGCGCGCCTGGGGGCCCAGGCGCGCCATGGTGGGTTGTGCCCAACTCGGCCGCCTCCTGCACCGCCTCTTTGCTCTATAAATACCCCGAAAATCCAAAAACCCTAAGGGAGTCGACGAAACACAATTCCCGCCGCCGCAAGTTCCACATCCAATCTAGACACCATCACGGAGGGGTTCATCATCCTCATTGGTGCCTCTCCGATGATGCGTGAGTAGTTCATTGTAGACCTACGGGTCCGTAGTTAGTAGCTAGATGGCTTCCTCTCTCTCTTTTGATTCTCAATACAATGGTCTCTTGGAGATCTATTTGATGTAACTCTTTTTGCCGTGTATTTGTTGGGATCCGATGAACTTTGAGTTTATGATCAGATCTATTTTATCCATGAAAATTATTTGAGTCTTCTTTTGGTCTCTTATATGCATGATTACTTATAGCCTCATATTTCTTCTTCGAATCTTTGGTTTAGTTAGGCCGACTAGATCGATTTTTCTTGTCATGGGAAGAGGTGTTTGTGATGGGTTCGGTCGAGCGGTGTTCTTTCCCAGTGACAGAAGGGGCAGCAAGACATGTATTGATCGTTGCCATTAAGGATAACAAGATGGGGACTATTCCTACATGAATAGATCTTGTCTACATCATGTCATCGTTCTTATTGCACTATTCTATTTCTCCATGAACTTAATACACTAGATGCATGCTGGACAGCGGTCAATGTGTGGAGTAATAGTAGTAGATGCAGGCAGGAGTCGGTCTACTAATCTTGTACGTGGTGCCTATATAATGATCATTGCCTGGATATCGTCATGATTATTTGATGTTCTATCAATTGACCAACAGTAATTTGTTTACCCACTGTATGCTATTTTCTCGAGAGAAGCCACTAGTGAAATCTACGACTCCCGGGTCTATTGTCTCATCATATATTTTCAGATATATATTGCTATTTGCCTTTTTATTTATTTGCATATTTTATTTTCAGATATATATATTATCAAAAACCCAAAAATACCTCACTGAGTTTTATTTGCCATTATTTCTATCTATCAATCTACCACAATTTTATCCCGTCAACGCGTGAACTTCTGGCATCGTTACCCAAAAAGGATTGACAACCCCTTTAACACGTCGGGTTACAAGTATTTGTTCTTTGTGTGCAGGTACCGTTTATATAGCGTTGTTTGGTTCTCCTACTGGTTCGATAACCTTGGTTTCATAACTGAGGGAAATACCTACCGAAGTTGTGCTGCATCATCCCTTCCTCTTTGGGGAAATACCGACGTAGTTCAAGCGACATCAGCAGCCATGGTCATGTGGGTGCCATGGTTGGTGATGTTTGGCGTAGCATGGTGGTTTTGCGGAGGGTTAACACCGGAGTGCATAACTTGCCCGGTCTCCTCCTCCGGCCGACGATGGCGGCGGCCGCAGGCATCGTTTCCTTTCATGAAGGCTCCGTCATGGTGTTCTCTTCGCTCACGTTGCTCCAGGTGAAAACTTGATCTTCGGGATCGAACGGTGGCGACTATCGGTTCGTGCCCTTCTTGAAGGCACCGCCTTGGAGTCCATGCTTCGCCATTGTCCCGCTTCACTTCTTCTTTGTGGCTAGGTCTCGGAAGGCCCCAAGTGGTCCTTTCGGTAGTGTGCTTGGTGGTCGATTGGGTAGTGTTGCGGTGCATCGTCATCCTTGTATCTTGCCTTGGGTGTGTGTTGTGTGAGTTGCTGGCGTGTTGTACCCGGATTTGTATCGTTGGTCGCTGCTTTATATATAAAGCGGGGCAAAAGCCTTTTTAGGTAAAGATCCAAAGAGCACTTTTAATTTGGCAGTTTCTCTCAACACACTTACCCTCTCCTTATAGGAGAACGATATTCAACATGTTAAACACAACAAAAATATAAAGACCAAATAAGAAACACAGGTTGGAGATATTAGCTAACATTATTCATAAGTAAAGCACAAAATACACTCTGTCGGGCCAAGACTGGAGGTCTTGGACACTGATATTACATGACCTTGATGAACCGCTCCTACTAACTATGAGATACACACTTGCCTGAACTGGCTAAACAATAGATACATACATAACATAAATACACATTATATATCCCCTGAAAAACATACTGTAGAATATACATAAAAACACATGACGTATGCAGAATCTCTGCTCGAAGCAAAAAGGATCCATGTTACACTTTAATCATCGTACATGGCAGTATGGCACAACATGGCCTAGAAGGCCGGGAAAACCTTCCTGATGATCCAGAGAACAATGCCCCATATGAGCTCATTCTCTTTGGCCTTCACCTGATGCTCATGGCTTCTCGCACTGATGTTTCTTCTCTGTAGTTGGCTCCTCAGAGCAATGGCCTCTGTTAAGCAACGCATTATGAGCCCAGTCGTGACAGGTTGGTGGCGTACGTTCCAAGGGAAGTCCGGCTAGGATAGTCCAGGTTGTTAGCATGTAGTTTATCTTTGTAACAACTCTACCTCTCTATCCTCTTATCCCTTGTATCCCAAGTTGTGATCTCAACCATGTACGCAATCTGGGAGTTGCGCCCAAGTATATTAACACGTAGCCGTCGGTCAGAGAAAGGCACGGCGTTAAACCTAAGTTTTCACATGGTATCAGCCTAACACTTCCACATCCCATCTACCATCCCCGCCACCACCTCCGCTTCCGCCATGGCTGCCTCCTCCAGCGCTGCACCGGCCAACCTCTCGGGCCAGGTCACCGAGAAGCTAACCCGCACAAACTACATCCTCTGGCGGACTCAAGTCACGCCGCAGCTCCGTGGTGCGGACTTCTTCAGCTACGTTGATGGCTCCATGCCTGAGCCGTCCAAACTCGTCGTCGTCAAGGACAAGGACGGGAAGGAGGCCACTACACGAACCCCTTCATCGATGCGGATCCATGAGAACAACAGTGCCAGCTCTTGAGGAGTCTGGATTAGGGAGTGTCCGGATAGCCGGACTATAACCTTTGGCTGGACTCCTGGACTATGAAGATACAAGATTGAAGACTTCGTCCCGTGTCCAGATGGGACTTTCCTTGGCGTGGAAGGCAAGCTTGGCGATCTGGATATGTAGATCTCCTCCCATTGTAACCGACTCTGTGTAACCCTAGCCCTCTCCGGTGTCTATATAAACCGGAGGGTTTTAGTCCGTGGGGCGAACAACAATCATACCATAGGCTAGCTTTTAGGGTTTAGCCTCTCGATCTCGTGGTAGATCTACTCTTGTACTACCCATATCATCAATATTAATCAAGCGGGAGTAGGGTTTTACCTCCATCGAGAGGGCCCAAACACTGGTAAAACATCGTATCCCTTGTCTCCTGTAACCATCCGCCTAGGCGCATAGTTCGGGACCCCCTACCGAGATCCGCGGTTTGACACCGACATTGGTGCTTTCATTGAGAGTTCCTCTGTGTTGTCGCCATCGGCAAGGATGCCTCATCCCGTCTTTAAAGGCGGCCTTTGTTGCTAAAGGAGCTTTGGCTATCGGCCAAACTCTCCGGCTAAGCGGTTTTCTTATGACCGCCTGTTCGGCCGCCGTGCCGACGATGACTTCTCGGGTCATCGAAAGCAATCTTCACGTCAACTCGGAACTCGCCGAGTAGTTAGGTCCGACAGAGCTCTCTTCCTTAAATGAGCTCCTGGATCGCATCGCTGCCCTGGGAGTCGCTACAGACTACGATCAGATTGGGCCTAAACCCGATCTGAGAGAGATTAACTCTCCCCAGGTCACCCATCACGTTGTTGTGGTGCAGGAACAATGCGTCAACCCTTCATCTATCTTAAGGACTAGCTATGTCCGGATTCCCGATCCCTCAAGCGGATACTGCGGAGGGAGGGCGTCCTCAAGACCTGAACTTAGAGTCGAGCAACGGCTAGATTCATTGGACAACATCCAAGAATCCTAACTTCCGAGTTCGGAAACTCCTTGGCCCTTGAGTCTCAGATTGGGTGAGGTTTCGGATTTAATTCCACCCACCCACCTGAACATATGCGATCTATCCAAAATTAGGCAAGATCCCGAGGAAACAGTACATCATTATTGGGCCAGATTCCTCCTGGTTATGAAGAGGATAAAGGACTACCGCGAGGAAGACGCAATTTCATTCTTCTGCAATAATTGCACGGATAAGGGAATCCTCAACGCCATAGGTCGCCGTGAAATTACACGCTTTGCTGACTTGGCGTCCATAGTACGAAAGTACTGTGTGATGGAAAGCGCCAAGAAAACCGAAGTAAGATTTTGGGACAATCTGGCCCTGAATACAAACCTAGACCGAAATAAAAGGGTGCATTATCGCCAGTCACCCGGGTTAAACACCAAAAAAAAAAACCCCTACAGGGCATGGAACCGTACTGGAGGGATGGCTCAATGGACCCTGTAAAATTCATAGTACAAAGGGCGCCACACCAACTCATGGCCTTAGAGCATGTTGGATACTCCGGCGGTGGCCAAAAGTGGCGAAGAGCTTCTAACCCCGAATCCACGAGCACCAGCCCAGGATACCAATGCGGTATTAACAGTCTTGAGACTTTCGCATCAAATAATATGCGGAAACGAACACTCCGCAGCCTTGCCTAAGTCTACCAAGTAGCAACGATAAACCCATGGAGTGACACGGCTATTACCTTTAATGCCAGTGATGAACCTAAATTTCGAATAGCCCGAGCACCAGCCGCATTGGTCCTCAGTACAATAGTGGACGGCTTTCGCCTTACCAAGGTACTCATGGACGGTGGCAGCGGATTGAACCTCATTTACGAGGAAACCCTTCGAAAAATGGAAATAGACTGGAGCCGCATTGGCGAAGCAACACAACCTTTAGAGGAATAATCCCGGTCGGGAAGCGTCTTTGTCTGGAAAAATCACACTGGATATGGTGTTCGGCATGCCGGATAATTACAGGTCCGAGGAGGTCACGTTCCAAGTGGCCCCATTCAGCAGCGAATACCACGCTCTATTAGGGCGAGAGGCATTCACAATTTTTCAAGCTATACCCCATTACGGGTACATGAAGCTCAAAATGCCGGGCCCAACGGAATCATCAATCTTGCTAGTGACCGGACATAGCACTCCATGCGCCGAAATAAGACAGCCGCGCGGCCCTTGAGGCACTATCCAAAGCCCTAGCGGCCGAGGCCCTGATCTTGCAAGCTCCACGGTGAACAGGGACGACGTGATACTCGATAAAAGATCCAAGTCCACCTCCTTTAAACCGGCGGATGAAATAGTCAAATTCCAAGTCCATCCAACGGACCCTACAAAAATGGCCTCCATCGGGGCGCAATTAAACCCTGATGTTGAAGCCACACTACGAGAATTCCTACGCGAAAATTGGGACATTTTTTCCTAGCACCCTTCAGACATGCCAGGAATCCCACGCCGGCTGGCTGAGCACAGCCTAAACATCCTAAAAGGATTCAAGCCAGTCAAGCAGGCTCTTCGGCGTTTCTCCGAACCCAAGAGACAAGCCATGGGAGAGGAGCTAGCCAAACAATTGGAGGCCGGATTCATCAGAGATATAAAACATCCGGACTGGCTAGCAAACCTGGTGATGGTACCAAAGAAGGACAAATCCTGGCGCCTATGCGTCGATCTCAAGGACCTCAACAAGGCTTGCCCACAGGATCCCTTCCCCCTCCCCCGGATCGATCAAATTATCAACGCTACCGCAGGACACGATTCATTGTGTTTCATCGACGCATACTCCGGCTACCATCAAATTAAGATGGCACAGCTGACCAAGCCGCAGCGGCATTCATCACCCATCATACGCCCATTCGCTTCAACACAATGCCCTTCGGCTCAAAAACGCCGGCGCAACATATCAGCGCATGACTCAGACATGTCTGGCAAACCAGATCGACAAAACAGTGGAGGCATACGTAGATGATGTGGTCGTCAAAACCAAGCATGTCGAAACTCTAGTAGACGACTTGAGGCTCACATTCGATAACCTCTGAACATATGACATCAAGCTTAACCCGGAAAAATGCATTTTCGGCGTACCAGCCGGAAAGCCCTTGGGCTTCATTGTATCCGGTAGAGGAATTGAAGCAAACCCAGCCAAGATCCGAGCTCTGTCACAATTGGATATCCCAAAGGACCTCAAACAAATACAAAATTTGACTTCATCTCCCGCTTGGGAGAAAAGGCATTACCCCTTTATCGCCTCCTCCGGCGCACCGAACACTTCGAGTGGACGGATGCCGCCACGGCCGGACTCGAAGAAATAAAAGCCAGATTAGCAACAAACCCAGTCCTGGCCGCGCCTAACATGGGCGAACCAATGCTATTATACATCGCGGCAACTCATCAAGTTGTAAGCGCGGTGCTCGTTGTCGAACGAGAAACAGATGGACACAAGTTCCCCCTTCAAAAACCAGTTTACTACGTGTCCACTGTCCTCACTCCATGCAAGTCACGATATCCGCATTATCAAAAGATAGCGTACGCGGTGTTTATAGCATCCGGAAGCTGCAACACTACTTTCGTGAGTGTTCGATAACATAGCCTCGAAGTACCTCTTAACGACATTATAAACAATCATGACGCGACGGCCGGATTGATAAATGGGCCATTGAGATCCTCCGTTCGACATAACCTATAAGCCACGGCGAGCTATTAAGTCACAAGTTTTGGCCGACTTCGTGCGAATGGATGGGCCGAACTCCCTAAAGAGTACGACACATATTCCAACTGGATCATGCACTTGATGGCTCCAAAATGTTGGCTGGTCTGGGGCTGGAGTCGTTCGACGTCCCCAACAGAGATCTGATTCAATCGTACTCGAGATAATGTATACGGACTCCAACAACGCAGCCGAATACGAGGCCCTTCTACATGGTCTCCGGATGGCAGTCTCCATGGGAATTCAACGCCTAGAGGTGCGCGGGGATTTGAACCTCGCAATATCCCAAATAAATGGAGACTTTGACGCCAAGGATCCGAAAATGGCAGCTTATCGCAACGCCGTCCTGAAAATGTCAGCTCGGTTCGAAGGGCTCAAATGTCACCATATAGCTCAGAAAACAATCAGGCAGCAGACGTCTTGGCACGCATTGGCGCAAAGCGCGATGCCGCCCCCAATGTCTTCTTAGAGAGGCTGTTCAATCCATCCGTATTATGGGAACGGGAGTCCGGAAATAACAGCCCGGACCCAACCGCACTGCCCGACACCGAACATTCTGACACAACTGGAGGCTCTGCCAACGAAGTAAGATCTTCAGCCCACGTAATAATGGCAGTCATTGCCCCGTGGATGGAACCATTCCTAGCATACCTAACCAGGCAGGAACTTCCTGAGGACCAAAACGAGGCACACTGCATAGTGCGGCGATCTAAAGCCTATAAAGTCCACGAGGGATAGCTTTATAAGAAGAGCACCACCGGAGTCCTTCAAAGGTGTATCTCCAAAGAGGAAGGGCGGAATCTTCTGGCTGAAATTCATGTCGGACTCGGCGGGCACCACGTCGCAGCCCGGGCCCTTGTAAGCAAGGCCTTCCATACAAGATTTTACTGGCCGACGGCCTGGGCAGATGCTCAGGACTTAGTCCAACAATGCGTTGGTTGCCAGCTCTTTGCTAACCAAAGCCATATGCCACCCACCGCCCTCCAAACTATACCCATCACCTGGCCCTTCGCGGTCTGGGGGCTTGACATGGTAGGACCCCTTAAAGGGGGAACCCACAAGCAAAAATACCTACTGGTCATGGTGGATAAATTCACCAAATGGATAGAGGCCAAGCCTGTTAAGACGGCCGAATCCGGACCGGTGATAGACTTCATATCAGGGGTCGTACACCATTACGACGTCCCCCACAGCATCATCACCGGTAACGGCACGAACTTTACGGCCGACGAGGTCAAACTCTGGTGCAAAAACATGGGCATCAAGCTCGACTATGCTTCAGTCTATCACCCACAAACTAACGGTCAAGTCGGGCGAACAAATGGTCTAATCATGAGCGGCATCAAACCCAGATTAGTGTGGTCCCTCAAGGAATCTAACACGCACTGGGTAGAGGAGCTCGACTCCGTACTCTGGGGGCTGCGGACCACGCCGAATCGCACAACCGGATTCACACCATTCTTTATGGTATCTGGCGCAGAGGCAGTTACGCCTGCGACATAATTCATGACTCACCTCGGCGTGCGCATGTATGAAGAAAGAGAAGCCAAACTCGATCGGCAGGATAGTTTGGACACCTTGGAGGAGGGCGTGGCGTGGCAAAAGCTCGTTCCGCATTCTATCAACAAAGAGGCTCGAAGATATCAAAGCGAGAAGTGCGGGCCAAAACTTACAATGTTGGCGAGTTAGTTCTCGCTGCGGACAAGAAAAAGGACAAACTCAAGCCCAAATGGGAAGGTCCCTTTATTATTGACCAAGTCTGGTGGTGGAGCGTACCGTCTGCGGGATGCATCGGATAACCGACTCGAACCGAATCCATGGAACGCAGCCCGTCTCCGAAGATTCTACGCCTAGCGCCGGACTCTGTGTTCGTCTCCTTCCTCTGTCTATTTTTTACACATTAACTGTCTCACTTTTCTCTCCTTCTCCTTCCCTTCCCCTTACAGCCTTAAGGGCTTGTTCGCGCTTTGTTCAACATTAACCGACGCGCTATCCGCTCATTATACTGGGGCTTCTTTAATGAAGCTTAATTATCTGGGCTTCACGCCCAACAGATGTGTCACACTTCCGCATGTACCTTTTGTTCACCATTATATGCATCGATATGACTTAACTTTTGGCCAAGCTGGGTTGTCGGCTCTGTGCTTACCCCTCGTTCCCGATTGTTCGGCTAGGCGGTAAAGGAGCACCTCTGCGATTATTCTTGCGGGTCAGCCGGATGTGTACCTCGACTGGGTGAAGCCGAAGCTAGCGTTCTTAAGGGAATATTGATCGGTGAACTAAAGATGATTTCTCACTTGTTTATTTACCTGCCCCAGATGCTTTTACGCTTTTTTACTGCAGTCCGACATGCACTTTAGGGCATGCCTCCTGAGAAAGAACCCCTAACAGAACTATTCTCCTGGAAGATGTTTCTTACTAACCTTGTAATATAACATAACTAGCTGGGCACTTATGCGTTCAAGCAATAATGACCCCTCGCTTTGGTCTCCATGCATGCCCGGTTCTTATATAACCGAGAGGGTATTCGACACACTCCGGACTATCGGGTCCCGAGGTCGAAGCGAAAAGGTCCGCCATGACAAGCGATCTACAATCCGGCTAGAAGGCATTTTACATGTCATCTTAAATTACATAGTCAATTTGGTGAGGATATTCCTCTTCAATACCATCAACAGGCTGTCTAGTTTACATCCTGTTGGGAATATTAATGACCAACTCTACTTGGTAGTACACTAAGCTCACAGGAGCTCCTTCCCATCGGCCCCCACAGTCCGACCTCGGCCATGTGGTTTGGGTCAGCCTTCGGTACAGCGTTTTCACCATGGCCCGAGCCTCCTGGCGCCTTGGACGGCAAGCCGATATCTTCCATAATCGGAGCGCAGCCGCGCTCCCTTAAGCCTCTCTGCAAGCTCTCCAAGGCCTTGGGCATGGAGACAGATAGCCACAAGGCACAGGCGGCGCCTTTCATCACCTGCCAACTTCGTTCATGCAGTTATGCGAGATCGGGAAGAAGGTCACCCGTAGAACCGGGCATTTCCTCTGGAGGACGACCTATGAGCATACCTACAGACATAACTCTGTTAGTCGACTTCCTCGCCGAACTCTTTTTCAAAGTTCGTTCAAGCACTTACTAAAAATGCCGCGTCGAAGTTGTCGATTCTCCTTCATGGAGTCCGACGGCTGGGCACGAACATCCTTTAGTTCCTCGCCCAGCTGGGTGTTGGCATCTTGGAGATTATTCTTCTCCTGCCTCACCCTCGTAAGCATGCTCTCCGACCTTTAACCGCACAAGAGTTGTTGCTTGTCCGGATCTACTCGGCGCCATCTGCAATGATATTGTCAGATTTGCACACGCCGCACTTCACAACATACTTATCTTTCAAGCGTATATTACGGAGGGGTCTCCTTGGCCTCCCACTTGCACGGCTAGTCTGACCTCTAGTTGGGCTTTGCACTCTTCCGACTCTGGGACAGTTGGGTATTCTTTTTGTATGATCTGCATAACAAATGATCCTTAAATCAGTTATTCTAACTGTTTCAAGTCTCGAGACTCTTGACATATATAACCATCAAATTTTCTCACCAGTATGTCTTTCACATCTTGCTCCGTAGCTCTGGCTAGACCATTTTGGCGGCACGGAGGTGCGCATCTCCCGAATTGAAGGCATCCAATGCCTCTTGGGAGAAACAAGCGTCACGAAGAACTGTCCGGCGACGCCTGTGATTCATGGCACTCTCCACCTCGGAATTGGTGGCGGACAGTCTGTCCACATCCTCTGTCGGAGGAGCGTCCAACGCACGCCTCGTGTTCACCTCTGCTTCTGGACCTTGCTTTGGAGCCTGGCTGGTGGAGGCTCGATTGGCAATCTCTCCGGATATAGTCCGGCGAGCCCTCTTTTTCCTAAAAAAAGGAGAGCACGGGCATTAATATGCATCATAGAATAATACCTTGGAATAAGGCAGCGCGCCTTACTGCTGCGCCGGCGCCTCGACCCGGACTGCGTGTCTCTTTAGCCTACCGCCCTCGCGGTCCCTGTTGGCTAGTCGCGCGAGCTCGGCATTCCGCCTCGAGATCCTCCCTTGCGAAATACCATTGGTATCGGTGATAAAAATAAGCACGGATGGATCATCTTCAAAGTATTAGGACTTGGTCTCGATTACTTTTGAGGCGGGGCAGTCGAGATAATTGGCTGTAATAGCCACCAAGGCATTGTCGATGCTCAGTTGGTGAAATACCCCGTCGATCATCTCCACGGATATGTCCGAATCCTCTTGGGAGGCCGGATCGAGGGAACGTTCCGGATCCTCGGGTTGTGGAGGAGGCATGTTTATATCCTTTACGGCCCGGCGCAATTCCTGCATCGAAATCACAAGATAAGGTACTTAACTATGGGAATATGGAATGGATGGGCAAAAAGAAGTGTCCGCTTCCCCAGCTTGGAGGATTGTTCATAGAAAATCCGCCCTGTGGATTGACGCGGAGGAACTCCTCCTCTTCTCCCTTGTACAATGCGGACAAGATTTTCGTCAGAGCGGCAACCGATCCCGGCCCCTTACGGCCGCAGCGGGTGGCATCATCCTCCCCGTTGAAATCCCACATGTGGTGTCCTCTATACTGAAGCGGCTGCACCCCCCGCATAATGCATGTGGCCATGACCCCGATCATGGTCAGTCGGAATAAGCGAACAACCTTATCCGGCTCATCGGTAAGGGCGTCCTTGTCATTTTCCTCCGAGGGTTCGGGGCGCCAGACTTAGGCGCTTCTTCAAAGGAGCATTATTGAACTTGGGAGGCCGATCCAACAGGTCCAGCAGGGGACATCTTCTATATAAAACCATTACGAAGGCGGTCTTGGACACCTTCCTTGGGGTTCCGGATAGAAATCCGGTCCCGGCGATGCGCCATAGTTCGGCTCCGCCCACTTGATATATCGACCCCTCCTGAGAACGGGGCACAAGGCAGAACAGCTTCTTCCACAGCGTGAAATGAGCCTCGATGCCCAAAAACAGCTCGCAAAGGGCTACGAAGCCCGCAATATGCAATATGGAGGCAGGCGTAAGGTTGTGCAACTGGAGGCCGTAGAACTCCAGGAGCCCCCGGAGAAACGGATGAATTGGAAATCCGAGCCCTCTTATCAGATAAGGGACAAGGCATACCCGCTCTCCTTTGGAGGGACTGGGGACGCTCTCCGCTTGCTCTCCGCCATTATAGGTGGCAAGTCCGGCTCGAACCGGGACCATGAAGGCTGGGGGAAGGAATCCCTTGGTTTGGAGCGTCACTAGCTCGCTGTGCGGGACGGAACATCTCTCCCAACCTCCAGGCTGAGGGCTGGGAGGGCGAGAGGAGGAGCTGCGTCGACTGGCCATGATGGAATGGATCTCTGTCGGATGCGCTCCGATGAATGCTCACGAAGGGAAGATGGTGTGATTCGGATCTAAATCCACGTCTCTTTTATGGGCAGCTCATTTGCGCAGCTAGGGGGGTAAATGTAAAAACACCCTGGCTTTTCGCATTCGTTTGACACATGGAAGACGGCCATTATTGGGCGTGGAAGCCAAGGAGCGCAATATTCACGAGAAGCCGGACACTATTCAACAAGTACACAGAATTTGGAGAAGAACCCGCCTTGCAATGCCGAAGACAATCTGCGCGCTGGACTCATCGTCATTGAAGCCTGGTTCGGGGGCTACTGAGGGAGTCCCGGATTAGGGGGTGTCCGGATGGCCGGACTATAACCTTTGGCCGGACTCCTTGACTATGAATATACAAGATTGAAGACTTCGTCCCGTGTCCGGATGGGACTTTCCTTGGCGTGGAAGGCAAGCTTGGCGTCTGGATATGTAGATCTCCTCCCATTGTAACCGACTCTGTGTAACCCTAGCCCTCTCCGGTGTCTATATAAACCGGAGGGTTTTAGTCCGTAGGACGAACAACAATCATACCATAGGCTAGCTTCTAGGGTTTAGCCTCTCTGATCTCGTGGTAGGTCTACTCTTGTACTACCCATATCATCAATATTAATCAAGCAGGAGTAGGGTTTTACCTCCATCGAGAGGGCCCGAACCTGGGTAAAAACATCGTGTCCCTTGTCTCCTGTAACCATCCGCCTAGACGCACAGTTCGGGACCCCCTACCCGAGATCCGCCGGTTTTGACACCGACAGATACCTTCTGAATAATCTCTCTAAGGAGGTTCTTGTGCAGGTCACCACAATCGATCATGCGTAAGATCTCTGGATAGCACTGGCGAACATGTTTTCGTCCCAGTCTCTATCTCACGCCAATAACATCCGTGTCGCCCTCGCCAACACGCAGAAGGGGACGCTGCCTGTGGCGAGCTTATTCGGGCACATGCGCTCACTTTCAGATGAGCTCGCGGCCGCTGGAAAGCCCCTCGGAGATGGTGAAATCGTCTCCTACATCATCGTTGCCCTCGACATGGAGTACCAGCCCCTCGTCTCTGCGCTCGATGCCCGCACCACGCCCATCTCGCTCGACGATCTGTTCGCCATGATCAGCTACTTCGACCAGCGAGTTGCCCTCTACCAAGGGGGTTACTCCGGCGGTGGCTTCAAGTCCTCCGCCGACGCGGCCATGCGCGGTCAGGGTGGCGGTTCACGTCATCGTAGGCGCGGCAGGGGCAGGCACAATGGCGGCCCAACACCAGCAACAACCCCCATGGAAACCACGATGGTGGCGGACGGCCCTCCTCCAACAACAACCAGGGCCACCGCAACAACTCCAATTGGTCGCACCCTGATGCTGTCAGATGTCTGAACTGTGGCAAACCTGGCCACTCGGCCAAGGATTGCTGGTACAGGTTCGACGATGATGATGACTCTCAGGATGAGAAGGTGGATGCTGCGGCTGATGGGTCGTACAACGTGGACACAAACTGGTACATGGACAGTGGCGCTACGAACCACATCACCGGCGAACTCGAGAAGGTGACCGCGGCCAAGACCACATCCACACCGCAAGTGGAGAAGGTATGAAAATTTGTCATGTTGGTCACTCAATTATTAAAACCCCGCATCGTCCAATTCATCTTCGGAAAATTTTGCATGTCCCTAGTGCATCTAAAAACCTTCTCTTCGTTCACCGCATTGCTATTGATAATCATGTCTTCCTCGAGTTTCACCCTTTCTTCTTTTTGATCAAGGATCAGGTAACGAGGAAGGTACTGTACCGAGGTAGATGCATTCGCGGGCTCTATCCTTGGATTCCGGAGATTTGAAGAAGGTTCAATAAACAAGTTTTTAGTGCCACCAAGCTATCTTCCACACGGTGGCATGATCGTTTAGGACATGCAGCTTTTTCTTTAGTTGAACGAGTGCTTAGGAAAAATAAGCTCCCATATGTTGGAGAGCGTGATGTTGTAACTATTTGTGATTCGTGCCAAAGAGCAAAAAGTCATCAGTTGCCATATCCAATCTCTACTAGTGTTTCTACCAAACCGTTGCAACTTATTTTTTCTAATGTGTGGGGGCCTGCCCCGTCCTCTGTCGGTAGACACACGTACTATGTGAGCTTCATAGATGATTATAGCAAATATTCATGGATCTATCTGCTTAAGAAACGATATGAAGTATTCCAAGTTTTTCGTAACTTTCAAGCACTCGTTGAACGTAAGTTTGATAGTAAAATACTTGCCCTCCAATCTGATTGGGGAGGTGAGTATGAAAAGCTCAACTCATTTTTTGAAGAACTTGGTATCTCTCATCATGTGTCTTGCCCACACGCCCATCAGCAAAATGGGTCGGCAGAACGCAAACATCGTCACATTGTAGAAGTTGGTTTAGCTCTCCTTGCTGGCGCCTCCATGACACCAAAGTTTTGGGATGAGGCTTTCCTCACCGCTGTCCACATCATTAACATGCTTCCAAGTCGTGTCATCAACAATGAAACACCTACAGAAAAACTCCTCCATACCAAACCAGACTACACTTCTCTTTGTGTGTTTGGCTGTGCTTGTTGGCCCAATCTTAGACCATACAACAACCGCAAACTTATGTTTAGATCTAAGCAATGTGTTTCCATTGGCTACAGTGCCATGCACAAAGGCGTTAAATGCCAAGATGTCTCTACTGGTCGTGTCTACATTTCACGTGATGTGGTCTTCGATGAAACGAAGTTCCCCTTTGCTGACCTCCATCCAAATGCCGGTGCCCTACTTCGCCAAGAAATTTTACTTTTGCCCTCTCATCTCACTTGTTTTGATCAAAGGGGGGATAATAATAGTGTTGATCCATCATTGAATAATTCTCATAACCATGTGCATGAGCTCTGTGTTGATGCAGCAGAAGGAAGCATCAGCAAAACTGGTGAAGAAATCACCCAAAATGATCAAGAAATCAGCCCCAATGGGCAATATTTGACGTGTCCAGATTTGGGAGGCAAATTGTAACATCCCAAATTTTCAATTTGGAATGTTATACATAGGTCATTCTTGCACATCATATTTTATTGCATTCTCGTTCCACAATCCTCGAAATCCTAAGCAACTCAAGGACCCTCGGAGAGAGTTGGGGATTTCCCAGTTTTCATGTTTGATTTTTATCAAATAATGAAACGAGGATTTTAATTTTAATTATTTTTCTCTCTGAAAAATATTTCATATCGAAAATATATGAGAGGAGATAATATGACTTCTCCAAAACAATTGAAATATTGGAGGAAAAATGTTAAAATCATTTATTTGATTTTATTTGGTTTTATTTGCATTAGAAAAATTGCAGGTTTTCAAAATTGCATTTTAGGGCCAAGACAATATTCATCTCATTCTAAATATTTTATTTAGACGGTGAAAATTTGTTTTCACATTTTTAGGTTTTTATTTTATTTTCTAGGATTTTATTTTCGTCGGTGATTTTTTTTTTAAAAAGGAGGTTCTCTTGATGGGCCGAAACTCAGCCGGGCTGCCGGGCTAACCTTGGCGCCAACGCCCAGCGTCGCCGCGCCGCCCGCTTCGGACGGAGTCCGAGCCGAATCCTCCACCGCCGCCTTGCCCCTTCCCCAAGTCGCCGCCCGCCCCCTTATATCGCGTCCCCGACCCCAACCACCACAACCACCGCCGCCCAGCCGCCGCCGCCTTTGCCGCCAGAAGCGAACCGGCGCCGCCGCCGCCGCCGAGCCCGCCGCCCCGCCGGCCAACCCCGCCTCGCCGGAGCCCCTCGCCGGAGGTACCGCGCGGAATCCGAGCCGCCGGTTTTTTTAAACCGTTCGGTTTTTCTTTAGAAACCCTAGTTCGGTTTTTTTAGATCAGTTCGCCGGTTTTTCTTGGTTCTTCTATTTAGCGGACGTTCGTCCGTACGTTAATTTAAACGAACGGTCTTCTTCCGTTAGTTACAGATAACGAACGCTCGTTCGTTAGTCTGTTCGTCAGTTTTCTTTTATTGGATTTATCTGCGATTATTTTCGATCGTGATTTCTGATCCGATCTTAGTTTCTGTTTATCTTTTCACTCGTTAGTCGGAATCAGGTGATTCAAACGCCTAGAGTTTCGTATCGAGACCCTCTTTTTGTTTAATCAACTTAAACAAGATTTTGGTACTGTAAAATTTGACTCTAGTTCAGATTAGTAAACGGATCTTGTTTCTTTCGCCGTTTGAGTTTTGTTGCTCCGTTTGATTTGATTCTTTATGTGAACCGGAGTTCTTAAGTTGAACTTTCTGTTCAATCTCTTTTACTTGAGTTTTGCTTGTGCATATTTGCTTGTTGCTTATGTATGTTATTGTTTGTTTGCGATAGAATTCCCGGAGTGCGAAGCGTGTTACTACGAGTCTCTAGGATTCGCGGATCGTCAGCAAGGCAAGTAACACATTGATCATACTCTTTTCATACCCAGTTTTTATGCATTAGTTCAATCCTCAAACATTGCATGATTAAGATGTCATTAACTTGTGGGTTGGGAAGTAGTTGTTGAGGTAGAACCTATTGCCCTGTTACTATCAAACCCTTGGGAGTTACTTCTACACGTTGCTTATATTGCTATGATATGCTCGTAGACATTGTTTGGGCTTGAGTGAATCCATGACAGATGTGAGATTGTTAATTAATGGTTCAACTTAATGTTGGAAATATGCCCTAGAGGCAATAATAAATTAGTTATTATTATTATATTTCCTTGTTCATGATAATCGTTTATTATCCATGCTATAATTGTATTGATAGGAAACTCAGATACATGTGTGGATACATAGACAACACCATGTCCCTAGTAAGCCTCTAGTTGACTAGCTCGTTGATCAATAGATGGTTACGGTTTCCTGACCATGGACATTGGATGTCGTTGATAACGGGATCACATCATTAGGAGAATGATGTGATGGACAAGACCCAATCCTAAGCCTAGCACAAAGATCGTGTAGTTCGTAAGCTAAATCTTTTCTAATGTCAAGTATCATTTCCTTAGACCATGAGATTGTGCAACTCCCGGATACCGTAGGAATGCTTTGGGTGTACCAAATGTCACAACATAACTAGGTGGCTATAAAGGTGCACTACGGGTATCTCCGAAAGTGTCTGTTGGGTTGGCACGAATCAAGACTGGGATTTGTCACTCCGTGTGACGGAGAGGTATCTCTGGGCCCACTCGGTAGGACATCATCATAATGTGAACAATGTGACCAAGGAGTTGATCACGGTATGATGTGTTACGGAACGAGTACAGAGACTTGCCGGTAACGAGATTGAACAAGGTATCGGGATACCGACGATCGAATATCGGGCAAGTACTATACCGGTAGACAAAGGGAATTGAATACGGGATTGATTGAATCCTTGACATCGTGGTTCATCCGATGAGATCATCGTGGAACATGTAGAGCCAACATGGGTATCCAGATCCCGCTGTTGGTTATTGGCGGAGAGTTGTCTCGGTCATGTTTGCATAGTTCCCGAACCCGTAGGGTCTACACATAAGGTTCGGTGGCGCTAGGGTTGTAGAGATATTAGTACGCGGTAACCCGAAAGTTGTTGAGTCCGGATGAGATCCCGGATGTCACGAGGAGTTCGAATGGTCGGGAGGTAATGATTTATATATAGGAAGTCCAGTTTGACCACCGGAAAGTTTGGGGTCATCGGTATTATCTGGGACCACGGAAGGGTCCCGGGTCCACCGGTGGGGCCACCTATCCCGGAGGGCCCCATGGGCTGAAGGCGTGGGAACCAGCCTGGCGGGTCTGGTGCGCCCCTTGGGCCTCCCATGCGCCTAGGGTTGGAAACCCTAAGGGGTGGGGGCGCCTCCACTTGGCTTGGAGGCCAAGCCACCCCTAGGGCAGCCGCCCCCTCCCTAGATGGATCTACAAGTGGCCGGCGCCCCCTAGGCCCCTATATATAGTGGAGGGGAGGGAGGGCAGCCGCACCTGAGTCCCTGGCACCTCCTTCCCTCCCGTGACACCTCTTCGTCCCCGCTTGCGCTTGGTGAAGCCCTGCCGGGATCGCGCTACTTCCACCACCACGCCGTCGTGCTGCTGGATCTCCATCAACCTATCCCTCCCTTGCTGGATCAAGAAGGAGGAGATGTCTCACCCAACCGTATGTGTGTTGAACGCGGAGGTGCCATCCGTTCGGCGCTAGGATCTTCGGTGATTTGGATCACGACGAGTACGACTCCATCAACCCCGTTCACTTGAATGCTTCCGCTTAGCGATCTACAAGGGTATGTAGATGCACTCTCCTTCCCCTTGTTGCTAGATTACTCCACAGATTGATCTTGGTGATGCGTAGAAAATTTTGAATTTCTACTACGTTCCCCAACAGTGGCATCATGAGCTAGGTCTATTGCGTAGAATCTTGGCACGAGTAGAACACAAGTAGTTGTGGGTGATGGTTTGTACAATTTGCTTACCATTACTAGTCCTATCTTGATTTGGCGGCATTGTGGGATGAAGCGGCCCGGACCGACCTTACACATACGCTTACGTGAGACAGGTTCCGCCGGCTGACATGCACTTGTTGCATAAGGTGGCTAGCTGGTGCCTGTCTCTCCCACTTTAGTCAGATCGGATTCAATGAAAAGGGTCCTTATGAAGGGTAAATAGCAATTGGCATATTACCGTTGTGGCTTTGCGTAGGTAAGAAACGTTCTTGCTAGAAACCCATAGCAGCCATGTAAAACATGCAACAACAATTAGAGGACGTCTAACTTGTTTTTGTAGGGTATGCTATGTGATGTGATATGGCCAAAAGAATGTGATGAATGATATGTGATATATGAGATTGATCATGTTCTTGTAATAGGAATCACGACTTGCATGTCGATGAGTATGACAACCGGCAGGAGCCATAGGAGTTGTCTTAATTTATTGTATGACCTGCATGTCAATGAACAACGCCATGTAATTACTTTACTTTATTGCTAAACCGTTAGCCATAGTAGTAGAAGTAATAGTTGGCGAGACAACTTCATGAAGACACAATGATGGAGATCATGATGATGGATATCATGGTGTCATGCCGGTGACGATGATGATCATGGAGCCCCGAAGATGGAGATCAAAAGGAGCAAAATGATATTGGCCATATCATGTCACTTTTTGATTGCATGTGATGTTTATCATGTTTTTGCATCTTATTTGCTTAGAAGGACGGTAGTAAATAAGATGACCCCTCATAATAATTTCAAGAAAAGTGTTCCCCCTAACTGTGCACGGTTGCGAAAGTTCGTTGTTTCGAAGCACCACGTGATGATCGGCTGTGATAGATTCTAACATCCACATACAACGGGTGTAAGCCAGATTTACACACGCGAAACACTTAGGTTGACTTGACGAGCCTAGCATGCACAGACATGGCCTCGGAACACAAGAGACCGAAAGGTTGAGCATGAGTCGTATGGTAGATACGATCAACATGAAGATGTTCACCGATGATGGCCTAGTTGACTCGGATCATGTAATCACTTAGATGACTAGAGGGATGTCTATCTGAGTGGGAGTTCATAAGATGAACTTAATTATCCTGAACATAGTCAAAAGGTCTTTACAAATTATGTCGTAAGCTCGCGCTTTAGTTCTACTGTTTAGATATGTTCCTAGAGAAAATTTAGTTGAAAGTTGATAGTAGCAATTATGCGGACTGGGTCCGTGAACTGAGGATTGTCCTCGTTACTTCGTAGAAGGCTTATGTCCTTAATGCATCGCTCGGTGTGCTGAACCTCGAACGTCGTCTGTGGATGTTGCGAACATCTGACATACATGTTTTGATAACTACGTGATAGTTCCGTAATGTTAAACGGTTTAGAGTTGAGGCACCGAAGACGATTTCGAAACGCCGCGGAACATATGAGATGTTTCGAGGGCTGAAATTGGGATTTCAGGCTCGTGCCCACGTCAAGAGGTATAAGACCTCCGACGAGTTTCTTAGCCTGCAAACTAAGGGAGAAAAGCTCAATTGTTGAGCTTGTACAAAGATTGTCTGGGTACAACAATCACTTGAATCGAGTGGGAGTCAATTTTCCACATGAGATAGTGATGTTTCTCCAAAGTCATTTCCACCAAGATACTAGAGCTTCGTGATGAACTATAACATATCAGGGATAGATATGATGATCCTTGAAATATTCGCGATGTTTGACACCGCGAAAGTAGAAATCAAGAAGGAGCATCAATTGTTGATGGTTAGTGAAACCACTAGTTTCAAGAAGGGCAAGGGCAAGAAGGGATACTTCATGAAACGGCAAATCAGCTGCTGCTCTAGTGAAGAAACCTAAAGTTTGAACCCACCCGAGACTAAGTGCTTCTATAATGAGGGGAACAGTCGTTGAAGCAGAACTACCCTAGATACTTGGTAGATGAGAAGGCTGGCAAGGTCGATAGAAGTATATTGGATATACATGTGTACTTTACTAGTACTCCCAGTAGCACCAGGGTATTAGATACCGGTTCGGTTGCTAAGTGTTAGTAACTCGAAATAAAAGCTATGGAATAAACGGGGACTAGCTAAAGGTGAGATGACGATATGTGTTGGAAGTGTTTCCAAGCTTGATGTGATCAAGCATCGCATACTCCCTCTACCATCGAGATTGGTGTTAGACCTAAATAATTGTTATTTGGTGTTTGCGTTAAGCATAGACATGATTGGATTATGTCTATCACAATACAATCATTCATTTAAGGAGAATAATAGTTACTCTGTTTATTTGAATAATTCCTTCAATGGTCTTACACCTAAAATGAATGGTTTATTGAATCTCGATCGTAGTGATACACTTGTTCATGCCAAAAGATATAAGATAGTGATGATAGTACCACATACTTGTGGCACTGCCATTTGAGTCATATTGGTATAAAACGCACGAAGAAGCTCCATGTAGATGGATCTTTGGACTCACCAGTTTTTGGAAAGATTGAGACATGTGAACCATGTCTATTGGTATATACGCATGAAGAAACTCCATGCAGATGGACCGTTTGGACTCACTTGATTTTGAATCACTTGGGACATGCAAATCATACCACATGGGCAAGATGACTGAAAGCCTCGTTCTCAGTAAAATGGAACAAGAAAGCAACTTGTTGGAAGTAATACATTTTGATGTGTGCAGTCAATGAGTCTTTGAGGCACGCATGGATATCGTTATGTTCTTACTTCACAAATGATTTGAGTAGATCTGAGTATATTTACTTGGTGAAACACAAGTCTGAATTATTGAATGGTTCAAGTAATTTCAGAGTGAAGTTGAAGATCGTCGTGACAAGAGGATAAAATGTCTATGATATGATCATAGAGATGAGTATCTGAGTTACGAGTTTGGCACACAATTAAGACATTGTGGAAATTGTTTCACAGCTAATAACGCCTGGAACACCATAATGTGATGGTGTGTCCGAATGTCATAACTGCACCCTATTGGATATGGTGCATACCATGATGTCTCTTATCAAATTACTACTATCGTTTATGGGTTAGGCATTAGAGACAACCACATTCACTTTAAATAGGGCACCACGCACTTCCGTTAAGACGACACCGTATGAACTATGGTTTAGAGAAACCTAAGTTGTCATTTCTTAAAAGTTTGGGGCTGCGTCGCTTATACCTGATAAGCTCGAACCCAAAGCGGATAAATGCATCTTCATAGGACACCCAAAAACAGTTGGGTATACCTCTGTCTCGATTAGGAAGCAAACGGGATTGTTTCTAGAATCGGGTCCTTTCTCGAGGAAAAGTTTCTCTTGAAAGAATTGAGTGGGAGGATGGTGGAGACTTGATGAGGTTATTGAACCATCACTTCAACCAATCTGTAGCATGGCACAGGAAGTTGTTCCTGTGGCGCCTACACTAGTTGAAGTGGAAGCTGATGATAGTGATCATGAAACTTCGGATCAAGTCACTACCAAACCTCGTGGGTCTACAAGGACGCGTCTTTGCTTGAGTGTGGTGCGATAATCCTGTCTTAGATATCATGTTGTTAGACAACAATGAACCTACGAGCTATGGAGAAGCGATGGTGGGCCCGTATTCCAACAAATGGTTAGAAGCCTTGAAATCCGAGATAGGATCCATGTATCAGAACAAAGCATGGACTTTGGTGGACTTGCCCAATGATCGGCAAGCCATTGAGATAAATGGATTTTTAAGAAGAAGACGGACGTGGACGGTAATGTTACCGTCTATGAAGCTCGACTTGTGGCGAAGAGTTTTTTCACAAGTTCAAGGAGTTGACTACGATGAGATTTTCTCATCCGTAGCGATGCTTAAGTCCGTCGGAATCATGTTAGCATTAGCTACATTTATGAAATCTGGAAGATGGATGTCAAAACAAGTTTTCTTACTAGTTTTCGTAAGGAAAGGTTGTATGTGATACAATTAGAATGGTTTTGTCGATCCTAAGGATGCTAAAAGGTATGCTAGCTCCAGCGATCCTTCCATGGACTAGAGCAAGCATCTCGGAGTCAGAATATATGCTTTGATGGAGTGATAAAAGCTTTTAGGTTTATACAATGTTTGCTAGAAACTTGTATTTACAATAAAGTGAGTGGGAGCACTACAACATTTCTGATAAGTATATGTGAATGCCATATTGTTGATCTGAAATGATGTAGAATTTCTGGAAAGCATAAAGGGTTGTTTGAAAGGAGTTTTTCAAAGGAAGACCTGGATAAAGCTGCTTACATATTGGGCATCAAGATATATAGAGATAGATCAAGACGCCTGATGATACTTTCAAAAAGAACACACACCTTTGACATGATTTTGAAGGAGTTCAAAATAGATCAGTCAAAGAAGGAGTTCTTACCTGAGTTATAAGGTGTAAAGTTGAGTAAGACTCAAAGCTTGACCACGGCAGAAGAAAGAGGAAGGATGAAGGTCGTCCCCTATGCTTTTGTCATAGGCTCTATACGGTATGCCATGCTGAGTATCGCACCTGATGTGTGCCTTGCCACATGTCTGGCAAGATGGTACACAGGTGATCAAGGAGTGGATCACCAGATAGCGGTCAAGATTATCCTTAGAGGAATAAGGATATGTTTCTCGGTTATGGAGGTGATAAAGAGTTCGACGTAAAGAGTTGCGTCGATGCAAGCTTAACACCTATCCGGATAGCTCTGAGTAGAGATACCGGATACGTATAATGGAGCACCAATTTGGAATAGCTCCAAGTGGAACGTGGTAGCAGCATCTATGATATGACATAAAGTTTTGCGAAATACATAGGGATCTGAATATTGCAGACCTGTTGACTACAACCTCTCTCACAAGCATAACATGATCAAACCCATAACTCATTGAGTGTTAATCACATAGTGATGTGAACTAGATTATTGATTCTAGTAAACTCTTTGGATGTTGGTCACATAGCGATGTGACCTGTGAGTGTTAATCACATGGCGATGTGAACTAGATTATTGACTCTAGTGCAAGTGGGAGACTTTTGGAAATATGCCCTAGAGGCAATAATATTAGTTATTATTATTATATTTCCTTGTTCATGATAATGGTTTATTATCCATGCTATAATTGTATTGATAGGAAACTCAGATACATGTGTGGATACATAGACAATACCATGTCCCTAGTAAGCCTCTAGTTGACTAGCTCGTTGATCAATAGATGGTTACGGTTTCCTGACCATGGACATCGGATGCCGTTGATAACGGGATCACATCATTAGGATAATGATATGATGGACAAGACCCAATCCTAAGCCTAGCACAAAGATCATGTAGTTCATATGCTAAAGCTTTTCTAATGTCAAGTATCATTTCCTTAGACCATGAGATTGTGCAACTCCCGGATACCGTAGGAATGCTTTGGGTGTACCAAACGTCACAACGTAACTGGGTGGCTATAAAGGTGCATTACGGGTATCTCCGAAAGTGTCTGTTGGGTTGGCACGAATCAAGACTGGGATTTGTCACTCCGTGTGACGGAGAGGTATCTCTGGGCCCGCTCGGTAGGACATCATCATAATGTGCACAATATGACCAAGGATTTGATCATGGGATGATGTGTTACGGAACGAGTAAAGAGACTTGCCGGTAACGAGATTGAACAAGGTATCGGGATACCGACGATCGAATCTCGGGCAAGTACTATACCGGTAGACAAAGGGCATTGAATACGGGATTGATTGAATCCTCGACATCGTGGTTCATCCGATGAGATCATCATGGAACATGTGGGAGCCAACATGGGTATCCAGACCCCGCTGTTGGTTATTGGCCGGAGAGTTGTCTCGGTGATGTCTGCATGGTTCCCGAACCCGTAGGGTCTACACACTTAAGGTTCAGTGATGCTAGGGTTGTAGAGATATTAGTATCACGGTAACCGAAAGTTGTTCGAGTCCGGATGAGATCCGGATCTCACGAGGAGTTCTGGAATGGTCGGAGGTAAAGATTTATATATAGGAAGTCCAGTTTGACCATCGGGAAAGTTTGAGGGTCATCGGTATTGTCTGGGACCACGGAAGGTCCCGGTCCACCGTGGGGCCACCTATCCCAGAGGGCCCCATGGGCTGAAGGGGCGTGGGAAACAGCCCCTGGTGGGCTGGTGCGCCCCCCCTTGGGCCTCCCATGCGCCTAGGGTTGGAAACCCTAAGGGGTGGGGGCGCCTCCACTTGGCTTGGAGGCCAAGCCACCCCTAGGGCAGCTGCCCCCCTCCCTAGATGGGATCTACAAGGGGCCGGCGCCCCCTAGGCCCCTACATATAGTGGAGGGGAGGGAGGGAAGCCGCACCTTAGTCCCTGTCGCCTCCTTCCCTCCCGTGACACCTCTTCCTCCCCGCTTGCGCTTGGCGAAGCCCTGCCGGGATCCCGCTACTTCCACCACCACGTCATCGTGTTGCTGGATCTCCATCAACCTCTCCTTCCCTTGCTGGATCAAGAAGGAGGAGATGACTCTCCCAACCGTATGTGTGTTGAACGCGGAGGTGCCGTCCGTTCGGCGCTAGGATCATCGGTGATTTGGATCACGGCAGTGCGACTCCATCAACCCGTTCACTTGAGCGCTTCCGCTTAGCGATCTACAAGGGTATGTAGATGCACTCTCCTTCCCCTCGTTGCTAGATTACTCCATAGATTGATCTTGGTGATGCATAGAAAATTTTGAATTTCTGCTACGTTCCCCAACACTTAAGGTGGCAACTTAAATTAACATCTGGGTGGATTGAGGCACCTGGGGAACCCAGTGTTGTCTGTAATTTTTTTGGAAATCCTGGGGTACCCGTGTGATCTTCCTATGGACCGCCACCCAGACTTAAAGGTGTGACGCCCCAAGACCGGAGCTTCAGTTGCCTTCCAGGGTTTCCGAGTTTTGTCGTGTGATTTGTTTTGTTTGTGCATTCATCATGTCATCTCTTGCATTGCATCATGTCATCATGCCATCATATCATTAATTTTTTAAAATCTCAACTAAATAAATCGTATGGGTTTTCGGTCCATTTAAATCGAGGGATATTCACAATGGTGATTTCTCTTTAGAACATATACTCCCAATATTATTAGGGAGCTATAATAAATATTCCATTGTTTTGGAATCACCATAACCCACTTGCAAAATAAATCCCATGCCTTTTCTGCTCCGAGTTGACCTCAAAACCTTGCCAATATTATTTCATCATTTTCCGGAGCTCCACCAAAAATCCTCAACATTTTTGGCCACACCAAACCTAGTCCCAATTCAAGACCATTTGAATTATATTCAAATGAAATTGAATTTAATTCCTTCAATCTTGCCACTTCTATTTTTCTGTGGTCATGCTTATTTTTATGAGTCCAGGAAATTGTCCTCGTTCCCAAATTCTTTCCCTAGCCCTCTCTTTCTTTTTGTCTCTCTTTAATTGTTTTCTGCTAAGAAAATATATAAGCGAGAGAGAAGAGAGAGAGCCCAGCCATGCCTCCTGGGCCTCCCAACCTCCCGCGCCGGCCCAAGGCCAAGGCCCACCAACCTACCTAACCCTAGGCCCCTAGCCCAGCCTCCCCTTGATCCATCCTCTCCCTCTCGGTCCCTGCCGCCGCCCAAGACACCAAGGCCGCGAGGAGGCCTTCGACCCGCTCTCCTCCTTTCTCCTCGATCTCCTCCTCTCCCTCTCGTCCTCCCTCCGCCAAGCTCTGTCGCAGCCGGCCTCGATCTCCTCCTGCGCCCGATCCCCTCTGTTCCTCTGCTTCCATGCCGCGCACCACCAAAGCCATGGCGCTCTGCCGCCCTTTGTCTCGCCCTTGGCGACCACCTGCAGTCGCTGCTCCGCGCCACCTCTGTCTTCCTCCTGCCCGGTGCTCCTGCCCCTTTTTCCCTGCTGCGCCTCTGCTCCGTCGCCGGACTGCTGCCCTCCGTCGCGCCCATCCATCCTTCCATCTCCCTGTGCCGCGCCTCGACGGCATGGAGGCCCGAGCTTCGGATGGCAGCAGCCGCAGCTCGTGGCGCCCACCTCCAAGCAGTCACGCCGATGGCCATGTCTCCGCCGCCTCCTGCCTAGTCCGCATCCCGTCGCTCCTTCGTGTCCTTCGCCTGAAGCTCCTCTGCCGTCCACGCCATCTAGCCGCGCCCTCGTCCCGTCCCTGCAACTCCTCCTCCGCCTCGTCCTCACGTCCGGCCTCGTCCGTGATCCGGCGCCTCCACCTCCTCGCCGCCCTTGGTGCCGCGCCACAGGACCTCCCCGTCGCCTTGGCCAGCCGGTGCCTACAAGCGAGGACTGCAGCTCACGCAGGAGAGCTCATGCTCGACCCCGCAACCCTCTGTCGCCCCGCTGCCTTCTCTTGTCGCGACCAGGATTCCCCTCCTCGCACCTCCGGTGACCTCCCGGGGTAGAGCCTTGCTAGTCCCTCGATGCCCTTGATTCATCCAGACCGGCAAGATCGACCTCGGCGCCAAGTTCGCTCTTCAGATCGGTTCGACTACCTCGATGTGGTTTTCGGCAAGTACTTGGAGGCAACAATGGCGCCAAGTACCACGACGACCGTCGAGACCGCCAAGTTCCACTACCGATGAACGTTTTGGACCGCCAAGTTCGGCTACGATCCTCGAGACCATCGTGTTGCACGCCAACATGAGTACGACCACGGACGGCTACCTGCGGATGGATTTCGTTGTAAAGCCCCCGATCCGGCTATATCTCCCACGGGTCGAGGCACGACTTAGAGGCATAACCGCATTGAAAGCAATGTCGCAAGTGAGGTAATCTTCACACAACCCATGTAATAGTTAAGGGAAAGATACATAGTTGGCTTACAGTCGCCACTTCACACAGTACATAATTAAACATACATCATTCAGAGTACACTCAAGGTCCGACTACGGAACCAAAATAAAAGAAGATACCCCAAAAGCTAACACAGATCCCCGAATCGTCCCAACTGGGCACCACTACTGATCATCTGGAAAAGACACATAGTAACGACCACGTTCTCGTCGAACTCCCACTTGAGCTCGGTGGAATCACCTGACCGCCTCATCGGAACCTGCAACTGTTTTGGAAGTATCAGTGAGCCACAGGGACTCAGCAATCTCACACCCGCGAGATCAAGACTATTTAAGCTAATAGGAAGGACAGAGTAGTAAAGTGGAGCTGCAGCAAGCGACTAGCATATATGGTGGCTACATCGCAAAAGAGAGAGCGAGAAGAGAAGCAAAGCACGGTCGTGAAACTAGTAGTGATCAAGAAGTGATCCTGAACTACTTACGTCAGACATAACTCCAACACCGTGTTCACTTCCCGGACTTCGCCGAGAAGAGACCATCACGGTTACACACGCGGTTGATGTGTATTTTATATAGGTCAACTTTGGGTTATCTACAACCGGACATTAACAAATTCCCATCTGCCTCATAACCGCGGGCACGGCTTTCGAAAGATATTACCTGCGGGGTGTCCCAACAGCCCATAATAAGCTCTCACGGTCAACGAAGGATTATTCCTTCTACCGGGAAGACCCGATCAATCTCGGAATCCCGGACTACAAGACATTTCGACAGCAATAAAACAAGACCAGCAAAGCCGCCCGATTGTGCGACAAATCCCGATAGGAGCTGCACATATCTCGTTCTCGTGGCACATCCGGATGAGCAATGCGTCGGCAACCGAAGATGCCCCAAGTTGCCTCGGGTGGCACCGCAAGTGGCTCTAGTTTGGACCAACACTCGGAGGAGCATTGGCCGGGGTTTAAAATAAGATGACCCTCGGGCTCGCGAAAACCGGGGAAAAGGCTTAGGTGGCAAATGGTAAAACCAATGTTGGGCCTTCTTTGGGCGAGTCTTATTCAAAGCGAACTGTCAAGGGGTCCCATAAATCACCCAACCGTGTAAGGAGCATAAAATCAAGGAACATAACACGGTATGGCGGAAACTAGGGTGGCAAGAGTGGAACAAAACACCAGGCATAAGGCCGAGCCTTCCACCCTTTACCAAGTATATAGATGTATTAATTATAGCAGATATATATTGTGATATCCCCAACAAGTAAACATGTTCCAAAGAGGAACAACATCTCCATGTTCCAACACGGAACAAACTTCAGCTTCACCTGCAACTAGCAATGCTATAAGAGGGCTGAGCAAAGCGGTAACATAGCCAATTAACGGTTTGCTAGGAAAGGATGGTTAGAGGCTGACATGGCAATATGGGTGGCATGATATAGCAAGTGGTAGGCATCGCAGCATAGGCATAGCAAAAGAGCGAGCAACTAGCATAGCAAAGATAGAAGTGATTTCGAGGGTATGGTCATCTTGCACGCAATGTTCTCGAGTTGTCGAAAGCTTGATCCTCGGCGTTCTCAACAGGTTCCTCGTTCACGTACTCGTCTCCGGCTCTACCCAAAGCAACAACACAGACAAAGGATCCACAATAAATCACGGTGCAATGCACAATCAACATGATGCAAAACATGACATGAATATGCGGGATGTGATATGCAAAGCGTATGTGCTCTCCGGAAGGTAAATGGAAAAACCAGGCATCATCTTGGCAAACCAAGCATGCCATCGGAAAGATGAGATGATTTCGTTAGAAATCGATATAGAGATCACCGGAATAGGATGCACGGGTTGGATATGGCGGGCAAAACAAGAAGGGTGAGAAAACCTACATAACAGCATGATGAGCAAAGCCATGCATGTGTGCAAAACTACCTCATAGCATAAATCAAATAAATATGCACATGAAAGACAACACATAACCATGATGCAAAAAGACATGATCATAAACTTGCCCAAATGCAAAAACTAATGCCACCACTGAGTTGGTGGGATTTTTCTACCCCAAAAACATATATAATATGTTAGGGTTGCAGTAGAGAAATCATCACAAAAACCCTAAGTCAAAACCTGCCCAAAATGGAAGTTAACAGAAATGGCAATTTTCCAGATTTGGAAATGTCCAGAAATGGACTTGCCTAAAACAGACAAGGGAACAAACCAGAATTGGAAATGTGGGGTAAGGAAAAAAAATAAGAATGGAGGAGGGCGCTGAGAGGCTGACAGGGTGGCCCTACTGTCATAGAGACAGTGGCGAAGTGGTATAAAAAGGGGGAAGAAATCCAGCCTCGGGGTGATTCGAACCCGGGTCTCCCCGTTGGAACCCTGCCCCTGCTACCACTGGGCTGGGTGGCGGCGACTGACAGAGAAGGGGCCTCGGCCCTTAACTGCTGCTGCTGCAGAGGAGCCGCACCGGAGAAAAGCGAAAACAGAAATAAAAAAAAAAAAGGGGGCGCTGGGGTTCGAACCAGTGCGCCATGTGAGAGAGCGGGTCAAACCAGCTCGGCTAGGCTAGGGAGTCGGTAGGATCAGGAACGCTAGCTACTTGACCAACTACCAGGCCCTACTCGAGCGAGACAACAAGCAGCGACGCCTTGGCGAGGCAACGGCGGCTCTGAGGCTCTGCGCCCTCGAGCAGGCTGGTACGCATGAGAGGACACCACAGGAACATGAAAGGACAAGCCCGGCGGGGATAGCGGCAAACACGCAGTTGCACTACTCAACCCAAAACTACAAACACGCCGGAGCACGCCCGCGCGGCAAGGACACGGACCGGACTCTACACTACGGAGATCTAGCGACGACAGGAAGGGGCAGGGAGGAAGTAGATTATACCTCCTTACCCTAGGACAAGAAATCGGCGACGGAGACGGGCTGACGGCGAGGCCACGGAGCTCTGAACCGCGCCGAACCTGACCGAGAAGAAGACCAAACAGGGCGTCGGCGAACTTGGCGATCCGGGCCCCGTGGTCGGCGTCGTGGGCGAAGTCGACGACGAGGAAGACGATGGACACGGGCCGCAGGGTTGGGGTGGCGGAGAAACACGCCCGGCGACGAGGCGCGCTCCCAGATGCGCTCGGGACGGAGCGGGGCGGCGAACTTGGTGGTTCCCTTACCTGGCGGCGGCGGCGAGAGGGAGAGGGAAACCCTAGGGTTCGGTTGGACACGCGAGAGGGGATAAGTAGGGGCTAGGGCGACGAGGTCGAGCTCACGCTCCCTCGTGCTCGGGGACCCCATGGCGACGGCGGGAGGAGAGGGAAAAGGCGGGTGAGATGCACAGCGCTGCCGCTGCCAAGCGGGACAGCGGCCCACGTGGACGGGATCCAGCGGGGTAAGTCTTGCTGTGGGTCTTGTGAAGCAGGGAGGAGGCGAGCGGCTGGCGCGCCTGCTCTCTGGGCTGCGGGCTGAGGAAGCTGGGCCGGCTCGGAGTGGCGGGGGCCCAGTGGAGAGGAATCACTGGGCTGCCTGCTGCTGCTGCCTCCTTTTCTTTTCCTTTTAAAATCAAAAGGAAGAGAAAAGAAAGTGCAGAGAGAAATGAAAAGAGTTTGAGTGAAAAGAAAATATCCCCAAACTCCTGGAATTCACCACTATTTAAATAAATTGTAATGGACATTTTTAGAGGTAGAAAAATAATGCAAGTTTGGAAATATTTCAAACTTGTGCCATTTTTGAACCTGACCATAACAACTTCAAATGAGGAGATATTTGGCGAGAGGTTTAGTGCAAAGAGCAAGATTTTTCAGGAGAAGATGAACATTAATTGAGAGAGGAATTATATAGCACTTGAAAAGGAAAGAAGTAGAGGGAAAGAGGAGATGGTAATGCAAATAAGAATGGCACATGCAACAACATGACATGTGGGAGAACACCACAACCACATGATAAGAATGGAAAGCAAGATGACAAGAGACACAAATGCAATATGGTAAAAGAGCAAAACAAAGAAAAAGAAAACCCACATAACCAAACAACATGAGGCCAAGCATGACAAAAACCCACAAGACTTGGATGAGGTCAAATTGATATATTGCCCAAAAGGGGAAGTTTACATCCAGGGTGTTACAACACTCCACCACTACAAGAGGATCTCGTCCCGAGATCTAGGACTGAAAGAACTCCGGATACTCAGAACGGAGGTGATCCTCACGCTCCCAGGTAGCTTCTCGGTCGGAATGGTGTGACCACTTCACTTTCAGGAATTTGATTGACTTGTTGCGAGTCTTGCGCTCGGTTTCTTCAAGAATAGCAGCGGGCGCTCATGATAAGAGATCTTCTTGAAGGTCAATCTCTTGAAGTTGATAGTGCGTTCAGAGTCTTGAAGCACTTGCGAAGCTGTGACACGTGAAACACATCGTGCACGTTTGCAAAGTTGGATGGAAGCTCAAGTTGATAGGCGAGATCGCCTCTTTTCCCAATGATCTTAAAGGACCCACGTATCTAGGGGCAAGCTTCCCTTTGATACCGGAGCGACGAGTGCCTTTCATTGGAGAGACGCGGAGGTAGACATGGTCTCCGATTTCAAAAGCCACATCACGGTGCTTATCATCATAATAGCTCTTCTGGCGCGATTATGCGGCTTTGAGATTCTCACGAATGACCTTGCACATTTCTTACATACGTGATCAAGTCATTGCCAAGAAGTTGGCGTTCACATCTCGAGACCAATTGAGAGAGTACGGCACTTTCGCCATAGAAAATTTCGAATGGGGCCTTGCCGAACTCGCTTGGAAGCTGTTGTTGTAAGAGAACTTCGGCATAAGGAAGACAATCTTCCCACTTCATACCGAAAGAAATGACACAAGCTCGAGCATATCTTCAAGGATTTGATTAACTCGCTCGACTTGGCCACTTGTTTGAGGATGGAAAGCTGTCTTGAACCGAATGTTGGTGCCCATGGCCTTCAAAAGAATCCCAAAACTTGGAGGTAAAGATGCTGCCACGGTCTCAAGAGATCACTTGAGGAATGCCGTGCAAGGAGACAATCTGGAGGTGTATAGCTCGCCAGGCGAGCTGCTGTGATGGATTCTTTGATAGGAAGAAAATGAGCCACTTTAGTAAGCTTGTCAATGACAACGAAGATAGCATCATTTCCACGCTTGGACTTTGGAAAGCCAGATCCACGAAGTCCATTTCAATATGATCAAATTTCCATTCAGGAATAGCAAGAGGTTGGAGGAGACCAGCTGGTCTTTGGTGTTACCTTTCACTCTTCTGCAGACATCACACTCATTCACGAATTGAGCAATTTCTCGCTTCATTCGAGTCCACCAATATGACTGCTTGAGGTCATGGTACATCTTCGTACTTCCGGATGAATGGATAGAAGCGAATTGTGAGCCTCGTTCATAATGACTTTTCGCAGATCACCCTTAGGAACCACAATCCGGTCCTCAAAGAACAGAGTGTCTTTGTCATCAACGGAAGCACTTGTACTTGAAATGCCCTTGTCGATACCACGTTTCACTTTCTTCACCATGGTATCCGAAGTTGAGCCTCACGAATCTGATCTTCCAAAGTAGGAGATATTATGAGGTTGGCAAGAAAGCCTTGAGGAACAACTTGAAGATTCAGCTTGGAAAGATTCACGAGATCCGGTGAAAGGGCTTGAGGATTAGGCATTGCGATAAGCTTTCTGCTCAAAGCGTCTGCAATGACATTGGCTTTGCCGGAGTATACTCAATACTTGGGTTGTACTCTTGAATCATTTCGACCCATCGAGTCTGCTGAGGTTGAGGTTGGGCTGAGTGAAGATGTACTTGAGACTCTTGTGATCGGTGAAAATGTCCACTTTCCTTCCCAACAAGAGATGTCTCCACGTAATCAATGCATGGACAACTGCCGCCAACTCAAGATCGTGAGTGGGGTAGTTCTTCTCGTTGGGCTTCAAGCTGGCGAGAGGTATAAGCCACAACTCTCTTCTCTTGCATTAACACAGCACCGAGACCTTGAAGAGAAGCATCACGAAAAACTTCATATGGCTTGGATTCATCGGGAGGAGTCGAGCAGGGAGCTGTGACGAGTTTCTCTTTGAGGGTATTGAAAGCAACGTCACACTCGGGAGACCGGACATACTTCACATGCTTACGGAGGAGGTTGGAAAGAGGCTTTGCAATCTTGGAGAAATTCTCAACGAATCTTGACAATAGCTTGCAAGACCAAGAAAGCTGGAGCTGCTTGACATTCGAGGAGGTTCCCAATTCACAATTGCGGACACCTTCTCGGGATCAACAGCGATGCCCTTGGCAGAGATGATATGACCAAGATAAAGCACTTCATCAAGCCAGAATTCACATTTGGAGAACTTTGCATAGAATTGGTACTCTCTGAGCTTGTCTAGCACCAATCGCAAATGTTTGGCATGATCCTTCTTATTCTTGGAGAAGACCAAAATATCATCAAGATAGACCAAGGCGAATTCATTGGTGTAGGGGTTGAATATGAAGTTCATCATCCGAGAGAAAGTTGGAGGAGCATTGACGAGGCGAAAGACATGACAGTATATTCATAAGAACCAAAGCATTACGAATCTGTCTTGGGAATATCTTGTTCACGAATGCGAATCGATGATACCCCATCTGAAGGTCAAGCTTAGAGAACACAGTAGCACCTTTGAGTTGCTCGAAAAGCTCATTGATGTTGGGAAGTGGATACTTGTTCTTGATTGTCTTTTTATTCAATGGACGGTAATCGGCGCAAAGTCGGTCCGTGCCATCCTTCTTCGGACAAAAGAACACCACAACCCCAAGGAGATGAACTCGGTCCGATCAAACCAGACGCTCTTGTTCATCGAGCTGCTTCTTCAATTCCTTCAGCTCATCTGGTCCAAGCTTGTATGGGCGCTTGCAAGCGGGTTCGATGCGGGCTCAAGATCGATAACGAACTCAAGCGGCGATGAGGAGGCATACCCGAAGCTCTTACGGAAAGACATCTTGGTACTCACAAACGATCGGAATCGAGAGATGGCATTCAGTTCGCCCTTCTCATTGAGAGAAAACAACCGAGTGGTTTCATCACGAGAGGCATAGATGATCACATCATTAGAAGAGTGAGTCAATTGAATTTCCTGGCAGCACAATCAATTTGAGCTTTGTCTTGATAAAGCCATCCATTCGAGAATAAGATCAATATCCGAGTCACCAAGGACAAGCTGGTTTAGCAAGAAATCTATAATCGCCCATCTTGATACCGACATTCGAACCAAAACTCGAGAAGTCATCTGTTTGCCGGGGACACAATCTTCAATGGAACAGGAATCTCTTCATCACCAACTCATGCTTGGCAACAAAAGGTCTTGAGATGAAAGAAAGCGATGCACCAAGATCAAATAAGACTTTTGCAGAATATCATTAACAAGAAGATTACCCATTAGCACATCTCAAGAATCCTCTGCTGAGCTGCATTCATCATATTGACCTTGGCATACTTTGGGTTATGCTTGACCACCGCATTCTTGGAAGATTTCACGGAGGAGGAGGCGGAAGGCGCCTCTGGTTGAAGCACTTGTTCGCATAGTGACCCTTCTGCTGACACTTGTTGCAAGTGACCTCAGAGAGCGGACGGTGGTAAGGAGCACTTGACCTTGGAGCTTGAGAATTTGACTTGTTACGATAGCTTGGGTTGGGTGGGTGGGAAGATCCACGGCCACCTGAGTTCTTCTCGGTAAGGCCGACGGAGCGGAGGAGGGGCAGGTAAAACTTCTGCTGCTTGGCTGCCACTTGAGAGGACGAGGAGGACTGAACTGCATCCCTGATTCTCTTCTTAGAAGCCTCGCATTTGAGCTGAGCCGCTTCTTGCTTGAGAGCCATGTTGTAGAAATCATCATACTTATCTGGCTCAAACAGCACAAGAGGTAATTGCAGATCTTCTCTCAGACCACCTCTGAACTGATAGATCATACTCCTTTCATCAGGTACATCTTGCTTAGCAAAACGAGCGAGCTTCTGGAACTGGATATTGTATTGATAGACAGACATGGTGCCCTGCTTGAGATTGCGGAACTCCTCACGCTTGCTCTCAACAACACTCTTCGGAATGTGATGAGCTCGGAAATCACGGCGGAACTCATCCCAGGTAATGACACGACCTCCTCTGGAATCTTTGTATTGCTGGTACCACTCAGCAGCTTGATCCTTGAGTTGAAACGATGCAAACTTGACAAAGTCCTCAGGTCTGACATTGCTACAATCAAAGTGCTTGCAGATGTCCACTAACCAATCGTCAGCGTCTGTTGCCTCAACACAGAAACTGAAAGACTTCGGCTGATTAGCGAGAAACTGACTGAGAGTAGCAAAGTGTGGCTGATTGTTGCCTTGACCTTGATTGCCTTGATTGCCTTGCCCCTGAGTACGTTCTTGCAAGAGCTGCAAAATCATCTGAGCATTGGCATTGGTAGCTGCCATGATAGCTTGCCAGGCCTCTGGAGGCGGAGGTGGAGGTGGAGGTGTAGGATTCGACTGATCCCCATCATTGCGATCCGGATTCAGACGCGTTGGCGGAGCCATCCTGAAGAGGGTGACATCCGTTAGTCCTTTGATAGACAAATAGATAAGTAGAATCAACGGATAGAAATTGCAACATATAGTCTTCACAACAAACATTCGAACAAAATGAACGAATGAATTCCAAAGTTAATCATCACACGTCCATTAAGGTGAGAAGCCACTTATAAAAAGATATGGAAATAACATCTGACTGAGAAACAATTCGAATATCACAACTGAAAACAAAAGGTTGGCTTCTAGAATGAGCGGAACAAACACATGATAGAATTTACGCTCAAAGTGTTAGTGGTGGGGCCCACACGGACCTGACGTATAGCGGACGTCACGAATGACAAACAAGGCGTCCCGAATCAGCATAGCCAAGGATTCTTTAAGGCGTCTCGCGACCACTTGTAATCGACCGTGAATGGGCGGACCACTAGACGTTGAACCCCAATCTCAAATCATACATCCGCCGGAAAGAATATCCTGTAAGCTACTAGAATTCCCACCTATAAACTCCGAAACTTTACGGTTATGCAATCTGGTGTTGGGGATACAGGGGACACAAAATATATCACCCAAACTAACAATACCTAGATCCATTTGTATCCATCCGTCAACACATAACCAAGAAATCCTCGAAATCGTGTACCTCGACCTTGAAAAACATCCGTTATGCAAGTCATGGCAATACTCCCTTTTCGCCACGATCTTTGGGCTATCGGGGTTATCTCACCAACAACTGCACAAAAGAGATTTCGATGTCGGCAAAACTCGGTATTCGAGAATCGCAGCGATAAAATTGTGGCGACAACACCTCGGAGCTCAACTCCCGGGACACCGCCACAACCCCTAAATGTCGGGAGGCACCAAGAACAATGTTCTCGTCACAAAACCATCGAACGATTCCAAGATACCCACGTGATCCTAAAATTTTTTTAGTGAAATTTGAGAAGAGAAGAGTCAAAACTCTCGTCGGGATACCTCACCGGCGCGACGAAGGGACCGAGGAGTAAAAAAATCCTACTCTCCGATATATATAATCCTAAGACTCAAAACATTTTCCATTCTAGACTCAACAACGTCGACAACCAATCAAGTAGGGGCTCCTAAGTCGGGAAGGCTCGATACCAACTTGTAAAGCCCCGATGCGGCTATATCTCCCGTGTCGAGGCACGACTTAGAGGCATAACCGCATTGAAAGCAATGTCGCAAGTGAGGTAATCTTCACACAACCCATGTAATAGTTAAGGAAAGATACATAGTTGGCTTACGATCGCCACTTCACACAATACATAATTAAACATACATCATTGAGTACACTCAAGGTCCGACTACGGAACCAAAATAAAAGAAGATACCCCAAATGCTAACACAGATCCCGAATCGTCCCAACTGGGCACCACTCTGATCATCTGGAAAAGACACATAGTAACGACCACGTTCCTCGTCGAACTCCCACTTGAGCTCGGTGGAATCACCTGCCGCCTCATCGGAACCTGCAACTGTTTTGGAAGTATCTGTGAGCCACGGGACTCAGCAATCTCACACCCGAGATCAAGACTATTTAAGCTAATAGGAAGGACAGAGTAGTAAAGTGGAGCTGCAGCAGCGACTAGCATATATGGTGGCTATATCGCAAAAAGAGAGCGAGAAGAGAAGCAAAGCACGGTCGTGAAACTAGTAGTGATCAAGAAGTGATCTGAACTACTTACGTCGGACATAACTCCAACACCGTGTTCACTTCCGGACTTCGCCGAGAAGAGACCATCACGGTTACACACGCGATTGATGTGTATTTTATATAGGTCAACTTTGGGTTATCTACAACCGACATTAACAAATTCCCATCTGCCTCATAACCAGCAGGCACGGCTTTGAAAGATATTACCTGCGGGGTGTCCCAACAAGCCCATAATAAGCTCTCACGGTCAGCGAAGGATTATTCCTTCTACCGGAAGACCCGATCAATCTCGGAATCCGGACTACAAGACATTTCGACAGCAATAAAACAAGACCAGCAAAGCCGCCCGATTGTGCCGACAAATCCCGATAGGAGCTGCACATATCTCGTTCTCGTGGCACATCCGGATGAGCAGATACGTCGGCAACCGAAGATGCCCCAAGTTTCCTCGGTGGCACCGCAAGTGGCTCTAGTTTGGACCAACACTCGAGAGGAGCATTGGCCGGGGTTTAAAATAAGATGACCCTCGGGCTCGCGAAAACCCGGGAAAAGGCTTAGGTGGCAAATGGTAAAACCAATGTTGGGCCTTCTTTGGGCGAGTCTTATTCAAAGCGAACTGTCAAGGGGTCCCATAAATCACCCAACCGTGTAAGGAGCATAAAATCAAGGAACATAACACGGTATGACGGAAACTAGGGTGGCAAGAGTGGAACAAAACACTGGCATAAGGCCGAGCCTTCCACCCTTTACCAAGTATATAGATGTATTAATTATAGCAGATATATATTGTGATATCCCCAACAAGTAAACATGTTCCAAGAGGAACAACATCTCCATGTTCAACAAGGAACAAACTTCAGCTTCACCGCAACTAGCAATGCTATAAGAGGGCTGAGCAAAGCGGTAACATAGCCAATCAACGGTTTGCTAGGAAAGGATGGTTAGAGGCTGACATGGCAATATGGGTGGCATGATATAGCAAGTGGTAGGCATCGCAGCATAGGCATAGCAAAAGAGCGAGCAATTAGCATAGCAAAGATAGAAGTGATTTCGAGGGTATGGTCATCTTGCTCGCAATGTTCTCGAGTTGTCGAAAGCTTGATCCTCGGCGTTCTCAACAGGTTCCTCGTTCACGTACTCGTCTCCGGCTCTACCCAAAGCAACAACACAGACAAAGGATCCACAATAAATCACGGTGCAATGCACAATCAACATGATGCAAAACATGACATGAATATGCGGGATGTGATATGCAAAGCGTATGTCCTCTCCGGAAGGTAAATGGAAAAACCAGGCATCATCTTGGCAAACCAAGCATGCCATCGGAAAGATGAGATGATTTCGTTAGAAATCGATATAGAATCACCGAATAGGATGCACGGGTTGGATATGGCGGGCAAAACAAGAAGGGTGAGAAAACCTACATAACAGCATGATGAGCAAAGCCATGCACGTGTGCAAAACTACCTCATAGCATAAATCAAATAAATATGCACATGAAAGACAACACATAACCATGATGCAAAAAGACATGATCATAAACTTGCCCAAATGCAAAAACTAATGCCACCACTGAGTTGGTGGGATTTTTCTACCCCAAAAACATATATAATATGTTAGGGTTGCAGTAGAGAAATCATCACAAAAACCCTAAGTCAAAACCTGCCCAAAATGGAAGTTAACAGAAATGGCAATTTTCCAGATTTGGAAATGTCCAGAAATGGACTTGCCTAAAACAGACAAGGGAACAAACCAGAATTGGAAATGTGGGGTAAGGAAAAAAAATAAGAATGGAGGAGGGCGCTGAGAGGCTGACAGGGTGGCCCTACTGTCATAGAGACAGTGGCGAAGTGGTATAAAAAGGGGGAAGAAATCCAGCCTCGGGGTGATTCGAACCCGGGTCTCCCCGTTGGAACCCTGCCCCTGCTACCACTGGGCTGGGTGGCGGCGACTGACAGAGAAGGGGCCTCGGCCCTTAACTGCTGCTGCTGCAGAGGAGCCGCACCGGAGAAAAGCGAAAACAGAAATAAAAAAAAAGGGGGGAGGCGCGCCTGGGGTTCGAACCAGGTCGCCGCGGTGAGAGAGCGGGGGTCAAACCAGCTCGGCTAGGCTAGAGAGTCGGTAGGATCGAGAACGCTAGCTACTTGACCAACTACCAGGCCCTACTCGAGGCGAGACAACAAGCAGCGACGCCCGGCGAGGCAGCGGCGGCTCTGGGGGGCTCTGCGCCTCGAACAGACTGGGTACGCACGAGAGGACACCACAGGAACATGAAAGGACAAGCCCGAGCGGGGATAGCGGCAAACACGCGCGGTTGCACTACTCTGAACCCAAAACTACAAACACGCCGGAGCACGCCGAGCGCGGCAAGGACACGGACCGGACTCTACACTACGGAGATCTAGCGACGACAGGAAGGGGCAGGGAGGAAGTAGATTATACCTCCTTACCCTAGGACAAGAAATCGGCGACGGAGACGGGCTGACGGCGAGGCCACGGAGCTCTGAACTTCGCCGGGAACCTGACCGAGAAGAAGACCGAAACAGGGGCGTCGACGAACTTGGCGATCCGGGCCCCCGTAGTCGACGTCGTGGACGAAGTCGACGACGAGGAAGACGATGGACACGGGCCGCAGGGTTGGGGTGGCCGGAGAGCACGCCGGCGACGAGGCGCGCTCCCGATCGCGCGGGGCGGAGCGGGCGGCGAACAGGTGGTTCCCTTACTCGGCGGCGGCGGAGGGGAGAGGAAACCCTAGGGTTCGGTTGGACACGCGAGAGGGATAAGTAGGGGCTAGGGCGACGAGGTCGAGCTCACGCTCCCTCGTGCTCGGGGACCCCATGGCGACGGCGGGAGGAGAGGAAAAGGCGGGTGAGATGCACAGCTGCCGCTGCCAAGCGGGACAGCGGCGTCCACGTGGGCGGGATCCAGCGGGGGTAAGTCTTGGTGTGGTGCTTGTGGCAGGGAGGAGAGGCGGCGGGCTGGCGCGCTGCTCTCTCAGGCTCTGAGGGCTGAGGAAGCTGGGCCGGCTCGGAGTGGCGGGGCCCAGTGGAGAGGGAATCATTGGGGCTGCCTGCTGCTGCTGCTGCCTCCTTTTCTTTTCCTTTTAAAATCAAAAGGAAGAGAAAAGAAAGTACAGAGAGAAATGAAAAGAGTTTGAGTGAAAAGAAAATATCCCCAAACTCCTGGAATTCACCACTATTTAAATAAATTGTAATGGACATTTTTAGAGGTAGAAAAATAATGCAAGTTTGGAAATATTTCAAACTTGTGCCATTTTTGAACCTGACCATAACAACTTCAAATGAGGAGATATTTGGCAGAGAGGTTTAGTGCAAAGAGCAAGATTTTTCAGGGAGAAGATGAACATTAATTGAGAGAGGGAATTATATAGCACTTGAAAAGGAAAGAAGTAGAGGGAAAGAGGAGATGGTAATGCAAATAAGAATGGCACATGCAACAACATGACATGTGGGAGAACACCACAACCACATGATAAGAATGGAAAGCAAGATGACAAGAGACACAAATGCAATATGGTAAAAGAGCAAAACAAAGAAAAAGAAAACCCACATAACCAAACAACATGAGGCCAAGCATGACAAAAACCCACAAGACTTGGATGAGGTCAAATTGATATATTGCCCAAAAGGGGAAGTTTACATCCAGGGTGTTACAACACTCCACCACTACAAGAGGATCTCGTCCGAGATCTAGGACTGAAAGAACTCCGGATACTCGAGCGGAGGTGATCCTCACGCTCCCAGGTAGCTTCTCGGTCGGAATGGTGTGACCACTTCACTTTCAGGAATTTGATTGACTTGTTGCGAGTCTTGCGCTCGGTTTCTTCAAGAATAGCAACGGGGCGCTCATGATAAGAGAGATCTTCTTGAAGGTCAATCTCTTGAAGTTGATAGTGCGTTCAGAGTCTTGAAGCACTTGCGAAGCTGTGACACGTGAAACACATCGTGCACGTTTGCAAAGTTGGATGGAAGCTCAAGTTGATAGGCGAGATCGCCTCTTTTCCCAATGATCTTAAAGGACCCACGTATCTAGGGGCAAGCTTCCCTTTGATACCGAGCGGCGAGTGCCTTTCATTGGAGAGACGCGAGGTAGACATGGTCTCCGATTTCAAAAGCCACATCACGGTGCTTATCATCATAATAGCTCTTCCGCGCGATTATGCGGCTTTGAGATTCTCACGAATGACCTTGCACATTTCTTACATACGTGATCAAGTCATTGCCAAGAAGTTGGCGTTCACCTGTCTCGGACCAATTGAGAGAAGTACGGCACTTTCGCCATAGAGAATTTCGAATGGGGCCTTGCCCAACTCGCTTGGAAGCTGTTGTTGTAAGAGAACTTCGGCATAAGGAAGACAATCTTCCACTTCATACCGAAGAAATGACACAAGCTCTGAGCATATCTTCAAGGATTTGATTAACTCGCTCGACTTGGCCACTTGTTTGAGGATGGAAAGCTGTGCTGAACCGAATGTTGGTGCCCATGGCCTTATGAAAAGAATCCCAAAACTTGGAGGTAAAGATGCTGCCACGGTCTGAAGAGATCACTTGAGGAATGCCGTGCAAGGAGACAATCCTGGAGGTGTATAGCTCGCTGCCCGCGAGCTGCTGTGATGGATTCTTTGATAGGAAGAAAATGAGCCACTTTAGTAAGCTTGTCAATGACAACGAAGATAGCATCATTTCCACGCTTGGACTTTGGAAAGCCACCACGAAGTCCATTTCAATATGATCAAATTTCCATTCAGGAATAGCAAGAGGTTGGAGGAGACCAGCTGGTCTTTGGTGTTCTGCTTTCACTCTTCTGCAGACATCACACTCATTCACGAATTGAGCAATTTCTCGCTTCATTCGAGTCCACCAATATGACTGCTTGAGGTCATGGTACATCTTCGTACTTCGGGATGAATGGATAGAAGCGAATTGTGAGCCTCGTTCATAATGACTTTTCGCAGATCACCCTTAGGAACCACAATCCGGTCCTCAAAGAACAGAGTGTCTTTGTCATCAACGCGGAAGCACTTGTACTTGGAAATGCCCTTGTCGATACCACGTTTCACTTTCTTCACCATGGTATCCAGAAGTTGAGCCTCACGAATCTGATCTTCCAAAGTAGGAGATATTATGAGGTTGGCAAGAAAGCCTTGAGGAACAACTTGAAGATTCAGCTTGCGGAAAGATTCACAGAGATCCGGTGAAAGGGCTTGAGGATTAGGCTGTTGCGATAAGCTTTCTGCTCAAAGCGTCTGCAATGACATTAGCTTTGCCCGAGTATACTCAATACTTGGGTTGTACTCTTGAATCATTTCGACCCATCGAGTCTGCCTGAGGTTGAGGTTGGGCTGAGTGAAGATGTACTTGAGACTCTTGTGATCAGTGAAAATGTCCACTTTCCTTCCCAACAAGAGATGTCTCCACGTAATCAATGCATGGACAACTGCCGCCAACTCAAGATCGTGAGTGGGGTAGTTCTTCTCGTTGGGCTTCAATGGCGAGAGGTATAAGCCACAACTCTCTTCTCTTGCATTAACACAGCACCGAGACCTTGAAGAGAAGCATCACGAGAAAACTTCATATGGCTTGGATTCATCGGAGGAGTCGAGCAGGGAGCTGTGACGAGTTTCTCTTTGAGGGTATTGAAAGCAACGTCACACTCGGGAGACCGACATACTTCACATGCTTACGGAGGAGGTTGGAAAGAGGCTTTGCAATCTTGGAGAAATTCTCAACGAATCTTGACAATAGCTTGCAAGACCAAGAAAGCTGCGGAGCTGCTTGACATTCGAGGAGGTTCCCAATTCACAATTGCGGACACCTTCTGGGATCAACAGCGATGCCCTTGGCGAGATGATATGACCAAGATAAAGCACTTCATCAAGCCAGAATTCACATTTGGAGAACTTTGCATAGAATTGGTACTCTCGAGCTTGTCTAGCACCAATCGCAAATGTTTGGCATGATCCTTCTTATTCTTGGAGAAGACCAAAATATCATCAAGATAGACCAAGGCGAATTCATTGGTGTAGGGGTTGAATATGAAGTTCATCATCCGAGAGAAAGTTGGAGGAGCATTGACGAGGCGAAAGACATGACAAGATATTCATAAGAACCAAAGCTTGTTCGAATCTTGTCTTGGGAATATCTTGTTCACGAATCACGAATCGATGATACCCCATCGAAGGTCAAGCTTAGAGAACACTGTAGCACCTTTGAGTTGCTCAAAAGCTCATTGATGTTGGGAAGTGGATACTTGTTCTTGATTGTCTTTTTATTCAATGGACGGTGTCGGCGCAAAGTCGGTCCGTGCCATCCTTCTTCGGACAAAAGAACACCACAACCCCAAGGAGATGAACTTCGATGCGATCAAACCAGGCGCTCTTGTTCATCGAGCTGCTTCTTCAATTCCTTCAGCTCATCTGGTCCAAGCTTGTATGGGCGCTTGCAAGCGGGTTCGATGCGGGCTCAAGATCGATAACGAACTCAAGCGGCGATGAGGAGGCATACCGGAAGCTCTTACGGAAAGACATCTTGGTACTCACAAATGACTGGAATCTGAGAGATGGCATTCAGTTCGCCCTTCTCATTGAGAGAAAACAACCGAGTGGTTTCATCACGAGAGGCATAGATGATCACATCATTAGAAGAGTGAGTCAATTGAATTTCCCTGGCAGCACAATCAATTTGAGCTTTGTGCTGATAAAGCCAGTCCATTCCGAGAATAAGATCAATATCCGAGTCACCAAGGACAACTGGTTTAGCAAGAAATCTATAATCGCCCATCTTGATACCGACATTCGGAACCAAAACTCGAGAAGTCATCTGTTTACCCGGGGACACAATCTTCAATGGAACAGGAATCTCTTCTGTCACCAACTCATGCTTGGCAACAAAAGGTCTTGAGATGAAAGAAAGCGATGCACCAAGATCAAATAAGACTTTTGCAGAATATCATTAACAAGAAGATTACCCATTAGCACATCTGAAGAATCCTCTGCTGAGCTGCATTCATCATATTGACCTTGGCATACTTTGGGTTATGCTTGACCACTTTGCATTCTTGGAAGATTTCACAGAGGAGGAGGCGGAAGGCGCCTCTGGTTGAAGCACTTGTTAGCATAGTGACCCTTCTGGCGACACTTGTTGCAAGTGACCTCGAGAGCGGACGGTGGTAAGGAGCACTTGACCTTGGAGCTTGAGAATTTGACTTGTTACGATAGCTTGGGTTGGGTGGGTGGGAAGATCCATGGCCACCTGAGTTCTTCTGTGGTAAGGCCGACGGAACGGAGGAGGGGCAGTAAAACTTCTGCTGCTTGGCTGCCACTTGAGAGGACGAGGAGGACTGAACTGCATCCCTGATTCTCTTCTTAGAAGCCTCGCATTTGAACTGAGCCGCTTCTTGCTTGAGAGCCATGTTGTAGAAATCATCATACTTATCTGGCTCAAACAGCACAAGAGGTAATTGCAGATCTTCTCTCAGACCACCTCTGAACTGATAGATCATACTCCTTTCATCAGGTACATCTTGCTTAGCAAAACGAGCGAGCTTCTGGAACTGGATATTGTATTGATAGACAGACATGGTGCCCTGCTTGAGATTGCGGAACTCCTCACGCTTGCTCTCAACAACACTCTTCGGAATGTGATGAGCTCGAAATCACGGCGGAACTCATCCTGTAATGACACGACCTCCTCTGGAATCTTTGTATTCTTGGTACCACTCAGCAGCTTGATCCTTGAGTTGAAGCGATGCAAACTTGACAAAGTCCTCGGTCCGACATTGCTACAATCAAAGTGCTTGCAGATGTCCACTAACCAATCGTCGGCGTCATTGCCTCAACACGTAAACCGAAAGACTTGGCTGATTAGCGAGAAACCGACCGAGAGTAGCAAAGTGTGGCTGATTGTTGCCTTGACCTTGATTGCCTTGATTGCCTTGCCCACGAGTACGCGTTCTTGCAAGAGCTGCAAAATCATCGAGCATTGGCATTGGTAGCTGCCATGATAGCTTGCCGAGCCTCGGAGGCGGAGGTGGAGGTGGAGGTGTAGGATTCGATGATCCCCATCATTGCGATCCGGATTGAGACGCGTTGGCGGAGCCATCTGAAGAGGGTGACATCCGTTAGTCCTTTGATAGACAAATAGATAAGTAGAATCAGCGGATAGAAATTGCAACATATAGTCTTCACAACAAACATTGAACAAAATGAGCGAATGAATTCCAAAGTTAATCATCACACGTCCATTAAGGTGAGAAGCCACTTATAAAAGATATGGAAATAACATCGGATGAGAAACAATTGAATATCACAACTGAAAACAAAAGGTTGGCTTCTAGAATGAGCGGAACAAACACATGATAGAATTTACGCTCAAAGTGTTAGTGGTGGGGCCCACACGGACACGACGTATAGCGGACGTCACGAATGACAAACAAGGCGTCCCGAATCAGCATAGCCAAGGATTCTTTAAGGCGTCTCGCGACCATCAAATCGACCGTGAATGGGCGGACCACTAGACGTTGAACCCCAATCTCAAATCATACATCATCCGGAAAGAATATCCCGTAAGCTACTAGAATTCCCACCTATAAACTCCGAAACTTTACGGTTATGCAATCTGGTGTTGGGGATACGGGGGACACAAAATATATCACCCAAACTAACAATACCTAGATCCACCAGTATCCATCCGTCAACACATAACCAAGAAATCCTCGAAATCGTGTACCTCGACCTTGAAAAACATCCGTTATGCAAGTCATGGCAATACTCCCTTTTCGCCACGATCTTCGGGCTATCGGGGTTATCTCACCAACAACTGCACAAAAGAGATTTCGATGTCGGCAAAACTCGGTATTCCAGAATCGCAGCGATAAAATTGTGGCGACAACACCTCGGAGCTCAACTCCCGGGACACCGCCACAACCCCTAAATGTCGAGGCACCAAGAACAATGTTCTCGTCACAAAACCATCGGACGATTCCAAGATACCCACGTGATCCTAAAAATTTTTTAGTGAAATTTGAGAAGAGAAGAGTCAAAACTCTCGTCGGGATACCTCACCGAGGCGACGAAGGGACCGAGGAGTAAAAAAATCCTACTCTCCGATATATATAATCCTAAGACTCAAAACATTTTCCATTCTAGACTCAACAACGTCAGCAACCAATCAAGTAGGGGGCTCCTAAGTCGGGGAAGGCTCTGATACCAACTTGTAAAGCCCCCGATGCGGCTATATCTCCCACGTGTCGAGGCACGACTTAGAGGCATAACCGCATTGAAAGCAATGTCGCAAGTGAGGTAATCTTCACACAACCCATGTAATAGTTAAGGGAAAGATACATAGTTGGCTTACAGTCGCCACTTCACACAAAGACATAATTAAACATACATCATTCGAGTACACTCAAGGTCCGACTACGGAACCAAAATAAAAGAAGATACCCCAAAAGCTAACACAGATCCCGAATCGTCCCAACCTGGCACCACTCTTGATCATCTGGAAAAGACACATAGTAACGACCACGTTCCTCGTCGAACTCCCACTTGAGCTCGGTGGAATCACCTGCACCGCCTCATCGGAACACGCAACTGTTTTGGAAGTATCTGTGAGCCACGGGGACTCAGCGATCTCACACCCGAGATCAAGACTATTTAAGCTAATAGGAAGGACAGAGTAGTAAAGTGGAGCTGCAGCAGCGACTAGCATATATGGTGGCTACATCGCAAAGAGAGAGCGAGAAGAGAAGCAAAGCACGGTCGTGAAACTAGTAGTGATCAAGAAGTGATCTGAACTACTTACGTCGACATAACTCCAACACCGTGTTCACTTCCGGACTTCGCGAGAAGAGACCATCACGGTTACACACGCGTTGATGTGTATTTTATATAGGTCAACTTTGGGTTATCTACAACCGACATTAACAAATTCCCATCTGCCTCATAACATGCGGCACGGCTTTGAAAGATATTACCTGCGGGGTGTCCCAACTTAGCCCATAATAAGCTCTCACGGTCAACGAAGGATTATTCCTTCTACCGGAAGACCGATCAATCTCGGAATCCCGGACTACAAGACATTTCGACAGCAATAAAACAAGACCAGCAAAGCCGCCCGATTGTGCCGACAAATCCCGATAGGAGCTGCACATATCTCGTTCTCGTGGCACATCCGGATGAGCGATGCGTCGGCAAACCGAAGATGCCCCAAGTTGCCTCGGTGGCACCACAAGTGGCTCTAGTTTGGACCAACACTCGGAGGAGCATTGGCCCGGGGTTTAAAATAAGATGACCCTCGGGCTCGCGAAAACCGGGGAAAAGGCTTAGGTGGCAAATGGTAAAACCAATGTTGGGCCTTCTTGGGCGAGTCTTATTCAAAGCGAACTGTCAAGGGGTCCCATAAATCACCCAACCGTGTAAGGAGCATAAAATCAAGGAACATAACACGGTATGGCGGAAACTAGGGTGGCAAGAGTGGAACAAAACACCGGGCATAAGGCCGAGCCTTCCACCCTTTACCAAGTATATAGATGTATTAATTATAGCAGATATATATTGTGATATCCCCAACAAGTAAACATGTTCCAAGAGGAACAACATCTCCATGTTCCAACACGGAACAAACTTCAGCTTCACCTGCAACTAGCAATGCTATAAGAGGGCTGAGCAAAGCGGTAACATAGCCAATTAACGGTTTGCTAGGAAAGGATGGTTAGAGGCTGACATGGCAATATGGGTGGCATGATATAGCAAGTGGTAGGCATCGCAGCATAGGCATAGCAAAAGAGCGAGCAACTAGCATAGCAAAGATAGAAGTGATTTCGAGGGTATGGTCATCTTGCGCAATGTTCTCGAGTCGTCGAAAGCTTGATCCTCGGCGTTCTCAACAGGTTCCTCGTTCACGTACTCGTCTCCGGCTCTACCCAAAGCAACAACACAAACAAAGGATCCACAATAAATCACGGTGCAATGCACAATCAACATGATGCAAAACATGACATGAATATGCGGGATGTGATATGCAAAGCGTATGTGCTCTCGGAAGGTAAATGGAAAACCAGGCATCATCTTGGCAAACCAAGCATGCCATCGGAAAGATGAGATGATTTCGTTAGAAATCGATATAGAATCACCGAATAGGATGCACGGGTTGGATATGGCGGGCAAAACAAGAAGGGTGAGAAACCTACATAACAGCATGATGAGCAAAGCCATGCACGTGTGCAAAACTACCTCATAGCATAAATCAAATAAATATGCACATGAAAGACAACACATAACCATGATGCAAAAAGACATGATCATAAACTTGCCCAAATGCAAAAACTAATGCCACCACTGAGTTGGTGGGATTTTCTACCCAAAAACATATATAATATGTTAGGGTTGCGATAGAAAATCATCACAAAAACCCTAAGTCAAAACCTGCCCAAAATGGAAGTTAACGAAATGGCAATTTTCAGATTTGGAAATGTCCAGAAATGGACTTGCCTAAAACAGACAAGGAACAAACCAGAATTGGAAATGTGGGGTAAGGAAAAAAATAAGAATGGAGGAGGCGCCGAGGTGTCGAGGGTGGCCCTCTTGTCATAGAGACGATGGCGAAGTGGTATAAAGGGGAAGAAATCCAGCCTCGGGGTGATTCAACCCGGTCTCCCGTTGGAACCCTGCCTCTACTACCACCGGGCTGGGTGGCGGCGATCGACAGAGAAGGGCCTCGGCCCTTAATCTGCTGCTGCTGCAGGAGGAGCACCGAGAAAAGCGAAAATAAAATAAAAAAGGGGGAGGCGCTGGGGTTCGAACCAGTCGCCAGTGAGAGAGCGGGGTCAAACCAGCTCGGCTAGGCTAGAAGTCGGTAGGATCAGGAGCGCTAGCTACTTGACCAACTACCAGGCCCTACTCGGCGCAGAGACAACAAGCAGCGGCCCGGCGAGGCAACGGCGGCTACAGGGGGCTCTGCGCCCTCGAACAGACTGGGTACGCACGAGAGGACACCACAGGAACATGAAAGGACAAGCCCGAGCGGGGATAGCGGCAAACACGCGCGGTTGCACTACTCTGAACCCAAAACTACAAACACGCCGGAGCACGCCGAGCGCGGCAAGGACACGGACCGGACTCTACACTACGGAGATCTAGCGGCAGCGGGAAGGGGCAGGGAGGAAGTAGATTATACCTCCTTACCCTAGGACAAGAAATCGGCGACGGAGACGGGCTGACGGCGAGGCCACGGAGCTCTGAACTTCGCCGGGAACCTGACCGAGAAGAAGACCGAAACAGGGGCGTCGACGAACTTGGCGATCCGGGCCCCCGTAGTCGACGTCGTGGACGAAGTCGACGACGAGGAAGACGATGGACACGGGCCGCAGGGTTGGGGTGGCCGGAGAGCACGCCGGCGACGAGGCGCGCTCCCAGATCGCTTCGGGGCCGGAGCGGGCGGCGAACAGGTGGTTCCCTTACAGCGGCGCGGCGAGAGGGAGAGGGAAACCCTAGGGTTCGGTTGGACACGCGAGAGGGGATAAGTAGGGGCTAGGGCGACGAGGTCGAGCTCACGCTCCCTCGTGCTCGGGGACCCCATGGCGACGGCGGGAGGAGAGGGAAAAGGCGGGTGAGATGCACAGCGCTGCCGCTGCCAAGCGGGACCGGCGCGTCCACGTGGACGGGATCCAGCGGGGGTAAGTCTTGGCTGTGGGTCTTGTGAAAGGCAGGAGGAGGCGGCGGGCTGGCGCTGCTCTCTGGGCTCTGAGGGCTGAGGGAAGCTGGGCGGCTCGGAGTGGCCGGGGGCCCAGGTGGAGAGGGAATCGCTGGGCTGCCCTGCTGCTGCTGCCTCCTTTTCTTTTTCCTTTTTAAAATCAAAAGGAAGAGAAAAGAAAGTACAGAGAGAAATGAAAAGAGTTTGAGTGAAAAGAAAATATCCCCAAACTCCTGGAATTCACCACTATTTAAATAAATTGTAATGGACATTTTTAGAGGTAGAAAAATAATGCAAGTTTGGAAATATTTCAAACTTGTGCCATTTTTGAACCTGACCATAACAACTTCAAATGAGGAGATATTTGGCAAGAGAGGTTTAGTGCAAAGAGCAAGATTTTTCAGGGAGAAGATGAACATTAATTGAGAGAGGGAATTATATAGCACTTGAAAAGGAAAGAAGTAGAGGGAAAGAGGAGATGGTAATGCAAATAAGAATGGCACATGCAACAACATGACATGTGGGAGAACACCACAACCACATGATAAGAATGGAAAGCAAGATGACAAGAGACACAAATGCAATATGGTAAAAGAGCAAAACAAAGAAAAAGAAAACCCACATAACCAAACAACATGAGGCCAAGCATGACAAAAACCCACAAGACTTGGATGAGGTCAAATTGATATATTGCCCAAAAGGGGAAGTTTACATCCAGGGTGTTACATTCGTCAAGTTCAACGACGACCCGTGAAGCACATGGGAACATCAAGTTCCTCTCCGAACGTGTACGACTACCATCGCCGAGATCGCAAGTACCACGACAACCCCGAAGGGATTCAGACCCGTCAAGTACCTCTTCGAAAACGAACGTGTACCCCTACTTCCCTTACCGTCGCGAGAACGTCTACTTCCCTCTACGAAACGCATTCCGCCCTGAATGCACGCTTTGAAGGTATAACCGCCGAGAACGACCGCCGTGACCGAATGCATATGTTGTATGAGATGCCCGTTTGCACCGTGTCCGAATTTGTCGCTCGCTTGTTCCTCCTCGTTGCCATGCCATCGTCTAAGTGGGAACCCGTAACAGGAACACCCACCATCTTGCTCAACTCGCTTCCGTCACACTTTCTTTTGCACCGATATCTCCATGAGCTACCGGAACCGAAATGGTGACCAAATGCTTCATAATGCTCTTGTCAACGTTTTCATAAAAAATTGCATAAAAACCTGCACATGTCATCCGCATCATGTTTAACAACATTTAAATGTTTATAATTGTTGTTTGCATTAATTTGCTTAAATGCCATGCTAAAATGATTTATTTCGTAACTAAATAACCGTAGCCCTGATTTAAATAAATTATATATGTAAATGGGGTAGAAAAATGCCTAGTTTAACATGGTGTACTTGCTTTGCATGTTTAACAACTCTAAAATTGTGTTTAGGGCAGAACAGTACCTAATCCATAAATATGCACATGAGGATTTTCCGGACTTGTTGTTCGTTGTTTCCGGCCTCATTTAAACTTGCCTAGTTAGGTAGTTTTGTTGTGCTTCACCCTTGCCATGATAATCAACATTTAATATTGTTGGGTACATAACCGAGAGAACTAAATAATTGATGTGGTGTTTGATCGATATGCAACTCGTTGCATATTGAGCTCCATTAACTTGTAGTTTTGTTTGTGCATATTGCCATGCCATGCTATTTAAACGGACATGCATCATACTTGATTGTGCATCATGACATGGTTATGTGATGGTTGTTTACTATGTTGTTTGTTTCTTTCCGGGTTGCTTCTCTCGTTAGCTTCGGTTTCGTTCCGGAGTTGTGAGGATTCGTTCGACTACGTCCGTTTGTCTTCTTCATGGACTCGTTCTTCTTCCTTGCGGGATTTCAGGCAAGATGACCATACCCTCGAAATCACTTCTATCTTTGCTTGCTAGTTGCTCGCTCTTTTGCTATGCCTATGCTACAATGCCTACCACTTGCTAAATCATGCCACCCACATTGCCATGTCAAGCCCCTAACCATCCTTTCCTAGCAAACCGTTGTTTGGCTATGTTACCGCTTTGCTCAGCCCCTCTTATAGCGTTGTTAGTTGCAGGTGAAGATGAAGTTTGTTCCTTGTTGGAACATGGAGATGTTGTTCCTTGTTGGAACATGTTTACTTGTTGGGATATCACAATATATCTTATTTAATTAATGCATCTATATACTTGGTAAAGGGTGGAAGGCTCGGCCTTATGCCTGTGTTTTGTTCCACTCTTGCCGCCTAGTTTCCGTCATATCGGTATTATGTTCCCGGATTTTGCGTTCCTTACGGTTGGGTGATTTATGGGACCCCTTGACAGTTCGCTTTGAATAAGACTCCTCCAAAAAGGCCCAACATTGGTTTTACCATTTGCCACCTAAGCCTTTTTCCCTTGGGTTCTGCAGACTCAAGGGTCATCTTTATTTAACCCCGGACCAGTGCTCCTTCGAGTGCTGGCCCAAACCGAGCGATGTCCGGCGCCCCACAGGCAATCGGGGTCTATGCCAACCCGACGTCTGCTCATCCGGTGTGCCCCGAGACCGAGATATGTGCAGCTCCTATCAGGATTTGTCGGCACATCCGGCGGCTTTGCTGGTCTTGTTTTATTGCTGTCGAAATGTCTTGTAGTCCGGGATTCGAGATCGATCGGGTCTTCCCAGAGAAGGAATATCCTTCGTTGACCGTGAGAACTTATAATGGGCTAAGTTGGGACACCCCTGCAGGGTATTATCTTTCGAAAGCCGTGCCCGCGGTTATGAGGCAGATGGGAATTTGTTAATGTCTGGTTGTAGAAAACCCGAAGTTGATCTTAATTAAAATACATCAACCGAGTGTGTAACTGTGATGGTCTCTTCTCGGCGGAGTCCGGGAAGTGAACACGGTGTTGGAGTTATGTTTAACGTAAGTAGTTTCAGGATCACTTCTTGATCGCTACTAGTTTCATGACCGTGCCTTGCCTCCTCTTCTCGCTCTCTTTTGCGTGGTAGCCACCATATATGCTAGTCGCTTGCTGCAGCTCCACCTCACTACCCTGTCCTACCTTTAAGCTTAAATAGTCTTGATCTCATGTGTGAGATTGCTGAGTCCCGTGACTCACAGATACTTCAAAACCAGTTTGCAGTGCCGATGAAACCGTGCAGGTGGCGCATCCGAGCTCAAGGAGGAGCTCGATGAAGATCTTGTTCTTTGTGTTGTTTCGTTTGAGTTGATCAAGAGTGGAGCCAGTTGGGACGATCGATGATCATGTAGCATTTGGGGTAGTCTTCTTTTATTTTGGTTCCGTAGTCGGACCTTGATTGTATCTGTATGATGTAATGTTTTACTCATGTATTGTGTGAAGTGGCGATTGTAAGCCAACTATGTATCTCTTTCCCTTATGTATTACATGGGTTGTGTGAAGATTACCTCACTTGCGACATTGCTTTCAATGCGGTTATGCCTCTAAGTCGTGCTTCGACACGTGGGAGATATAGCCGCATCGAGGGCGTTACAAGTTGGTATTAGAGCCTTCCCCGACTTAGGAGCCCCCCTACTTGATTGTTTGCTGGCGTTGTTGAGTCTAGAACGGAAAATGTTTTGAGTCTTAGGATTATATATATCGGAGAGTAGGATTCTTTTTACTCCTCAGCCCCTTCGTCGCTCTGGTGAGGCATCCTGACGTAGAAGTTTTGACTCTTCTCTTCTCAAATTTCACTAAATTTTTTTTAGGATCACGCGGGTATCTTGGAATCGTTCCGATGGTTTTGTGGCGAGAACATTGTTCTTGGTGCCTCGACATTTAGGGGTTGTGGCGGTGTCCGGGAGTTGAGCTCCGAGGTGTTGTCGTCACAATTTTATCGTTGCGATTCTGGAATACCTGAGTTTTGCCGACATCGAAAATCTCTTTTATGCAGTTGTTGGTGAGATAACCTCGATAACCCAATCTTCGGGCGAGCTCGAGAGTATTGCCATGACTCAGATAACGGATGCTTTTCAAGGTCGAGGTAAACGATTTCGAAGGTTTCTTGGTTATGTGTTGAAGGATGGATACAATGGATCTAGGTATTGTTAGTTTGGGTGATATATTTTGTGTCCCTGTATCCCCAACACCTGATTGCATAACCAGAAAGTTTCGGGAGTTTATAGGTGGGAATTCAAGTATCTTGTAAGATATCTTTCCAACACACACATGATACGATATGGGATCTATCATATGTTTGTTTCCGGCTTATTCCGCAAGCCAAATCCTTTGTTTGTTTTATTTGTGGTATTCGAGTTGCTTCGAAGTCAAGTGTTGATTCCATACCTTATTCTAAACGGTGTTCTCATATTGCTATGTGAATACTAATCCTTCTTGATCATCGATATTGTCATGTCAATCCTTTTCAACAGGTGTGCTTCTCTTCAAGTAAATCCGATCATTGCAACATTCGCAAGATCAATTCTAAGCTTTTTTCTCAATGGTGTTCATTTCATCCGACCCAAGTTGTTTTGTTTTCCCGCCCTCCCACCCTTTTTCTTCAAGGACTCATATATCCCTAACCAAGTACCCATTTTATTGCTGTGAAGTTTCTTCATTCTTTCCCTTTAAATGTTTTATCCGGTGATTTCTCATGAAGACGCTAAGGAAGCTTCAACCTTATCATTGTTCCATTCTAATTTTCTTCTCCGGTGGACTCAAGTCAAGTTTTCGGTGTTGATCTTATCCCTTTTTCTTCTTTTCACAATGTTTTCTCATGCCGGTGCACCTCTTAATTTTTCACTTCTTGTTATTCATTTGTTCCGGAGTGCTGAAGATATCTCAGAAGATTCTAGTTTCCATTCTTAATCCGTTCAAGTTATTTTGAGGATGCTATCTCATTCAAGCCATTTTATTCAACCGATGCAATCTCTCTTCCAAGCGACCTTTTTAACGGTGGTTCTTTTGAGTGGGCCCTAACCCACAGGTCTTTTCCCAGGATCTTACCTGACTCTTCTAATTTTCCCGGAGCTATTCCCAAATTCTTTTCGAAGTTTGACGTAAGAATGAATTATCATCAGTCATGGCTTTCCCCAAGATCTTTCAAATTCTTTTCATCGTTGGTTCAACCTTTCTAATTTTTATTCCGGAGTGTCTCAACAATTCATGGTGGCATTTCTCGTCGTCATTCTCAACATTTGAAGACCGAAGAAGAGTTTCTCTTAAATCTTGCTCCATTCTCTTCAAGATTCATGGTTCTAGCTTCGTGCCATCCTCATAATTGTTTTAGATTGTGAGAATTCTTTTCACCCATCCGGAGCAATTCAGGAGTCTTTTCAGTTTGATTCTTCTCAGCCCATCATCTCAGAATTATTCATTCCAGCTTTCAGCTCTCGTTCTCCAAATCTTATCGGTGCATCGTTCAAATATCCTCTAATCAGTTCATGTTCTCTTCATCCTCTTGTATCTAAATCCCCTCAAGCATCTTTATTCGTTTTCTAATTCTTCACGGTGAATTGTGCCTTTGCTACGTTCAATTTCAATTCTTACGGTGGTTCGTTCAAGAGTTCTCTTCCTTCGTTATTATATAGATTCATTCGTTCTTCCCAAATCCTACCGGCAGATCGTTGAAGACCTTCCCAAGTGGAGCAATATCTATCTTCAATCCTTTTTCAACGAGAATAAGTAGTATGCCTAATCTGTTGCTTGTCATCAATTTAAATTGGTGAAGGATACGCATAACATAATTCTTGTTCTTGTTTCATCCAAGTGATTAATTCTTCTTCCGGAGTTTGTTCATGATGAATAAATTCTCGGTTTCAATTGTTCATCTTTCTTTCCGGAGTTCCAAGTTTTTTCTCGGTTATATCATTTCAAAGCTTCATCTTATCACTGCAAGGTTTCACCTTGTATTTGCAACTTCTCTTTCTTTTATCATCCTTTTCTTACCGGAGTTCTTCATGGAGGCTCTACATGATGGTTCGTCAAGGATTCTTTTCATTTCTCCAATTGTTCATCAAGATTTCTCGCGGAGTTAAGATCCGTCAAGCCATACTTCAAAATAAACATGGTGCTCAACACATGTTTTGTTTTGAGGAGTTCAAGCATTCTTCATCTTGCATTCCGAAGTGCAATTCTTTCTACCTTATCTCTTGAGATGGTCTTATGTCATTCTTGACAATTTTCCTTCATGCTTCATGATTCACATGTTGTCAAGAATGAGGTATTTTAAATCCATCAATCTCTTCGTTGGAGTTATCTTGGTATAGATTTCACCTAAAGCCTTCCCTAAGGAATGTTGATATTGTGGTGCTTATCAATGATCCAAGTTTTAACTATCCTCTCGTGAAAGCAGTTTTCATCTCTTCGTTGATCTCAAGCAAGCAATTGTTTTCGTTAGTGGCAGAATTTCACCTCATAATTTTGAGTTGTTTCCATAAGCCCACTACAAGTTTGTTCTTTTCATTGTTGATTTTTCAACAACTACGTTCTAGCCTTCCTCGTAAGGATGTTTCTTTCAAATTCATTTGTGGTAGAAGTTGTCATTTTCTTCTCCGTCCCTTTATCCCAACAATCTAGATTCTATTCTTTCGTTCCGAAGGCATTGTGATGTTGCTCTCTTCGACCCATCGTCTCGTTTTGTCAAGATCATGTTCTTTTTCATGCTTATCCATTTAACCGGAGTGTTGTGTCATCTCTTCAAGTTCTTTTCATCTTATCAAGTTTTCCTTCCATTTACAGTCGGAGTGCTGCCCAAGTTATATCATTCTTATTGCTTCTCTATCTTGTTTTAACCGGAGTGGCTTCAAAATCTATCTTGCCCCCTAAGCTCTTGGTTCTCATCATGTTCTTTGTTCTTCTCTGCCAACAAAGTGTTCACAATTTCATTCAACTCTATTGTGTTATTCTTTCAAGTTTTCAACCTCTCGAGGTTCGTTGGTTTCACTCTTTTGTCGTAGAAGCAACTTTGTTTTACCTCTTCCTCTTCCGCTTTTCTCCGGCGCCATCCTAGATCTCGGGACGAGATCCTCTCGTAGTGGTGGAGTGTTGTGACGCCCCAAGACCGGAGCTTCAGTTGCCTTCCAGGGTTTCCGAGTTTTGTCGTGTGATTTGTTTTGTTTGTGCATTCATCATGTCATCTCTTGCATTGCATCATGTCATCATGCCATCATATCATTAATTTTTTAAAATCTCAACTAAATAAATCGTATGGGTTTTCGGTCCATTTAAATCGAGGGATATTCACAATGGTGATTTCTCTTTAGAACATATACTCCCAATATTAGTAGGGAGCTATAATATATATTCCATTGTTTTGGAATCACCATAACCCACTTGCAAAATAAATCCCATGCCTTTTCTGCTCCGAGTTGACCTCAAAACCTTGCCAATATTATTTCATCATTTTCCGGAGCTCCACCAAAAATCCTCAACATTTTTGGCCACACCAAACCTAGTCCCAATTCAAGACCATTTGAATTATATTCAAATGAAATTGAATTTAATTCCTTCAATCTTGCCACTTCTATTTTTCTGTGGTCATGCTTATTTTTATGAGTCCAGGAAATTGTCCTCGTTCCCAAATTCTTTCCCTAACCCTCTCTTTCTTTTTGTCTCTCTTTAATTGTTTTCTGCTAAGAAAATATATAAGCAAGAGAGAAGATAGAGAGCCCAGCCATGCCTCCTGGGCCTCCCAACCTCCCGCGCCGGCCCAAGGCCAAGGCCCACCAACCTACCTAACCCTAGGCCCCTAGCCCAGCCTCCCCTCGATCCATCCTCTCCCTCTCGGTCCCTGCCCGCCGCCGCACACCCGCAGCGCGAGGAGGCCGCGCTCGACCCCGCTCTCCTCCTTTCTCCTCGATCTCCTCCTCTCCCTCTCGTCCTCCCTCCGCCAAGCTCTGTCGCAGCCGGCCTCGATCTCCTCCTGCGCCCGATCCCCTCTGTTCCTCTGCTTCCATGCCGCGCACCACCCAAGCCATGGCGCTCTGCCGCCCTTTGTCTCGCCCGCGAAGGCGACCACCTGCAGGTCGCTGCTCCGCGCCACCTCTGTCTTCCTCCTCGCCCGGTGCTCCTGCCCCTTTTTCCCTGCTGCGCCTCTGCTCCGTCGCCGGACTGCTGCCCTCCGTCGCGCCCATCCATCCTTCCATCTCCCTGTGCCGCGCCTCGACGGCATGGAGGCCCGAGCTTCGGATGGCAGCAGCCGCAGCTACGTGGCGCCCCACCTCCAAACGGTCGCGCATCGATGGCCATGTCACCGCCGCCTCCTGCCTAGTCCGCATCCCCGTCGCTCCTTCGTGTCCTTCTGCCCGAGCTCCTCCTCTGCCGTCCACGCCATCTAGCCGCGCCCTCGTCCCGTCCCCTGCAACTCCTCCTCCGCCTCGTCCTCACGTCCGGCCTCGTCCGTGATCCGGCGCCTCCACCTCCTCGCCGCCCTTGGTGCCGCGCCACAGGACCTCCCCGTCGCCCTGGCCAGCCGGTGCCTACAAGCGAGGACTGCAGCTCACGCAGGAGAGCTCATGCTCGACCCCGCAACCCTCTGTCGCCCCGCTGCCTTCTCTTGTCGCGACCAGGATTCCCCTCCTCGCACCTCCGGTGACCTCCCGGGGTAGAGCCTTGCTAGTCCCTCGATGCCCCTTCAGATTCATCCAGACCGGCAAGATCGACCTCGGTGCCAAGTTCGTCTTCAGATCGGTTCGACTACCTCCGATGTGGTTTTCGGCAAGTACTTGGAGGCAACAATGACGCCAAGTACCACGACGACCGTCGAGACCGCCAAGTTCCACTACCGATGAACGTTTTGGACCGCCAAGTTCGGCTACGATCCTCGAGACCATCGTGTTGCACGCCAACATGAGTACGACCACGGACGGCTACCTGCGGATGGATTTCGTCAAGTTCAACGACGACCGTGAAGCACATGGGAACATCAAGTTCCTCTCCGAGCGTGTCGACTACCATCACCGAGATCGCAAGTACCACGACAACCCGAAGGATTCGGACCCGTCAAGTACCTCTTCGAAAACGAACGTGTACCCCTACTTCCCTTACCGTCGCGAGAACGTCTACTTCCCTCTACGAAACGCATTCCGCCCCGAATGCACGCTTTGAAGGTATAACCGCCGAGAACGACCGCCGTGACCGAATGCATATGTTGTATGAGATGCCCGTTTGCACCGTGTCCGAATTTGTCGCTCGCTTGTTCCTCCTCGTTGCCATGCCATCGTCTCGTGGGAACCCGGTAACCGGGAACACCCCACCATCTTGCTCAACTCGCTTCCGTCACACTTTCTTTTGCACCGATATCTCCATGAGCTACCGGAACCGAAATGTTGCCGTGGCACCATTTTCGTTTCGCCGCCGTGGCACCCTTTCGTTCCGCCATGGTGACCAAATGCTTCATAATGCTCTTGTCAACGTTTTCATAAAAAAATTGCATAAAAACCTGCACATGTCATCCGCATCATGTTTAACAACATTTAAATGTTTATAATTGTTGTTTGCATTAATTTGCTTAAATGCCATGCTAAAATGATTTATTTCGTAACTAAATAACCGTAGCCCTGATTTAAATAAATTATATATGTAAATGGGGTAGCAAAATGCCTAGTTTAACATGGTGTACTTGCTTTGCATGTTTAACAACTCTAAAATTGTGTTTAGGGCAGAACAGTACCTAATCCATAAATATGCACATGAGGATTTTCCGGACTTGTTGTTCGTTGTTTCCGGCCTCATTTAAACTTGCCTAGTTAGGTAGTTTTGTTGTGCTTCACCCCTTGCCATGATAATCAACATTTAATATTGTTGGGTACATAACCGAGAGAGAACTAAATAATTGATGTGGTGTTTCGTCGATATGCAACTCGTTGCATATTGAGCTCCATTTAACTTGTAGTTTTGTTTGTGCATATTGCCATGCCATGCTATTTAAACCAGACATGCATCATACTTGATTGTGCATCATGACATGGTTATGTGATGGTTGTTTACTATGTTGTTTGTTTCTTTCCGGGTTGCTTCTCTCGTTAGCTTCGGTTTCGTTCCGGAGTTGTGAGGATTCGTTCGACTACGTCCGTTTGTCTTCTTCATGGACTCGTTCTTCTTCCTTGCGGGATTTCAGGCAAGATGACCATACCCTCGAAATCACTTCTATCTTTGCTTGCTAGTTGCTCGCTCTTTTGCTATGCCTATGCTACAATGCCTACCACTTGCTAAATCATGCCACCCACATTGCCATGTCAAGCCCCTAACCATCCTTTCCTAGCAAACCGTTGTTTGGCTATGTTACCGCTTTGCTCAGCCCTCTTATAGCGTTGTTAGTTGCGGTGAAGATGAAGTTTGTTCCTTGTTGGAACATGGAGATGTTGTTCCTTGTTGGAACATGTTTACTTGTTGGGATATCACAATATATCTTATTTAATTAATGCATCTATATACTTGGTAAAGGGTGGAAGGCTCGGCCTTATGCAGTGTTTTGTTCCACTCTTGCCGCCCTAGTTTCCGTCATATCGGTATTATGTTCCCGGATTTTGTGTTCCTTACGGTTGGGTGATTTATGGGACCCCTTGACAGTTCGCTTTGAATAAGACTCCTCCAAAGAAGGACCAACATTGGTTTTACCATTTGCCACCTAAGCCTTTTTCCCTTGGGTTCTGCAGACTCAAGGGTCATCTTTATTTTAACCCCGGACCAATGCTCCTTGAGTGCTGGCCCAAACCGAAGCGATGTCCGGCGCCCCTGGCAATCAGGGTCTATGCCAACCCGACGTCTGGCTCATCCGGTGTGCCACGAGACCGAGATATGTGCAGCTCCTATCAGATTTGTCGGCACATCCGGGCGGCTTTGCTGGTCTTGTTTTATTGCTGTCGAAATGTCTTGTAGTCCGGATTCCGAGACGATCGGGTCTTCGGTAGAAGGAATATCCTTCGTTGACCGTGAGAGCTTATAATGGGCTAAGTTGGGACACCCTGCAGGTATTATCTTTCAAAGCCGTGCCGCGGTTATGAGGCAGATGGGAATTTGTTAATGTCGGTTGTAGAAAACCGAAGTTGATCTTAATTAAAATACATCAACCGCGTGTGTAACCGTGATGGTCTCTTCTCGGCGGAGTCCGGGAAGTGAACACGGTGTTGGAGTTATGTTTAACGTAAGTAGTTTCAGGATCACTTCTTGATCGCTACTAGTTTCACGACCGTGCCTTGCCTCCTCTTCTCGCTCTCTTTTGCGTGGTAGCCACCATATATGCTAGTCGCTTGCTGCAGCTCCACCTCACTACCCTGTCCTACCTTTAAGCTTAAATAGTCTTGATCTCGCGGGTGTGAGATTGCTGAGTCCCCATGACTCACAGATACTTCCAAAACCAGTTTGCAGGTGCCGATGAAACCGTGCAGGTGACGCATCCGAGCTCAAGGAGGAGCTCGATGAAGATCTTGTTCTTTGTGTTGTTTCGTTTCAGTTGATCGATAGTGGAGCCAGTTGGGACGATCGGGGATCTGTGTAGCATTTGGGGTAGTCTTCTTTTATTTTGGTTCCGTAGTCGGACCTTGATTGTATCTGTATGATGTAATGTTTTACTCATGTATTGTGTGAAGTGGCGATTGTAAGCCAACTATGTATCTCTTTCCCTTATGTATTACATGGGTTGTGTGAAGATTACCTCACTTGCGACATTGCTTTCAATGCGGTTATGCCTCTAAGTCGTGCTTCGACACGTGGGAGATATAGCCGCATCGAGGGCGTTACAAAAGGGAACTGAGTTGATTCATGCTAGAAACTTCCATGTGCAGCCACAAGCTATTATGGGCTCTAGCATAGTTGAGTAAGTTACGTGAAGCTCTTGAAGAGGTAGACCAGCAGGTAGTGGGTTTTGTAGGTTTGGTATGGTCTACCCGGAGTAGAGAGTTAATGTTTCTGAAAGACTATGTCTCGGTCATCCGTTTCTCCAACACCATGTAGTGCGAGAAATCAAATGGAGGCGATCGAGTCTTGTGGGGAAAAGTGCGCAAACCTCTGCAGAGTGTACAATCTAATCATGGTTAGCCGTGTCCCCGGTTATGGACAATCTTGAGTATCTAGTGCTTGGGTTATCACATGTATCTCATCGCTCTTAATTAAATTTGTTGGGTTGTTAATTACTTTAATTGGGATTGAGTTGGGGATATACCTTCTCAATATTTCAACCACCATGATAGTTAAATTAAAATCTATTCCTTTGTTGTAGGGAAAAATTGGTTTTTCGCAAAACTATAACCATAGAGCTTTCCACCAGCCAAATATGCATGTAGTGATAGCATTATCCTATTCTTGCTCTACTGTGTTACATTGCCAGCATATTCCATGTGCTGACCCATTTTCGGGCTGCAACGTATTATGTTGCAGACTTTTCAGACGAGGAGTAAGGTTTGTTAGGTCGTTGTCGTGCAGCTCAGCTATGCCGTTGGAGTTGATGGACTCATTTTATCTTCCAAGCCTTCCGCTATTATCGCATTAGATGGCCTTAAGACATATTATTGTAATTAGTTCTCTTTTTGAGACATTCGATGTAATAAGTGTGTGATTGCTACTCTGTTATAAATCCTTCGAGTACTATGTGTGTCAGCATTACTGATCCAGGGATGACACTGAAGCACAGAGACTTGACCGCCTGAGGTCGAGTCGCTACAAGATGGTATCAGAGCACAAGCTGAGTGTAGGACACGACCACTAAGATAAACCATAGGTCACTCTTCTCTACTCATTTCTGACTCCTCTCCATTTTCTACTCTTTAGGATGACGGAGATCAAGAACAAGTTTGCACAACCGGATGAAGACACACCTTTTGGACGGCACTTGAAGGAAGTCACTAGGTACTTGAACATTGGAATACCAAGTTTCACCGGGACGTACAATGCCACCTTACCAGAAGAGGAGCACTGGATGATTCAAGTAGGACGTTCTCGCCAACTTCTAAACCCATAGAATTTTCTTTCGAAGCACCCACCTGGAGTCTAGGCAAGAGCATGGCAGCCCACATTACCATGGGACGCATTGGAGAAGTCTACAACAGGGAACTCAAGGACACGATCTACCAAATATGTGGGCACCGAGACGAGCAATGGGAAGTAATTAGCACCAGGAAGGATAGATTCATTGCAGCTTTGATCCAGGAGTTAAACCAGCACATTCGACGTCAGGAGAACCAGATGTGCGCAGACATGAAGGACTTGAAGAAGGCGAAGACTAGGATCATCGAGCTGGAGGAAGAACTCAAGTTTACACGTGATGGATATGAGGAGGAAATCAAGACATTACTGGAGAAGAATGACGACTTGGTTAAGAAGATCGGAGTATTCATGGGAGGACCAGCACTGGGAGAAGAAGACGACGACCCCACTTGCCCGGACAACTACATCATCATCGACGACACCGATTCCGATCCTAGTGATGATGACTTTGAAGACGAAGCTGGAGCAGACATCATGGAGTCTTCCACCGATCAAAATTTCTAGAAGACCACCATATATTAGTAGTATTCCCCCATGTATTTAGTAGTAGTTGAGCACTTTTGTGATAGTTCTAGACCATTTGTATGCCCTTGCTTGATTGATTGAGTGAAATGATTGTGTTTGTCTCATGTGCATATGGGTAGTGCTTTCTGTTAGACCTTTTTCTATCCTAATCTCTTCCATCTAAACCCATCGGATGCCTCCGAGGGCGTGACACGGTTTTGCTTTCCACGGAGCTCACCCGGTTGATACAGCGATAGAATGCTTTGATGCAATTGCTAGTTCAGAACCAGGGCAACAACAACAACAACAACAACAACAACAACAACAACAACAACAACAACAACAACAACAACAACAACAATAACCCGCCGTCAGTGGACAACCTAGCCCGTTTTCTAAGGTTACACCACCGCGGTGTTTTCGGTATGCACCGAGCCCATAGTTGCTGATGATTGGCTACGCCGTATTGGAAGGGAGTTGACCACCGCAGGTTGCACAGATGCTGAGAAGGTGCGCTTTGCCGCACACCAATTGGATGGACCAGCAGCCTCATGGTGGGAGAATTACATGGCTACTTTTCCTATAGCCAATGTCACTTGGGACCAGTTTCAGCAAGCTTTCCGCACAGCCCATGTCTCAACTGGAGCTATGTAGATGAAGAAGTGGGAGTTCCACAACTTACGCCAGGGGAACCGTACTGTGGCTCAGTATGTGGATGATTTTAGCAAGCTATCACGCTATGCCCTTGATGATGTGGCCACAGATGCCGCGAAGCAGGAGAAGTTTATGGAAGGGCTGAATGATGAGATGAGCATGCATTTGATGGTAGCAACCTTCAGCAACTACCAGGAGTTGGTAGATAAGGCTCTTATGATTGAAGGGAAGCAGCAGCAGATTGAGAGCCGTAAGAGGAAGTATGGACAAGGGAAGTATAACTCAGGAGCTCAGCAGAAGCCTCGCTTAACCCCGAATTCAGGAGGACTTGTTCATAACCATGGAGGTCACACCCACACTAGAGGAGGATCGCATAACCACAATGGTGCTAAGAATGGAAATGGGAACGGAACTAATAACAATCAGAACCACTCCAGTCCAGCCACACCCGCCAAAAGAGACCTAAGTCAAGTTACTTGCTTTAAGTGCGGGAAGACAGGGCACTATGCCAATGATTGCCCTGAAGGAAGGAACGAAAATGGAAATGGGAGCGCTGGGAAGAAGCCTAATCCATTCAACAAAGGATAAGTGAACCACGTTAACGTGGAGGAGGTTGAAGAGCAGCCGGACACGGTAATAGGTAAGTTTTTGGTTAAGTCTTTTACCGCTCTTGTTCTTTTCGATACTGGTGCATCGCATTCATACATATCAAGGGGATTCGTGGATAAGTTTAAACTACCAACCCAAACCCTTAGGACCCCTGTCCTAGTGATTTCACCTGGAGCAGAGTACATGGCTAGCCGATGGTGCGACCAGATACCCCTAACCATTGGCACACATGTTTTTCCGTCCGACCTAATTATCTTGGAGTCACAAGGATTGGATGTGATATTAGGTATGGACTGGATGTCAAAGTATGGAGGAAGTATTGACTGTGCTAGTAAGTCAATTTATCTCACCACCCCGAAGGGAAAAAGGATTAAGTATGTATCTAGGCATGTGCCTAGGAGGAAGTACCTGTAGTGAAGGATTTCCCGGATGTTTTCCCAGAAGAGTTACCAGGCATGCCACCGGATCGAGACATCGAGTTTTTGATAGAGCTATTGCCAGGTACAGGGCCAATATCCAAGAGACCCTATCGGATGCCCGGAAATGATCTGGAGGAAATTAAGAAACAGATCAAGGAGTTATTTGGAGAAAGGTTACATTCGAAGGAGTTCATCACCTTGGGGAGCTCCAGTGCTTTTGGTTGAGAAGAAGGATAAATCCCTAAGGATGGTTGTTGATTATCGAGCCTTGAATGAAGTAACGATTAAGAACAAGTACCCACTACCGATGATCAATGATCTGTTTGATCAGCTGCAAGGAGCTAAGGTATTTTCGAAGATCGATCTACGATCAGGATACCATCAGTTGAAGATCCAAGAAAAGGATATACCAAAGACAGCGTTCACCACGCGGTATGGATTATACGAGTATACGATCATGTCGTTTGGACTGACTAACGCCCCTTCCTATTTCATGAGCATGATGAACAAGGTGTTCATGGAGTATTTGGACAAGTTTGTTGTGGTGTTTATCGATGATATTATGGTGTACTCGAAGAATGAAGAGGAGCATAAGGAGCATTTGCGTTTAGTTCTCAAGAAACTCAGGGAACACCAGTTATACGCCAAGTTCATCAAGTGCGAGTTTTGGTTGAAGGAAGTTGGATTCCTTGGACATGTTATATCAGGAGAAGGTATAGCGATGAGACCCGGCAAGGTTCGATCGATCCTTTGAATGGTTGGCACCCACTTCAGTTAGCGAGATCTGCAGTTTCCTTAGACTCGCAGGATACTATCGGAGATTCATTGAGAATTTTTCCAAGATTGCAAAGCCAATGGCTGAATTATTGAAGAAGGATACTAAGTTTAAATGGACAGAAGATTGCGAGGCAAGTTTTCAGGAGTTGAAGAAATGTTTGACTACAGCCCTAGTGCTAACACTGCCAGATATACATAAGGAGTTTCAAGTGTATTGCGACGCCTCTCGCTTAGGGCTTGGATGTGTGCTTATGCAGGACGGAAGAGTTGTTTCGTATGCCTCACGACAACTAAAACCCCATGAGTTGAACTATGCAACGCATGATTTGGAGCTAGCAGCCGTAGTGCATGCATTGAAGACTTGGAGACATTACCTTATTGGAAACCGTTGTGATGTGTACATGGATCATAAGAGTTTGAAGTACATTTTCACGCAAAAGGAGCTGAACCTTAGGCAGAGGAGATGGTTGGAGCTTATAAAGGATTACGATATGAAGCTACACTATCATCCCGGAAAGGCCAATGTCGTGCTGAGCGCCTTTGAGCGAAAAGTTATGCTAATATCCTAGAGAGCACAGGATTGCCAAAGGAGTTAGCGAGAGGATATCATGGAACTTCGGTTGGAGATTGTTCCAAGAGGTTTCGTTGCAACAATGGAGGTTCAATCGACATTGTTGGGCAAGATTCGAAGCTCGGAAGGATGACAAAGAGATTGCGAGATAAAGGAGAAGATGAGCAAAGGAAAGGCCAAAGGTTTTCGTGAGGATGAGCACGATACCTTATGGTTTGAGGACCGAGTTTATGTGCCCAATAACCCAGAGATCAGGAAGTTAATACTTCAGAAGGCTCATGACTCACCCTACTCGATACACCCCGGAAACACCAAGATGTATTTGGATTTGAAGGAACGTTTCTGGTGGACTGGTATGAAGAAGGATATTGCCGAGTATGTAGCCGTGTGTGATGTATGTCAGAGAGTGAAGGCAGAGCATCAGAAGCCAGCAGGACTGTTACAGCCTATGCCAATACCCGAATGGAAGTGGGATAAACTTGGCATGGACTTTATCACCGAATTACCTAGGACCAAAGCAGGATATGATTCAATATGGGTAGTAGTTGATCGCTTGACCAAAGTGGCTCACTTTATCCCAGTGAAAACCACCTATACAAGTGCGAAGTTGGCCAAGATATATATCTCCAGGATCGTATGTCTGCATGGAGTTCCGAGGACCATCGTATCAGATAGAGGAACACAGCTTACTTCAAAGTTTTGGCATCAGTTACACCAAACCTTGGGTACGAGATTGGAGTTAAGTACAACATTCCACCCGCAGACAGATAGACGGACTGAGAGAGTTAATCAGATACTGGAGGACATGTTGAGAGCCTGTGCGCTAGATTATGGATCTAGTTGGGATGACAATTTTCCTTACGCAGAGTTCTCATACAACAATAGCTACCAAGCCAGTTTGAAGATGGCACCGTTTGAAGCTCTGTATGGACGCAGATGCAGAACGCCGTTGATGTGGGATGAAGTAGGAGACCGTCAGTTGTTTGGACCAGACCTGATCAAGGAGTCTGAAGAGAAGGTTAAGATGATTCGAGATAGACTGAAAATTGCTCAATCCAGGCAGAAGAGTTATGCAGATTCATAACGCAAGGAGGTAACTTATGAAATTGGAGATAGAGCATATCTGCGAGTATCACCCTTGCGAGGAGTGAAACGTTTTGGAGTTAAGGGAAAATTAGCTCCGAGATTTGTAGGACTGTATCATATTTTGGAACGGATAGGAGAAGTTGCCTACAAGTTGGAGTTACCTGAGGGATTGTCAGGAGTGCACGATGTGTTCCACATTTCACAATTGAAGAAGTGTCATGCTGAGATGGCCGATATACCGTTAAGAGATACAGTACCCTTGGAGGCAATTCAGTTGGACAGTGATTTGACTTATGAGGAGAAGCCAGTTAAGATTCTTGAGTTTGCCAGCCGAGTCACCCGCAGCAAGGTTATTAAGTTTTGCAAAGTTCAGTGGAGCCACCATACCGAGGAGGAAGCCACCTGGGAACGAGAAGATGATCTTCGCAAAGACCACCAGCACCTATTTTCTAGCCAACCCGAATCTCGAGGGCGAGATTCATCTTAAGGGGGATAGGTTTGTAACATCCCAAATTTTCAATTTGGAATGTTATACATAGGTCATTCTTGCACATCATATTTTATTCCATTCTCGTTCAACAATCCTCGAAATCCTAAGCAACTCAAGGACCCTCGGAGAGAGTTGGGGATTTCCTGGTTTTCATGTTTGATTTTTATCAAATAATGAAACGAGGATTTTGATTTTAATTATTTTTCTCTCCAAAAAATATTTCATATTGAAAATATATGAGAGGAGATAATATAACTTCTCCAAAACAATTGAAGTATTGGAGGAAAAATGTTAAAATCATTTATTTGATTTTATTTGATTTTATTTGGTTTTATTTGCATTAGAAAAATTGCACGTTTTCAAAATTGTATTTTAGGGCAAAGAAAATGTTCATCTCGTTCTAAATATTTTATTTAGACGGTGAAAATTTGTTTTGGCATTTTTACGTTTTTATTTTATTTTCTAGGATTTTATTTCTGTCGTGAAATTATTTTAAAAAGGGCGTTCACGATGAGAGCCGAAACCAATGGGTCATTGCCCCCGCCCCCCACCCGCCCATGCAGCGTCTCGCCGCCCGCCGCCCTTCGGACGGAGTCCGAGCCGACTCCTCCACCGCCGCCGCCTTGCCCCCTTCCCAAGTCGCCGCCCCCCCCTTTATATCTGCGCCCCAGCCCCCACCACCACAACCACCGCCTTGAGAGCCACCACCGCCGTCAGCCGCCTCCGCCTTTGCGCCATCGCCGCCCGCCGCCTTGCCATGCCGAAACGCCGCCGCCGCCGCTTGCCGCCGCGTCGCCGACCCCCGCCGCCCCGCCACCCAACCCCGCCTCGCCAGAGCCCCTCGCCGGAGGTACCGCGCAGGATCCGAGCCGCCGTTTTTTTAAAACCATTCGGTTTTTCTTTAGAAACCCTAGTTTGGTTTTTTTAGATCGGTTTGCCGGTTTTTCTTGGTTCTTCTATTTAGCGGATGTTCGTCCGTACGTTTGTTTAAACGAACGGTTTTCTTCCATTAGTTACAGATAATGAACGCTCGTTCGTTAGTCTGTTCGTCAGTTTTCTTTTATCGGATTTATCTGCGATTATTTTCGATATGCGATTTCTGATCCGATCTTAGTTTCTGTTTATCTTTTCGCTCGTTAGTCGGAATTAGGTGATTCAAACGCCCAGAGTTTTGTCTTGAGACCCTCTTTCTGTTTAATCAACTTAAACAAGATTTTGGTACTGTAAAATTTGACTTTAGTTCAGATTAGTAAACGGATCTTATTTCTTTCGCCGTTTGAGTTTCGTTGCTCTGTTTGATTTGATTCTTTTTGCGAGCCGGAGTTCTTAAGTTGAACTTTCTGGTCAACCTCTTTTATTTGAGTTTTGCTTGTGCATCTTTGCTTGTTTCTTATGTATGTTATTGTTTGTTTGCGATAGAATTCCCGGAGTGCGAAGCGTGTTACTACGAGTCTCTAGGATTCGCGAATCGTCAGCAAGGCAAGTAACACATTGATCATACTCTTTTCATACCCAGTTTTTATGCATTTGTTCAATCCTCAAACATTGCATGATTAGGATTTCATTAACTTGTGGGTTGGGAAGTAGTTGTTGAGGTAGAACCTATTGCCCTGTTACTATCAAACCCTTGGGAGTTACTTCTACGCGTTGCTTATATTGCTATGCTATGCTCGTAGACATGGTTTGGGTTTGAGTGAATCCATGACAGATGTGAGATTGTTAATTAATGGTTCAACTTAAGGTGGCAACTTAAATTAACATCTGGGTGGATTGAGGCACCTGGGGAACCCAGTGTTGTCTGTAACTTTTTTGGAAATCCCGGGGTACCCGTGTGATCTTCCTATGGACCGCCACCCAGACTTAAAGGGAACTGAGATGATTCATGCTAGAAACTTCCATGTGCAGCCACAAGCTATTATGGGCTCTAGCATAGTTGAGTAAGTTACATGAAGCTCTTGAAGAGGTAGACCAGCAGGTAGTGGGTTTTGTAGGTTTGGTATGGTCTACCCGGAGTAGAGAGTTAATGTTTCTGAAAGACTATGTCTCGGTCATCCGTTTCTCCAACACCATGTAGTGCGAGAAATCAAACGGAGGCGATCGAGTCTTGTGGGTAAAAGTGCGCAAACCTCTGCAGAGTGTACAATCTAATCATGGTTAGCCGTGTCCCCGGTTATGGACAATCTTGAGTATCTAGTGCTTGAGTTATCACATGTATCTCATCACTCTTAATTAAATTTGTTGGGTTGTTAATTACTTTCATTGGGATTGAGTTGGGGATATACCTTCTCAATGTTTCAACCACCATGATAGTTAAATTAAAATCTATTCCTTTATTGTAGGGAAAAATTGGCTTTTCGCAAAACTATAACCATAGAGCTTTCCACCATCCAAATATGCATGTAGTGATAGCATTATCCTGTTCTTGCTCTACTGTGTTATATTGCCAGCATATTCCATGTGCTGACCCGTTTTCGGGCTGCAACGTATTATGTTGCAGACTTTTCAGACGAGGAGTAAGATTCGTTAGGTCGTTGCCGTGCAGCTCAGCTATGCCGTTGGAGTTGATGGACTCACTTTATCTTCCAAGCCTTCCGCTGTCATCGCATTAGATGGCCTTAAGCCATATTATTGTAATAAGTTCTATTTTTGAGACATTCGATGTAATAAGTGTGTGATTGCTACTCTGTTGTAAATCCTTCGAGTACTGTGTGTGTCAGCATTAATGATCCAGGGATGACACTGAAGCACAGAGACTTGACCGCTTGAGGTCGGGTCGCTACACAAATCCTCCTCGGGATCGCTGCTGCAGCACCTGCCCAGGCCATCTAGCTCGTAATCTGCGTGGCTGCATGGCGCCAGTGCGCCAGAAACCGCGTCGCCCACCAGGCGCGACGGCACTGTCTCTCCAGGCGACACGCGGGCTCCAGCAACTCGCCCACTCGAAGACACCGGGCCGCGCCAATCCGAGGCGACCACGTGTCTGCCTGAGAGGCGCTGGCCCGCGGATGGACCCCGCTGCTACGCGCGTCGACATCCATCAGGGGGCGCGCAACCCCGCGCCGATTCTACGGGGCCCGCGGGCTCGGGATCCGGCGCTGATTCTCTGCAATCATTGCATAATGATGCAGGCGCAGCACACACGGGTTCTTCTGTGCCGCCCACAACGGGCTTTGCCCGCGCTAAAGCCATAGACGATCCTGGCGCAGCGAACGTCGCAGGGACAGCGCCAGGTGCATCTACTTTGGGATCTGAGGCGGGATCTTCTGCGCCTCGGACTGGTGCAGCTTCGCCTGTGCAGCCACGCACTCGCCTCCAAAAGGGGTAATTCAACATGTTAACTATAAAACAAAATTTGGCCTGGCTTGTTCCTCTACAGGTGAACCTAGTTCGGTTGAAGAGGCAATGAATGATGCACGTTGGAGGAAGGCCATGGAAGAAGAATACTCGGCACTGAAGAAAAATAAAACTTGGCACTTGGTGCCTCCACGACGAGGTAAAAATCTAATTGATTGCAAATGGGTGTTTCGCATCAAAAGAAAATTTGATGGATCCATAGATCGTTACAAAGCAAGACTCGTTGCAAAGGGTTTCAAACAACGGTACGGCATAGACTATGAGGACACCTTTAGTCCCGTTGTTAAAGCTGCCACTATTCGCCTCGTTTTGTCTGTTGTTGTTTCCAGGGGATGGAGTCTCAGGCAATTGGATGTTCAGAATGCGTTCCTTCATGGCATTCTGGAAGAGGAAGTCTACATGAAGCAACCTCCTGGGTTTGTGAACAAAAACCCACCACTACACGAGTGCAAACTTGATAAAGCTTTAATTATATGGATTAAAGCAAGCTCCTAGGGCGTGGTACTCACGTCTAAGTCAGAAACTGCAAGCACTTGGATTTTGTGACGCCCCCGATTCAATCGTACACTAATCATGCACGCAAATGTGTACGATCAAGATCAGGGACTCACGGGAAGATATCACAACACAACTCTAAAACATAAATAAGTCATACAAGCATCATAATACAAGCCAGGGCCCTCGAGGGCTCGAATACAAGTGTTCGATCATAGACGAGTCAGCGGAAGCAGAAATATCTGAGTACAGACATAAGTTAAACAAGTTGCCATAAGATGGCTAGCACAAACTGGGATACAGATCGAAAGAGGCGCATGCCTCCTGCCTGGGATCCTCCTAACTACTCCTGGCCGTCGTCAGCGGGCTGCACGTAGTAGTAGGCACCTCCAGCGTAGTAGGAGTCGTCGTCGACGGTGGCGTCTGACTCCTGGGCTCCATCGTCTGGTCGCAGCAATCGAGTAAAGAAAAGGGGAAAAAGGGGAACAAGGCAACCGTGAGTACTCATCCAAAGTACTCGCAAGCAAGGAGCTACACTACATATGCATGGGTATATGTGTAAAGGGCCACATCGGTGGACTGAACTGCAGAATGCCAGAATAAGAGGGGGATAGCTAATCATGTCGAAGACTGCGCTTCTGGCAGCCTCCGTCTTGCAGCATGTAGCAGAGAGTAGTCTGAAGTCCTCCAAATAGCATCGCATAGCATAATCCTACCCGGTGATCCCCTCCTCATTGCCTTGATAGAGAGCGATCACCGGGTTATATCTGGCACTTGGAAGGGTGTGTTTTATTAAGTATCCGGTTCTAGTTGTCATAAGGTCAAGGTACAACTCCAAGTCGTCCTGCTATCAAGATCACGGCTATTCGAATAGATTAACTTCCATGCGGGGTGCACCACATAACCCAACACGCTTGATCCCATTTGGTGGGACACACTTTCTGGGTCATGCCGGCGCGGAAGATCAACACGTCGCAGCCCACCTAGGCACAACAGAGGTCAAGACACCGGTCTAAACCTAAGCGCCACGGGTGCAGGCCCATCGCCTAGCAGCACACCTGCACGCTGCGTCTGTGACGGAAGCAAACCTAGACTAGCGAGCGTTCGGTCCAATCCGGCAGCGCGCCCGCTCGATCGGCCGCGTCACGAAATGCTTGGTGATACCACGGCGCCGAGTGCCCATAATCTGTTCCCACGTAGTTGGTTAGTGCGTATAGACCAAATGGCGGACTCGGATCAAAACCAAGATCACGTTAAGCGTGTAATGTATCCGCGAACGCCGACCAGGCCAGCCCACCTCTCTCCTAGGTGGTCTCAACCTGCCATGTCGCTCCGCCATACAAATAACGATCGGGGCGTCGGGAACCCAGGCCCACCTCTACGGGATGGAGCCACCGTCATTTCAGCCCCATCTCCGACAGTATCACGGTAATGTAACGATGTAAAGTATATAGTATATGCCGTGATCACCTCCCAAGTGATCACAGCCCGAGAGTATAGCATGGCGACGGACAAGAGTGTAGGGCCACCGATGGAACACTAGCATCCTATACTAAGCGGTAGGATAGCGGTAAAGGTAACAACAATAGTAGCAAGGACGGGCTATGCATCGGGATAGGAATAACGAAAAGCAAGTAACATGCTACACTACTCTAATGCAAGCGGTATAGAGTAGAATAGGCGATATCTGGTGATCAAGGGGGCTTGCCTGGTTGCTCTGGCAAGAGAGAGGGTCGTCAACTCCGTAGTCGAACTGGGCAGCAGCAGGCGTCGGTCATTGTCTACGGAGAGAAGAGGGGGAAGAAACAATGAATACCATGCAAACAGATGCATATCGATGCATGACATGACAAGTAACGATGCTAGGTGTGCCCAATCGCGGTAGTAGGTGGTACCGACGAATGGGGGGAAACATCCGGGAAAGTATCCCCGGGGTTCTGCGTTCTCGGGCAGAGGTACCGGAGGGGGAAAGTTGCGTGTACAATATGTTAGGGATGTGTGGCGGATGAACGAGTTGCGTATCCTGGTTCGTCTCGTCGTTCTGAGCAACTTTCATGTAGAAAGTATTTTCATCAGAGATACAGATTAAAAGATATGATTTTCTAAAGATTTTATTAATTTCTGGAATTTAATTAATTATTTAATTAATTCGAAAATGAATTAATGACATCGGCATGATGTCATCTTGACATCGGCGATCAACGAGTTGATGGTCAACTCAAACGATGGGTCCCAGTCAAGGACACATTTATTTAAGCAGATTAATTAAATTAATCAAAATCAATTAGGGGTGGGCCCCACTATCATACTAATTAATTAACTAATTAACGGTAGTTAATTAGGTTAATTAATCATTAGGTTAATTAACCCTAATTAGTTAATTTAATCAGAATTAACTAAGTTAATTAATTAATTATTTATTTTATTATTTATTATCATATTGTATATATATATGTATTTTAATATTTTTTATTTTTTTATTATTAAAACGTTCTCTGGGCGGGGCCCATGTGTCATAGGGCCATAGGGGCCTTAACGGGCGCGGGTTAACGGGGCCACGGGCAAACGGGCACAAGGCGTGGCACGCCCGAGTGGGACGAGGCCACCGGGCGCCGCGGCCAACCGTGAAGGGGAGCGGGCGTCAACGCGACGCCGGCGAGGCCACGTCGGCGGGGCCGTGGCGGCGAAGCGATCGCCGAAGGAGGACGCTGGTCGTGGATGGTCTTCTGCCGAAAGCGGCGACGGGCGAGAGGCGTGGAGCAAAGCGGCGAAGTAAAGGCGCCACGGGCCGGCGCGGTGACCAACGGCGACGGCGCCGCGAGAACGCAGCGCGTCTTGCCGACGGTTGCACGCTGCGCCCCGACACGCGTTCGGGCATGGAACGGCGCCGGCATGGGTGCACGGGCGCGGCGGGGGGAATAGGACCGCGGCGTGGTGCGGCGTGGCGGCGGCCCAGAGCATGAGCTCCAAAGACGCGGGCGCTGCGGGGGGGGGCGCCCGAACAGAGAAGGGAAGGAGGAGCTCCGTCGGGGAGTAGGGCACGGGCAGCGGGGCGAGGGGTGTCTGGGGACGGCGGAGAGGGTGCAGGCGGTGGGGAAGGGCGCCATGAGGTCCAAAGGGGGAAGGGGCGGCGGCGTTCAGCGGCGATGAGGATTGGCGGCGGCGTCGAGCCCGATCCGATCTGGATCGGGGAAGAAGCGCGTCGTGGGGTGGGTGGTGGCGGTTAGGGTTTGGGGAGGAGTGGATAAGGAGGGGTAGTGGGCGGACGGCCGGGCTGGTGGTGAATGGGCGGCCCATTGGGTCGGCTGGCCCGGGGGGTTCTTTTCCTTTTCTTCTTTTAGTTTTAGTTTTCTCTTTTGTATTTTCTTTCTTTTATTTATGTTCTTTTCTGTTTTAAATTATTTTAAATTACTTAGGCATTATAAAAATAGGTTTGTTGCACCATAATTACCTTTGTAATATTTAGTACAAACCAAACATTTTTATTTTAAGGTTTCAAAACTTTAATTGTTTGACTTGATTTTAAATTTGAAATTTTGAATGGGATTTGAATCATCGCAAGCTTAACAACAGTAAACGTGGTGACGTGGCATCATTAGCGGAGGGTTACTGTAGCGTAACTATCCGGGCGTCACAATTCTCCTCCACTACAAGAAATCTCGTCCCGAGATTTAGGAGGGGAGTAAGGGGGAAAGTCTGGTTACGGTATTCTAACGGATCTTCTCTGTCTTGGTTGCCCTTCTCGAAGAGGTTGATCTATTACACGGATGTCTTCATTTCGCTATTTCAGGGCATCATGATGAGTTGTCGTCCTTTCTTCGGGAGCTCCATCGTACTTACGAATAGGTAAGGGGCAGTTTAACAACAATTTAATGTTATAAGGTAAAATCATCTGGGGGGGGCATCCCAAGAATGATCATAAGAGTATCTCTCGAGTTGAACAAATGAAACACATCGAGAGCAAAGTAAGACGGTACCATAAAAAGTTTGAAGCGGCTAGACAATCGTCGTTGCCTGAAACAAGGGAACGAGTATATGTAATGTGTTTAATACCAGAATTGATGATCACACGGAAGGTGGCTCGTGAATTACATATGAGGCCACGCGTGAGGAACAACCTTGGGTACAGGGGTATAGGAGAGTCAGGTTTCGATCCTGTGGAACTGTGGGTTATGGGCCCACCATGTGGGTTAAAAGTAGAAAGGCGTTGACAGCTTGCATGGTCATGATAGCAAGGCATGTTCGAGGGTAGCCTGTCAGTTATATGTCAGCAACATCGTCGGTACCAAGGGCGAGGGACGAAGAGAACCATTTTCCTGCTCGTTGAAATGAGGCGCACCAATAGGCAAAGTTCTCGTCCATCGGTGGCTACTAGAATGTCATCAACAATAGTAGCAGGGTCTCGCTGACAGAATTGTACACCGAGGTGTTTACATAAGCAGGAGAATATTTCTGCTTAGATCATATAGATCACAAGAAAGGTTAAACCAAACAATGGAAAAGGAAAATTTGATTATTAGATTAAACAGAACAATGGAAAGGAAAATGTGTTTAAACACATATTTCAGGGGTATATCCTTCCCAAGGACAAGCAGAGCATGATATCAATGACAGGATATAATGTAGAAAACCCATTAGGAAAGGGGAGAGAAATTTCATGACATTACCCATACAACGGTGTTTGGATAATTGAGCAAGAAACATTTAGCATTGGGCTTCAAATGTTCCTGTTGAAAATCGGAGTACCATAGACATGCTTCGAGATAGCATTGACATGGTCATCAGGTGAAGATCAGACTTTGGAAACACAAAGGATTCATCGGAAACAGCTTATAGGATACGTCTTACAATTTCCTCATGGAAAAATGGATAACCTTGCTGAAAAGGAATCGATAACAATAGGGCCCCCAGCCAGGTGTGCTAGGATGACATCACCTTACCGGGTCATATAACGACAAATGTTATAACTCTTGGAAATATGTCCCAGCCATCATATCTGACCAAGATTCAGATCTGATTGGTGTGAGGATACTTCAAACTCACGATGCTCGAGGAGAAAAGGTGTGACACAAATTGACGAGATGACGTCGAAGATTCTCGGGAAATGAACTATGGAAGCGAGTACCGAAACAAGAGTTCAACATTAAATCAAGAAGAGGATGAGGAGGTGGCTGATGGACTCAGCATTAATTCAACGAGGTATCCAAAAGATGGATCTCCACAATTACGTGGATAAGGAGATAACATTTGTCAGATCAAATGATATAAGGAAGTATGCCCGAGGAAAACATACACAATTAAACATTGGTTGAGAGGTGCGCCCGAAATATGGGTTGGGTTGCACGAGCAATGTCAGAATGGTGATTCAATAATCAATAGTCTAAGAATGAACGGCCGACCATTAACTTCAAAGCAATAGGGTTGCTAGAAGTGCGGAATCCAAACAGCACCGTTCACTTGTTTGTACCCCAGTTGGAATCAACACGAGGACCAAGAAAGAATGGTGATGGTGAGAAGTATCACTATACCAAGAATTCTTAAGAGGTGGTGAAATTCCCATGACATTCTTGACATCAAAGATGGTAATACTCCGCGGTAGAGTCATAACATAAGTAGGATAGAAAGGAACTCAAGGAACAACACAAACATGAACAATTTTTGTGTTGGAGGGAATGCAATAATGTTGTGGATGATAACCCAAACCATCGAGGGCAAAGGATGCTATTTCTCATCAAGAATTCAATAGATATCATGGAAGACCCCAGAATGTTGATGATGATCACGACACATTTGTCGAGAGGTTTCGAGAAGATGTAACTGATCGGCGATGACATCAAGTCAATGGAAATGATGAAGCCAAAAGTCATTGGAACCATGGGTACGACACAAACTCGAAATCAAGCTTGCTGTTCAAAGACAAACGGTATGACGAGGAAGATCGATTGTAAGATTAGCTCACCGTCAAAATTTGTGCTCCGAGAAGAAGGACCCGGTAGCACAGTTAAAATTTAGCATGATAATGATATGGCCGATCAGGCTAGGAATGGCGTGATCGGGTACAAACTCGTACTTAAAGAAGATTATCAAGAGTTGTTGAACCGTAGTGCAGACTCGGTTCAGTTATCGGTGTCTTTGAGTGTTTAATAACTCAGATCCCATGAAAACTGTAATCAGTGAGAATGTAGTACTTGATGAAGAACTCCTAAGAAGTTATGCAGTTCAAAGATAATCTCGAGATACCAGGGGGTTAATACTCGAAGATGGATCAAAGTAGATGTTGGACTGGAGTATTGATCCGCAGAAGACAAATGTTTAAACTTGCCCGAGAAATGGGAACAAGAAGAACAATATGGTCGAAACCATAACTACAAGGGGTCCAATTTAATGACACCGAAAGAATTACTCGAATGAGTAAATATTTGGCAAGAAGCTTCCATGATAAGTTCCACATCGGGTCCATGGGCATGAACACAGAGTTCAAGGTCGACTCCCACTTCTCCAATGCATACCCTTTCATTCACTTCTCGCTTTCGATGAAGTTGTAGTGTTGAAATATTATCTGGCAAAACACCAAAGAGTATGACTCGTGAAAACTCTCGGGTGCATACGGTTAGGGAAGGCATAGGTTCAACCCATAGAGGCATCTTAGGAACATATACTACAAACATTAGGAGTAATTATCACCAGCTCAAAAGTAGAGCATGGTTGACAAAGCAGAGGATACAATTTACCAAAGGAATTATATACCCGTGGAAAGGCTCACAAGGTTATTTGAATATGAAGGACGGTGTCGGATGAAATCCAACAATGGATCGGGTGATCCACAACGGAGCTGATGTGAGTATCGGTACTCAATCAGAGGAAGAAAGAATGCACGGGCATCATATAATAGAACATCTGAATAATTCGATGCTTAGATAACAAAGGAATTATGTTTTCCAAAACAAAGGATCAAAAGCAGACGCTCTGATCACGGATGGATAAGTTGGATAGCCCAGAGGCACAATTGTCGACAAATAGTTTGGTCGAGAACCAGCTCATGTTCAAAATGACGTCTGAGTCGGAAAGATAATTTAGAAGGGTTGATTAATGATTGTGTGCATTCGCACACATGTTGAATCAATAGGATCAAAATGACGGTGTCAAAAGATACTAGTGAATATTGCTAGTGATATGGGGGCACCCATAATGTAAGCATACAAGTATTTGCAGAGCAATAGTTTGAAGAGGATGCTCAGAAGGTCGGATAGTATTTCATAGTATCTTATGAAGCATACGAACAACTGGGGATGAACAGATACTCAATAAGTGCAAGGATTTTTCAATAGGGATATTCATGTGGTAAAGAACAACAAGGCAGTAAGTTTAAAAGATTTTCGGAACAACGAAGAGCAATTTAGGGCATCTTGTAATAACAAGAGCAACTGAGGATGAAGGTATGAACGACAATTGTAGGTAGTTATCCATAAGGGTATATCGGTGGTAGGGGATTGTAAAATCGGTGGGCACAAGGGTCTCGGGAAAACCTCGGAGAGTATCTTCGGAATCTTCTGGTGCGGCAAGACGATCATCTGCAAAAGGGGGTCTCCGGTAGAAAGTTGTTACGAGAACCTAATGTTAGAGTTTTAGCAAATTCATTTAACTCGAATAGAAGAGAGATCAGAGTCCCAGAGTATAGGTCGAGGAATAAAAGATCCTAATACCACCCAATGGCGACGTGGGCCCGTAAGGCACACAGCCATGTTAGTAAAAGTTTTTGTAATGTCTAGACTCGACTTCGGCCAAGGAGTGTGGAAGGGGGATTCCTACAGCAATGGCTCGATACCAACTTGTGGCGCCCCGATTCAATCGTACACTAATCATGCACGCAAATGTATGCGATCAAGATCGAGGACTCACGGAAGATATCACAACACAACTCTAAAACATAAATAAGTCATACAAGCATCATAATACAAGCCGGGGCCTCAAGGGCTCGAATACAAGTGCTTGATCATAGACAAGTCAGCGAAGCAACAATATCTGATACAGGACATAAGTTAAACAAGTTGCCATAAGATGGCTAGCACAAAGCGGGATCTGATCGAAGAAGCGCAGGCCTCCTGCACAGGATCCTCCTAACTACTCCTGGTCATCATCGGGCCGCCGCGTAGTAGTAGGAACCTCCAGTAGTAGTAGGAGTAAATAAATCGACGATGGCGTCGGCTCCTGGGCTCCATCGTCTGGTCGCAGCAATCGAGTAAAGAAAAGGGGAAAAGGGGAACAAGGCAACCGTGAGTACTCATCCAAAGTACTCGCAAGCAAGGAGCTACACTACATATGCATGTGTATATGTGTAAAGGGCCATATCGGTGGACTGAACTTCAAAATGCCAGAATAAGAGGGGGATAGCTAATCCTGTCGAAGACTACGCTTTTGGCAGCCTCCGTCTTGCAGCATGTAGCAGAGAGTAGTCTAAAGTCCTCCAAATAGCATCGCATAGCATAATCCTACCCGGCGATCCCCTCCTCATTGCCCTGATAGAGAGTGATCACCAGGTTATATCTGGCACTTGGAAGGGTGTGTTTTATTAAGTATCCGGTTCTAGTTGTCATAAGGTCAAGGAACAACTCCAAGTCGTCCTGTTACCGAAGATCACGGCTATTCGAATAGATTAACTTCCATGCAGGGGTGCACCACATAACCCAACACGCTTGATCCCATTTGGTCGGACACACTTTCCTGGGTCATGCCCGCCGCGGAAGATCAACACGTCGCAGCCCCACCTAGGCACAACAGAGAGTCAGACGCCGGTCTAAACCTAAGCGCCACAGGGTGCAGGCCCATCGCCCTAGCACACCTGCACGTTTATGCGTCTGTGACGGAAGCAAACCTAGCCTAGCAGGCGTTCCAGTCCAATCCGGCGCGCGCCGTGTAACACCCCCAGTATCATGCTATAGTAATCTCATGCCTGAGGATGCCTTGTCATCATAATGAAGTTGATAATCCTCACTTGTTTCAAACACAGGTCAAATTCTTATTTCTTCAAACTGTCGAGCAAAAATGTTTGATGGGTTGAAAATATTCGCTAACTAATTTTCATGAATGGTTCAACATCATTTGAGATATTTAATTCCCTTTGGAAATTAAAATAGTTCCAAATCAGCTTTTCTTATACTTTTCCATTTGTGAAAAATTCAAATCAATTCAAACTCCTCCCAAACTTTTTTTGTGGTAGTGCCAAATATTGCAATGTATTTATGTGGCCAAGTTCCACATTTTTACAAAGACCAATTGGCAGTTCAAAATATTGCAAGCAGATTCTGCAAACAGAATTAAAATAAAACAAAAAGAGAAAGGCCAATACCCCCTTTCACCACCGGGCCTCAACCCCGCTGGCCCAGTCAGCCACCCCCCCCCCCCACAGGCCGGCCCACACGTCGCCCCTTATCCCCCCCCCCCCCACCCGACAGAAACCCTAACCACTATCCCCACTCCCCCCACGAACCCCACTCTCCCTCGTCTCCCCCACTCGCCTAGATCTGGATCGGGAGGACCCCATCCCGCGCCTCGCTTCGCCAGGGCGCCCATCCCGACGCCGCCCGTAGCCTGCTCCATCTACTTTGCCGCAGACAAAGCGCCCGACTCCGCCGCCGCTCGGACCCTCCCTCATTGGACTGCCTCGCCCCATCGACATCGCCCTCGACCTCTTAGTCCCGGCAGCGCCACCTCGTCCCGGCGTCACCCGCGCCTCGTCCTCATCATTTGCGTCGTCCTCGACCTGCTACTCAACCACGGCTCCTCAAGAGCCTCGCCGGCGTTCCCCTACAGCGGGGTGAGCCGCGTCGTCCTCCTCTTCCCCTCTGCCCGATGCATCCACCACACTCGCACTCACCCCGCCAGTGGCCACGCGCGGTCGCGCCCGTGTAGCGCCCGGCCACGCCCGACGCGAGTGCCCATGAACCATGACCCTTCTCGGCGCCCTCACGGCGCCCTTGAAATCAAGGACGCCCTGCCACAGCCGCCCGCTCCTCCACCTGCTCGCCCCACGGCGGCGACCTGGCCAGCCACCTCGCCGTGCGGCTCGGCCCCTGGCCGTATCCATCGCCCACAGTGGTCACGGACACGGGCGCCCACGCCCCCATTAACCGTGCCCAATAAGCCGCCCTCGGCCACTGACGTAGGGTCCCCACCCCTAAAACGAAATTTTAAAAATAGAAAATGTAATTAATAAAATTATTAATTAGTAAATTAATTAAGTTATTTAATCCTGTTTAAATTATTCTTGTTAATTAGTTAATTGAATTAAACCGTAATTAATTAGCTAAACCCTAATTAAGCTAAAAAGTGTATGACATGCGGGGCCCACATGTAGTTGACCCAGCCAACTACACAGTTGACTGCTGATGTCAGCATGATGTCATGCTGACGTCATCATTTACTATTCTGGATAATGTTGAGATAAATAATTAAATTCCAGAAATTAATAAAAACTTTGAAAAATCATATTAAATAAACCGTAGCTCGGATCGAAAAACTTTATACATGAAAGTTGCTCGAGCAGACGAGACGAACCCAATCGCTACCCACATACATGTCGATGCCTCTAATTATATGAGCGTGGAACATTCCCCTCGGTCATCTCGTACGTCTGGTCCGGAACCTAACCGGAGTACATTCCTGTTGAATCCCCTTCACCTATATCGTGTAGCCATGCGTTAGGTCACACCCGGCGCAGCATATTGCCATGTTACGCTTTGTGATGCTATGTTTTCTTTATATTTACTGTTTCTTCCCCTCTTCTCTCCGGTAGACCCCAAGACCGATGCTGATGCCCCGGTGATCGACTACGTCGACGACGACCCCTCCTTGCCAGAGCAACCAGGCAAGCCCCCCATTTGATCATCCCGATATCGCCCATTCCATTCTCTCATGCTTGCATTAGATTTTGCTACTGTTATTGTTTGCACCTATTCTGATGCATAGCCTGCTTTTGTACCTGCTGTTGTACCTTACCTACTTATCCTAAACTGCTTAGTATAGGTTGGTTAGAGATCCATCAGTGACCCCCACTTTGTCCCGATCGCCTTGCCGATAATCGAAGACCGATCAACGGGATCGAAGACCAGGCCCGACACGCACATCACTTCCCTTGGTTGCTCGACACTCTTTGGGTTACTATCGAGTACCGGGGTGAGACCTCATCGACGCCGATGTTAACCTGTAGTGTAGCTATTCGGTCATGGTCGCCGAGGGTGATTTCCTCTTTAACCACTTCGATGACGACTCGTCGTGCAACCCCTCAAGTGTGGACCTCGGGGTGAATCCTCTTGCGTTCACCTTGATGATTACATCAAGTGGAATTCACGGGGTGATTCCTCGGGCTTTCCCTTTGATGTTTAGACACCTGATTACTATGGTTACCGTGACTTTACATCGAGCCATGTTACTAAAGGCGGATCGACCACGAGGGGTACCAGCGAGCTTAATTGCAGTGATGTGGAGTCGGGTTGACTCGGAGGGTGCCGCGAGATAATTACGGCGTGGCGGGCATTCCTAGCCCTTGCCGCAAGTCCTCGAGGCAGAACAACTGGGTCACATCTTTCGTGAGTCTCTGCTTGTTACCGCGCGTTCCTAATCCACTACGATATGGATATTTGATCCGAGGGGCCTCGGCACGATAGCACTAACCATCACGTGGGCATAGTATGGGCGTTCTGCGTCGTATACATCAGCGAAGCTTAATAGGCGTCGGCGGCGGCGGCGCTGCCGGGTTGGACTGCGTGGCGCTGCCTTGTTGAAGGAGGTAGCTAGGTCTGCTCACGGCTGCCCACATAGCGTCAAGGGGAGTTCGGGGAGATGGCCCATGACCCACAGGGGCATAGGTTTAGTCCGCGCTGGCCTCTCTATTAAGCCTAGGTCGGGTTGCAGCGTATTGTTTGGCGAGGCGGGCATGACCACAGAAAGTGTGTCCGGCCGGAGTTAAGCGGCGTGGTGGGTAAGTTGGTGCACCCTGCGGGAAGAAAACACCTATCGATAGCCTGTCCTCTGATAACGGACACTTGGAGTTGTATCCCGATCGATACAACTAGAACTGGATACTTGAGATGAGACATGGATATGAGCAATGGATTGCGATGAGAATGGATTGTGATGATAAGCTGGATAGTATGGCTCAGGGATTTCTTTCTGAGGGAGTCGAGAAAGGATCTCCGGCGAGGTTGATAACACTACTTCTACCTTACTTTGCGCTACTCTATTTCCTACTATTTGCTGCAAGATGGTGGTTTCGGAAGATGCTAGTCTTCGATAGGACTAGGCCTTCTCTCTATTACGGCATTTACGCAGCCAGTCCACATATACAGCCTTCCTTTGATAATGTTGCATATGTAGTGTAGATCCTTTCTTGCGAGTACTTTGGATGAGTACTCACGGTTGCTTTGCTCCCCCTTTCCCCCTTTCTTCTTCTTTCCGGTTGATGCAACCAGATGGCGAGCCAGGGCCGATGCCACCGCCGATGCTTACTACTACGTGGAGGCCGCCGATGACCAGGAGTAGTTAGGAGGCTCAGGCGGGAGGCCTTGCCTTTTCGATCGTTGTTGCTTTTGTGCTAGCCTTCTTAAGGCAAACTTGTCTAACTCATGTCTGTACTCAGATATTGTTGCTTCCGCTGACTCTTGTGTTTTCGAGCTTATGTATTCGAGCCCTCGAGGCCCCTGGCTTGTAACATAAAGCTTGTATTATTTTATTTTGTGTCTAGAGTTGTGTTGTGATATCTTCTCGTGAGTCCTTTATCTTGATCGTACACATTTGCGTGTATGATTAGTGTACGGTCGAGTCGGGGGCGTCACAAGTTGGTATCAGAGCCGACTGCCTGTAGGTAGCCCCCTTTCCAACTCTTTGGCCGAAGTTGAGTCTAGTCATTGAAAAACTTTTACTAACATTGGCTGTGTGGCTTACGGGCCCACGTCGCCATTTGGGTGGTATTAGGATCTTTTATTCCTCGTCTATACTCTGGGACTCTGATCTCTCTTCTATTCGGGTTAACCATTTTACTAAACTCTGACATTAGGTTCTCGTACCCACTTCCTCCCGGAGAGCCTGGATATTATCGGTTATCGCTTGCTTCGCCAGAAGATTCTGCGGATACTCCTCGATGTTTCTCGAGACCTGCACCAAGCGCCTTGCGTTCGACCACCGTAATCCTTGAATAACATCCTTGCCGCTTGTACCTTCATCCCTAGTTGCTCCTGATATTACAAGATGCCCGAAATTCTCTATTGTTTCGAGAATCCTTTGAGCTTACTGCCTTGCAGTTCTTTGCCCCATGAATACCCCCCCTTCGAATAATTCCTTGCACTCACCGAGGATCAGTTCATCCTCAGTTTTCGTGTGATTCACAAAATACTTCGAAATACTATTTGATCTTCCGAAAATCCTCTACAACCTGTTGCTCTTGGAATTCTTGCATACTTGCTTTCTGGTTAATTCCATTTGTCTAGCGATATTCGTTAAAATCCTTTGGGATTAACATTCTGTTCCTATGGATTCAACGTGTGAGCGAATGCTCGCAATCACCAATTAATCCTAGGAAATTTTCTTCCCGGCTTCGACATCGCTCCGGTTATGAGCTGATTCTTGCCCAATCAAGACTTGATTGGGTGCACCTTTAAGTCTATTCAACTTACTCATCTTTTGATCAGAGCCTCTGTTTTAGATCCTTCGACTTGAAACCATAACTCCTTTGTACTCAAGCATCGAATTATTCAGATGTTTCTATAAGCCGATGCCCTTGCATCCCCTTCTTCATCTGATTGGTTACCGATACCCACATCAACTTTGTCGTGAATCACCAGATCCTTTGCTGGGTTGTTATCCGACAGTTTCCTTCGCATCCAAAATCTTATCAGTTTTTCCCTGATACATAATACCTTCGGTATATTGTATCATCTGCTTTGACTTCGATACTCTGCTTTCGAACTCATATCCTTTGCTTGGTTGATGGTTGTATAGATTCGTAAAAATGCCCCGATGGGTTGAACTTATGCCTTCCGTAATCCGAGTGAACCCGAGAGTTCTCACGAGTCTTACTCTTCTGGTACTTCGCCAGATAAATCCTCTGCACTACATTTTCTTTGAAAAACGAGGAGTGAATGAAAGGTTATGCATTGAAGAAGTGGGAGTCGACCTTGAACCCTTGTGTTCATGCCCATGGACCCGATGTAGAACTTACCGTGGAAGCTGCTCGTAAATATGATTACCCCTTTTTATAAGTTCATCTTGTATCGGTGGTTTGATCATTCGTAACCGTGGTTCCGACCATAGTTTCTCCTTAACTCCATTTCCCGGACAAGTTAAAATACTTGTCTTCTGCAGATCATTTCATATGTCTAACCTCTATTTTTGATCTACCTCAAGTATTGCCCCTTGTTATCTCAAGTATATTGTGTCATTGCACTACCACTTGTGAATTCTCATTGGAATGATACTCCATCACATCATTCCTAGCTTGATCGGTTATATCATTATCATGCTAAATTTTAACTGTGCTACCAGGTCCTTTCCGGAGCACAATTTTCGAGGACGAGCTAAGCTTATGTCGATCTTCCTCGTCATACCATTTTGCCATGAACAGCAAGCTTGCTTTTGAGTTTGTGTCGTACTCGTGATTCAATTAACCTTACACTTCATCATTTCTTTTGCTTAATGTCGTCGTTGATCGATTACATCTTCATGAAACCTCTCGACAAATGTGTCGTGATCACCATCATCATTCCAAACTTTTCAAGGATATCAACCGAATTCATGATGAGAAATAACATCCTTACCCCCTCGATGAATTGTTTCTGAGCCCGTGTGCCCCATCCTCATTTTTCCTTGCTGAAATTGTATGACTTATTTTATAAGTTGTTCCGATGGATCCTTTGTGTATCCGAAGTTTGACATTTCCCCGATGGCCATGTCAACACTATCCCGAAGCAAGTGTGTGGTACTCCGATCATCAACAAGAACATTGGGAGCGCAATGCTAACTGTCCTTGATCAATTATCCAAACACCGTTGTATGGGTAAACTTCATAAATTCCTTGCCCCTTTGTCTAAACGGCTTAATACTTGAAGCCCTATCATGCTCTGCCTTTCCTTGGGAAAGTTATACTCTAACACTTGGGTATAAACATCTTTCCTTTTCATTGGTCTGGTTATCATAATAATCACATTTTCCTTTCCATTGTTCTGATTAATTTAATAACCACCTTCTTCATTTCCATTGTTTGATTAATCTTTCTTGTGATATATATGATATAAGCAGTAATAAATCCCAGCTTATAAAACACCCCGATGTACAACCTTGTCAGTGAGACCCTGTTACTAATGTTGCTGACATTTCGGTATCACCGATGGACGCGAACCTTGCCGATTGGTCCGCCTCATTCAACGAGCAGGAAAATGGTTCTCTTCGTCCCTCGCCCTTGGTACCGATGTTGTTGCCGACATAACTGACAGACTATTCCCTGACATATCTTGCTATCATGACCGTGCAAGATGTCAACACCTTCCCTATTTATTTTTACCCACATGGTGGGCCCATAACCCACAGTTCCACAGGATCAAAACCTGAATCTCCAGTACACCCCTGTTGCCAAAGTTATTCCTTGCGCTTGACTTCGTATGTAATTCACGAGCCACATTCCTATTGATCTATTCTGGTATCAGAGGCCTTACTTATCCTCGATGCTCTGAACCCCTTTCACCCCTTGTTTCGGGCAACAACCGATTGTCTACCCGATTGAAGCTCCTTATTGCACCTCACATTGCCCTCGATGAATTTTTGAATTTCAACTCGAGAGATGTCTCTCTGCTACATTCACTGAGGCAGTCCCCACGTACCGATATTGTGTTGAGCTCCATCCTTCCCGAGTCTTTCCCCCTTACTCCATCATCTTAAATCTCAGGACGAGATTTCTTGTAGTGGAGGAGATTTGTAACACCCCCAGTATCATGCTATAGTAATCTCATGCCTGAGGATGCCTTATCATCATAATGAAGTTGATAATCCTCACTTGTTTCAAACACAGGTCAAATTCTTATTTCTTCAAACTGTCTAGCAAAAATGTTTGATGGGTTGAAAATATTCGCTAACTAATTATCATGAATGGTTCAACATCATTTGAGATATTTAATTCCCTTTGGAAATTAAAATAGTTCCAAATCAGCTTTTCTTATACTTTTCCATTTGTGAAAAATTCAAATCAATTCAAACTCCTCCCAAACTTTTTTTGTGGTAGTGCCAAATATTGCAATGTATTTATGTGGCCAAGTTCCACATTTTTACAAAGACCAATTGGCAGCTCAAAATATTGCAAGCACATTCTGCAAACAGAATTAAAATAAAACAAAAAGAGAAAGGCCAATACCCCCTTTCCCCACCGGGCCTCAACCCCGCCGGCCCAGTCAGCCACCCCCACAGGCCGGCCCACACATCCCCCACCCGACAGAAACCCTAACCACTATCCCCACCCCCACTCCCCCACTCTCTCCCTCGTCTCCCCCCACTCGCCTAGTCTGGATCGGGGAGGACCCCATCCCGCCGCCTCGCGCCCACAGCCTTGGCGCCCATACCCGACGCCGCCCGTAGCTCTGCTCCATCTACTTTGCCCTTGCAGTGCAAAGCCCGACTCCGCCGCTGCTCGGACCCTCCCTCGCTGGACTGCCTCGCCCCATCGACATCGCCCTCGACCTCTTCGTCCCCGACGGTGCCACCTCGTCCCAACGTCGCCCCGCCGCCTCGTCCTCATCACTGCGTCGTCCTCGACCTCCTACTCAACCACGGCTCCTCCGAGCCTCGCCGGCGTTCGCCTACAACGGGGGTGAGCCGTCGTCTGTCCTCCTCTTCCCCTCTGCCCCGATGCGTCCACCACACTCGCGCCTCACCCCGCCGTGGCCACGCGCCGGTCACGCCCGTGTAGCGCCGGCCACGCCCGACGTGAGTGCCCGCGAACCAGCGGCCCTTCTCGGCGCCCTCACGGCGCCCATAAACCGCTGATCGCCCTGCGCCACAGCCGCCCGCTCCTCCACCTGCTGCGCCCCGGCGGCGACCGCCCTAGCCAGCCACCTCGCCGTGCGGCTCGACCCGCAGCCTTGGCCGCCGCCCTGGTGGTCACAGGCACGGCGCCACGCCCGCCCGTTAACCCGTGCCAATAAGCATACAGGCCAGCGGCGTGGGTCCCCACCCCTAAAACGAAATTTTAAAAATAGAAAATGTAATTAATAAAATTATTAATTAGTAAATTAATTAAGTTATTTAATCCTGTTTAAATTATTCTAGTTAATTAGTTAATTGAATTAAACCGTAATTAATTAGCTAAACCCTAATTAAGCTAAGCAGTGTATGACATGCAGGGCCCACATGTAGTTGACCCATAATCTGCACAGATTATTTGCTGATGTCGACATGATGTCATCTTGGCGTCATCATTACTAATCTCGGATAATGTTGAGATAAATAATTAAATTCCAGAAATTAATAAAAACTTTGAAAAATCATATTAAATAAACCGTAGCTCGGATCGAAAAACTTTATACATGAAAGTTTCTCGAGCAGCGAGGCGAACCCGATCGCTACCCACATACATGTCGATGCCTCTAATTATATGAACATGGAACATTCCCCTCCGGTCATCACATCTGACATAGTCCTAACCGAGTACATTCCCGGTTGAATCCCCCCTTCACCTATATCGTGTAGCCATGCGTTAGGTCACACTCGGCGCAGCAAATTGCCATGTTACGCTTTGTGATGCTATGTTTGCTTTATATTTACTGTTTCTTCCCCCTCTTCTCTCCGGTAGACCCCAAGACCGATGCTGATGCCCCGGTGATCGACTACGTCGACGGCGACCCCTCCTTGCCAGAGCAACCAGGCAAGCCCCCCCTTTGATCATCCCGATATCGCCCACTCCATTCTCTCATGCTTGCATTAGATTTTGCTACTGTTATTGTTTGCACCTATTCTGATGCATAGCCTGCTTTTGTACCTGCTGTTGTACCTTACCTACTTATCCTAAACTTCTTAGTATAGGTTGGTTAGAGATCCATCAGTGACCCCCACTTTGTCCCGATCGCCTTGCTGGATAATCGAAGACCGATCAGCGGGATCAAGACCAGGCCCGACACGCACATCACTTCCCCTTAGTTGCTCGACACTACTGGGTTACTATCGAGTACCGAGGGTGAGACCTCATCAGCACTTCTGATGTTAACCCTGTAGTGTAGCTATTCGGTCATGGTCATCGAGGGTGATTTCCTCTTTAACCACTTCCGATACGACTCTGTCGTGCAACCCCTCAAGTGTGGACCTCGAGGGTGAATCCTATTCGTTCACCTTGATGATTACATCAAGTGGAATTCACCGGGGGTGATTCCTCGGGCTTTCCCCTTGATGTTTAGACACACAGTTACTATGGTTACTATGACTTTACACTGAGCCATGTTACTAAAGACGGGTCGACCCTGAGGGGTACCCGCGAGCTTAATTGCGAGTGATGTGGAGTCGGGTTGACACGGAGGTGCCCGTGAGATAATTACGGGCGTGGCGGGCATTCCTAGCCCTTGCCGCAAGTCCTCGAGGCGGGCAACGGGTCACATATTTCATGAGTCTCTGCTTGTTACCGCGCTCCTAATCCACTCGATTTGGATATTTGATCAGAGGGCCTCGGCCGATAACACTAACCATCACGTGGGCATAGTATGGGCGTTCTGCGTCGTATACATCAGTGAAGCTTAATAGGCGTCGGCGAATCGAGCGGCGCTTGGCGGGGTTGGACTGCGTGGCGCTTTGCCTTGTTGAAGGAGGTAGCTAGGTCTGCTCACCGGCTGCCCATAGCGTCTTGGGAGTTCGGGGAGATGGCCCATGACCCCGGGGCATAGGTTTAGTCCGGCGTGCTGGCCTCTCTATTAAGCCTAGGTCGGGTTGCGGCGTATTGTTTGGCGAGGCGGGCATGACCACAGAAAGTGTGTCCGGCGGAGTTAAGCGGCGTGGTGGGTGCGTTGGTGCACCCTGCGGTGAAGAAAACACCTATCGATAGCCTGTCCTCTGATAACAGACACTTGGAGTTGTATCGATCGATACAACTAGAACTGGATACTTGAGATGAGACATGGATATGAGCAATGGATTGCGATGAGAATTGGATTGTGATGATAATCGGATAGTATGGCTCAGGGATTTCTTTCTCGCAGGAGTCGAGAAAGGATCTCCGGCGAGGTTGATAACACTACTTCTACCTTACTTTGCGCTACTCTATTTCCTCCTATTTGCTGCAAGATGGTGGTTTCGGAAGATGCTAGTCTTCGATAGGACTAAACCTTCTCTCTATTACGGCATTTCTGCAGCCCACCACATATCAGCCTTCCTTTGATAATGTTGCATATGTAGTGTAGATCCTTGCTTGCAGTACTTTGGATGAGTACTCACGGTTGCTTTGCTCCCCTTTCTCCCTTTCTTCTTCTTTACGGTTGATGCAACCAGATGACGAACCTAGGGCGAGATGCCACCGCCGATGCTTACTACTACGTGGAGGCCGCCGATGACCAGGAGTAGTTAGGAGGCTCAGGCGGGAGGCCTTGCCTTTTCGATCGTTGTTGCTTTTGTGCTAGCCTTCTTAAGGCAAACTTGTCTAACTCATGTCTGTACTCAAATATTGTTGCTTCCACTGACTCTTGTGTTTCGAGCTTATGTATTCGAGCCCTCGAGGCCCCGGCTTGTAACATAAAGCTTGTATTATTTTATTTTGTGTCTAGAGTTGTGTTGTGATATCTTCCCGTGAGTCCTTGATCTTGATCATACACATTTGCGTGTATGATTAGTGCCTGATCGAGTCGGGGCGTCCTAAGTTGGTATCGAGCCATTGCTGTGGGTAGCTCCTTTCCAACTCTTTGGCGAAGTTGAGTCTAGTCATTGAAAAACTTTTACTAACATTGGCTGTGTGGCTTACGGGCCCACGTCGCCATTTGGGTGGTATTAGGATCTTTTATTCCTCGTCTATACTCTGGGACTCTGATCTCTCTTCTATTCGGGTTAACGATTTTACTAAACTCTGACATTAGGTTCTCGTACCCACTTCCTCCCGGAGAGCCTAGATATTATCGGTGATCGCTTGCTTCGCCAGAAGATTCTGCGGATACTCCTCGATGTTTCTCGAGACCCTGTACCAACTGCCTTGCAGTTCCTGACCACCGGTAATCCCCTTGAATAACATCCTTGCCGCTTGTACCTTCATCCCTAGTTGCTCCTGATATTACAAGATGCCCCGAAATTCTCTATTGTTTCGAGAATCCTTTGAGCTTACTGCCTTGCAGTTCTTTGCCCCATGAATACCCCCCCTTCGAATAATTCCTTGCACTCACCGAGGATCAGTTCATCCTCAATTTTCGTGTGATTCACCAAATACTTCGAAATACTATTTGATCTTCCGAAAATCCTCTACAACCTGTTGCTCTTGGAATTCTTGCATACTTGATTTCTGGTTAATTCCATTTGTCTAGCGATATTCGTTAAAATCCTTTGGGATGAACATTCTGTTCCTATGGATTCAACGTGTGAGCGAATGCTCGCAATCACCAATTAATCCTAGGAATTTTCTTCCCGGCTTTGACATCGCTCTGGTTATGAGCTGATTCTTGCCCAATCAAGACTTGATCGGGTGCACCTTTAAGTCTATTCAACTTACTCATCTTTTGATCAGAGCCTCTGTTTTAGATCCTTCGACTTGAAACCATAACTCCTTTGTACTCAAGCATCGAATTATTCAGATGTTTCTATAAGCCGAGGCCCTTGCATCCCCTTCTTCATCTGATTGGTTACCGATACTCACATCAACTTTGTCGTGAATCACCAGATCCTTTGCTGGGTTGTTATCCGACAGTTTCCTTCACATCCAAAATCTTATCAGTTTTTCCCTGATACATAATACCTTCGGTATATTGTATCATCTGCTTTGACTTCGATACTCTGCTTTCGAACTCATATCCTTTGCTTGGTTGATGGTTGTATAGATTCGTAAAAATGCCCCGATGGGTTGAACTTATGCCTTCCGTAATCCGAGTGAACCCGAGAGTTCTCACGAGTCTTACTCTTCGGTACTTAGCGGATAAATCCTCTGCACTACATTTTCTTTGAAAAACGAGGAGTGAATGAAAGGTTATTCATTGAAGAAGTGGGAGTCGACCTTGAACCCTTGTGTTCATGCCCATGGACCCGATGTAGAACTTACCGTGGAAGCTGCTCGTAAATATGATTACCCCTTTTTATAAGTTCATCTTGTATCGGTGGTTTGATCATTCGTAACCGTGGTTCCGACCATAGTTTCTCCTTAACTCCATTTCCCGGACAAGTTAAAATACTTGTCTTCTGCAGATCATTTCATATGTCTAACCTCTATTTTTGATCTACCTCAAGTATTGCCCCTTGTTATCTCAAGTATATTGTGTCATTGCACTACCACTTGTGAATTCTCATTGGAATGATACTCCATCACATCATTCCTAGCTTGATCGGTTATATCATTATCATGCTAAATTTTAACTGTGCTACCAGGTCCTTTCCGGAGCACAATTTTCGACGACGAGCTAAGCTTATGTCGATCTTCCTCGTCATACCATTTTGCCATGAACAGCAAGCTTGCTTTCGAGTTTGTGTCGTACTCGTGATTCAATTAACCTTACACTTCATCATTTCTTTTGCTTAATGTCGTCGTTGATCGATTACATCTTCATGAAACCTCTCGACAAATGTGTCGTGATCATCATCATCATTCCAAACTTTTCAAGGATATCAACCGAATTCATGATGAGAAATAACATCCTTACCCCCTCGATGAATTGTTTCTGAGCCCGTGTGCCCCATCCTCATTTTTCCTTGCTGAAATTGTATGACTTATTTTATAAGTTGTTCCGATGGATCCTTTGTGTATCCGAAGTTTGACATTTCCCCGATGGCCATGTCAACACTATCCTGAAGCAAGTGTGTGGTACTCCGATCATCAACAAGAACATTGGGAGCGCAATGCTAACTGTTCTTGATCAATTATCCAAACACCGTTGTATGGGTAAACCTCATAAATTCCTTGCCCCTTTGTCTAAACGGCTTAATACTTGAAGCCCTATCATGCTCTGCCTTTCCTTGGGAAAGTTATACTCTAACACTTGGGTATAAACATCTTTCCTTTTCATTGGTCTGGTTATCATAATAATCACATTTTCCTTTCCATTGTTCTGATTAATTTAATAACCACCTTCTTCATTTCCATTGTTTGATTAATCTTTCTTGTGATATATATGATATAAGCAGTAATAAATCCCTGCTTATAAAACACCCCGATGTACAACCTTGTCAGTGAGACCCTGTTACTAATGTTGCTGACATTTCGGTATCACCGATGGACGTGAACCTTGCCGATTGGTCCGCCTCATTCAACGAGCAGGAAAATGGTTCTCTTCGTCCCTCGCCCTTGGTACCGATGTTGTTGCCGACATAACTGACAGACTATTCCCTGACATATCTTGCTATCATGACCGTGCAAGATGTCAACACCTTCCCTATTTATTTTTACCCACATGGTGGGCCCATAACCCACAGTTCCACAGGATCAAAACCTGACTCTCCAAACACCCCGTTGCCAAAGTTATTCCTTGCGCTTGACTTCGTATGTAATTCACGAGCCACATTCCTATTGATCTATTCTGGTATCAGAGGCCTTACTTATCCTCGATGCTCTGAACCCCTTTCACCCCTTGTTTCGGGCAACAACCGATTGTCTACCCGGTTGAAGCTTCTTATTGCACCTCACATTGCCCTCGATGAATTTTTGAATTTCAACTCGAGAGATGTCTCTCTGCTACATTCACTGAGGCAGTCCCCACGTACCGATATTGTGTTGAGCTCCATCCTTCCCGAGTCTTTCCCCCTTACTCCATCATCTTAAATCTCAGGACGAGATTTCTTGTAGTGGAGGAGATTTGTAACACCCCCAGTATCATGCTATAGTAATCTCATGCCTGAGGATGCCTTGTCATCATAATGAAGTTGATAATCCTCACTTGTTTCAAACACAGGTCAAATTCTTATTTCTTCAAACTGTCGAGCAAAAATGTTTGATGGGTTGAAAATATTAGCTAACTAATTTTCATGAATGGTTCAACATCATTTGAGATATTTAATTCCCTTTGGAAATTAAAATAGTTCCAAATCAACTTTTCTTATACTTTTCCATTTGTGAAAAATTCAAATCAATTCCAACTCCTCCCAAACTTTTTTTGTGGTAGTGCCAAATATTGCAATGTATTTATGTGGCCAAGTTCCACATTTTTACAAAGACCAATTGGCAGCTCAAAATATTGCAAGCAGATTCTGCAAACAGAATTAAAATAAAACAAAAAGAGAAAGGCCAATACCCCCTTTCCCCACCGGGCCTCAACCCCTTGACCCGATTAGCCACCCCCATAGGCCGCCCACATTCCCCACCCGACAGAAACCCTAACCACTATCCCCACTCCCCCCACGAACCCCACTCTCTCCCTCGTCTCCCCCTCCCCCAATCGCCTAGATCTGGATCGGGGAGGACCCCATCCCGCGCCGCCTCGCGCCCCTGACACCGGCGCCCATACCCGCCGCCGCCCCGTAGCCTGCTCCATCTCGCCTGCCGCACAGGCGCACGCCCGACTCCGCCGCCGCTCGGACCCTCCCTCGCTGGACTGCCTCGCCCCATCGACATCGCCCTCGACCTCTTCGTCCCCGACGGCGCCACCTCGTCCCGACGTCGCCCCGCCGCCTCGTCCTCATCACTGCGTCGTCCTCGACCTCCTACTCAACCACGGCTCCTTCGAGCCTCGCCGGCGTTCCCCTACAACGGGGGTGAGCCGCCGTCTGTCCTCCTCTTCCCCTCTGCCCCGATGCATCCACCACACTCGCGCCTCACCCCGCCGTGGCCACGCGCCGGTCGCGCCCGTGTAGCGCCAGCCACGCCCGATCTGAGTGCCCATGAACATGGCCCTTCTCGGCGCCCTCACGGCGCCCATGAACCATGACGCCCTGCGCCCACAGCCGCCCGCTCCTCCACCTGCCCCGACGGCGACCGCCTGGCCAGCCACCTCGCCGTGCGGCTCCGGCCCGCAGCCGTGGCCATCGCCCCTGGTGGTCACGGGCACGGGCGCCCACGCCCGCCCCGTTAACCCGTGCCCAATAAGCCGCCCTGGGCCACTGACGTAGGGTCCCCACCCCTAAAACGAAATTTTAAAAATAGAAAATGTAATTAATAAAATTATTAATTAGTAAATTAATTAAGTTATTTAATCCTGTTTAAATTATTCTAGTTAATTAGTTAATTGAATTAAACCGTAATTAATTAGCTAAACCTAATTAAGCTAAGCGATGTATGACATGCAGGGGCCCACATGTAGTTGACCCACCAATCTGCACAGTTGATTGCTGATGTCGACATGATGTCATCTTGGCGTCATCATTACTATTCGGATAATGTTGAGATAAATAATTAAATTCCAGAAATTAATAAAAACTTTGGAAAATCATATTAAATAAACCGTAGCTCGGATCGAAAAACTTTATACATGAAAGTTGCTCAGAACGATGAGACGAACCCGAGTACGCTACCCACATACATGTCAGATGCCTCTAATTATATGAACATGGAACATTCCCCCTCCGGTCATCTGTCTGATACAGGTCCGGAACCGGGAGTACATTCCCGGTTGAATCCCCCCTTCACCTATATCGTGTAGCCATGCGTTAGGTCACACCCGGCGCAGCATATTGCCATGTTACGCTTTGTGATGCTATGTTTGCTCTATATTTACTGTTTCTTCCCCCTCTTCTCTCCGGTAGACGCCAAGACCGATGTCGATGCCCCGGTGATCGACTACGTCGACGACGACCCCTCCTTGCCAGAGCAACCAGGCAAGCCCCCTTTGATCATCCCGATATCGCCCATTCCATTCTCTCATGCTTGCATTAGATTTTGCTCTCGTTATTGTTTGCACCTATTACGATGCATAGCCCGCTTTTGTACCTATTGTTGTACCTTACCTACTTATCCTAAACTGCTTAGTATAGGTTGGTTAGAGATCCATCGCTGACCCCACTCTATCCCGATCGCCTGCTGATAATCGAAGACCGATCAGCGGGATCGAAGACCAGGCCCGACACGCACATCACTTCCCTTGGTTGCTCGACACTCTTTGGGTTACTATCGAGTCCGGGGTGAGACCTCATCGGCGCTTCGATGTTAACCTCAGTAGTGTAGCTATTCGGTCATGGTCATCGAGGGTGATTTCCTCTTTAACCACTTCCGATCGACTCGTCGTGCAACCCCTCAAGTGTGGACCTCGAGGGTGAATCCTCTTCGTTCACCTTGATGATTACATCAAGTGGAATTCACCGGGGTGATTCCTCGGGCTTTCCCTTTGATGTTTAGACACACAGCTACTATGGTTACTATGACTTTACATGAGCCATGTTACTAAAGACGGTCGACCACGAGGGGTACCAGCGAGCTTAATTGCAGTGATGTGGAGTCGGGTTGACACGGAGGGTGCCCATGAGATAATTACGAGGCGTGGCGGGCATTCCTAGCCCTTGCCACAAGTCCTCGAGGCAGAACAACGGGTCACATCTTTCGTGAGTCTCGCTTGTTACCGCGTTCCTAATCCACTACGATTTGGATATTTGATCCGAGGGCCTCGGATGATAGCACTAACCATCACGTGGGCATAGTATGGGCGTTCTGCGTCGTATACATCAGCCGAAGCTTAATAGACGTCGGCGAGCGCGCGCGCGCCGGGTTGGACTGCGTGGCGCTGCCTTGTTGAAGGAGGTAGCTAGGTCTGCTCACGGCCGCCCACTCAACGTGCGGGAGTTCGGGGAGATGGCCCATGACCCACAGGGGCATAGGTTTAGTCCGCGTCTTGGCCTCTCTATTAAGCCTAGGTCGGGTTGCAGCGTATTGTTTGGCCGAGGCGGGCATGACCACGGAAAGTGTGTCCGGCGGAGTTAAGCGGCGTGGTGGGTAAGTTGGTGCACCCTGCAGGGAAGAAAACACCTATCGATAGCTTTGTCATATGGTAGCGGACACTTGGAGTTGTATCGATCGATACAACTAGAACTGGATACTTGAGATGAGACATGGATATGAGCAATGGATTGCGATGAGAATTGGATTGTGATGATAACTGGATAGTATGGCTCTGGGATTTCTTTCTCGCAGGGAGTCGAGAAAGGATCTCCGACCGAGGTTGATAACACTACTTCTACCTTACTTTGTGCTACTCTATTTCCTCCTATTTGCTGCAAGATGGTGGTTTCCAGAAGATGCTAGTCTTCGATAGGACTAGGCCTTCTCTCTATTACGGCATTTCTGCAGCCCACCCACATATACAGCCTTCCTTTGATAATGTTGCATATGTAGTGTAGATCCTTGCTTGCAGTACTTTGGATGAGTACTCACGGTTGCTTTGCTCCCCTTTCCCCTTTCTTCTTCTTTCCGGTTGATGCAACCAGATGACGGAGCCGGGAGCCGATGCCACCGCCAATGCTTACTACTACGTGGAGGCCGCCGATGACCAGGAGTAGTTAGGAGGCTCCTAGGCAGGAGGCCTTGCCTTTTCGATCGTTGTTGCTTTTGTGCTAGCCTTCTTAAGGCAAACTTGTCTAACTCATGTCCGTACTCGAGATATTGTTGCTTCCGCGACTCTTGTGTTTCGAGCTTATGTATTCGAGCCCTCGAGGCCCCGGCTTGTAACATAAAGCTTGTATTATTTTATTTTGTGTCCGCAGTTGTGTTGTGATATCTTCCGTGAGTCCTTGATCTTGATCGTACACATTTGCGTGTATGATTAGTGTACGGTCGAGTCGGGGGCGTCACACGCCGCTCAGTCGCTGACGTCACGAAATGCTTCGGCTGATACCACGACGCCGAGTGCCCATAACTGTTCCAGCGTAGTTGGGGGCCGTCGGGAACCCAGGCCCACCTCTACCGGGATGGAGCCACCTGTCATTTCAGCCCCCATCTCCTAACAATATCACGGTAATGTAACGATGTAAAGTATATAGTATATGCCCGTGATCACCTCCCAAGTGATCACAGCCCGATAGAGTATAGCATGACAGACGGACAAGAGTGTAGGGCCATTGATGGAACACTAGCATCCTATACTAAGCGGTAGGATAAAGGTAAAGGTAACAACGATAGTAGCAAGGACAAAGGCTATGCATCGATAGGAATAACGGAAGCGATAACATGCTACACTACTCTAATGCAAGCGGTATAGAGTAGAATAGGCGATATCTGGTGATCAAGGGGGGCTTTCTGGTTGCTCGCAAGAGAGAGGGTCGTCAACTCCGTAGTCGAACCGGCGGCAGCGGCGTCGGTCTCGTAGTCTACCGGAGAGAAGAGGGGGAAGAAACAATGAATACCATGCAAACAGATGCATATCGATGCATGACATGACAAGTAACGGTGCTAGGTGTGCCCAATCACGGTAGTAGGTGGTACCGACGAATGGGGGGAAACATCCGGGAAAGTATCCCCGGGGTTCCGCGTTCTCGGGCAGAGGTACCGGAGGGGGAAAGTTGCGTGTTCGATATGTTAGGGATGTGTGGCGGACGAACGGGTTGCGTATCCTGGTTCCTCTCGTCGTTCTGAGCAACTTTCATGTAGAAAGTATTTTCATCCGAGATACAGATTAAAAGATATGGTTTTCTAAAGATTTTATTAATTTCTGGAATTTAATTAATTATTTAATTAATTCGAAAATGAATTAATGACATCAGCATGATGTCATCTCGACATCGACATGATGTCATGTCGACATCGGCGATCAACGAGTTGATCGGTCAACTGACCATGGGTCCCAGCCGTCAAGACACATTTTATTTAAACAGATTAATTAAATTAATCAAAATTAATAAGGAGGTGGGCCCCTTCATCATACTAATTAATTAACTAATTAATGTGAGTTAATTAGGTTAATTAATCATTAGGTTAATTAACCCTAATTAGTTAATTTAATCAGAATTAACTAAGTTAATTAATTACTTATTTTTATTATTTATAATATTTTTTATTTTTATTATTAAAACGTTCTCTGGGCGGGGCCCATGTGTCATAGGGCCATAGGGGCCTTAATGGGTGCGGGTTAACGGGGCCACGGGCGAACGGGCACAGGGCGTGGCACGCCCGAGTGGGACGAGGCCACCGGCGCCGCGCCAACCGTGAAGGGCGAGCGGCGGCGGCGACGCCGGCGAGGCCACGTCGGCGCGGGCCGTGGCGGCGGCGATCGCCGAAGGAGGACGCCGGGCCGTGGATGGTGCGGCCGACCGAGTGGCGGCGAAGCGGGAGACAGCGCGAGCGGGCGGGGGCGTAAAGGCGCCACGGGCGGCGCGGTGACCAACGGCGGCGGCGCCAAGAACGCAGGCGCGTCTTGCCTGACGGCGGCAGCGCTCCGACGCGTTGAACGCGAACGGCGCGGCGTGGCGCAAAGGCGCATCACCGGGGAGAAATAGGACCGGGCGCGCGGGCGTGGTGCGGCGTGGCGGCGGCCGGGCGTGAGCTCCGCACGCGGGCGCCGCGGGGGGGGTCGGCGCCGTGACGAGAAGGGAAAGGAGGAGCTCACGTCGGGAGTAGGGCACGGGCAGCGAGGCGAGGGGTGTCGGGGCGACGACGGAGAGGTGCAGCCGGTGGGGAAGGGCGCCGCGAGGTCCAGCGGGGAAGAGGCGGCGGCGTTCGGCGGCGATTTAGGCTGGCGGGCGTCGAGCCGATCCGATCTGGATCGGGGAAGGGCGCGTCGTGGGGAAGTGGGTGGTGGCCGGTTAGGGTTTGGGGGAGGGAGTGGATAAGGAGGGGGTAGTGGGCCGGCCGGCTGGGCCTGGTGGGCGAATGGGCCGGCCTGCTGGGTCGGCTGGCCCGGGGGGTTCTTTTCCTTTTCTTCTTTTAGTTTTAGTTTTCTCTTTTGTATTTTCTTTCTTTTATTTATTTTCTTTTCTGTTTTAAATTATTTTAAATTACTTAGGCATTTTATAAAAATAGGTTTGTTGCACCATAATTACCTTTGTAATATTTAGTACAAACCAAACATTTTTATTTCAAGGTTTCAAAACTTTAATTGTTTGACTTGATTTTAAGTTTGAAATTTTGAACGGGATTTGAATCATCGCAAGCTTAACAACAGTAAACGTGGTGACGTGGCATCATTAGCGGAGGGCTACTGTAGCGTAACTATCCGGGCGTCACAGATTTGTCCCTTCAAAGTCTGATACATCACTGTTTATTTATAATAGATCAAATACCTCCATATTTGTTCTTATTTATGTTGATGATATAATTGTCACAAGCTCCTCTGATGAAGCACTAACAGGACTTCTGAAGGATCTAAGTGCTGAGTTTGCTCTGAAGGATCTAGGAAACTTGCATTTCTTCCTAGGGATTGAGGTAAAGAAACATGAAGATGGCGTTCATCTCTCTCAAGAAAAGTATGCCACTGATTTGGTAAGAAGAGTTGGTCTTCAAGGATGTAAACCCTCACCAACACCCTTGTCAAGTTCAGAAAAACTCTCACTTACAGAAGGAGATCCCTTGAATCAAGAGGACAGTACAAACTATAGAAGTCTGGTAGGAGCACTTCAGTACTTGACTCTGACAAGACCTGATATTTCATTTGTTGTTAACAAAGTATGCCAGTTTCTGCATGCACCCATCACAGTTCATTGGACTGCTGCTAAACGTATAGTAAGATATGTGAAAAATACTATGAATCTTGGTCTTACTTTCAGTAAATCTTCATCTACTCTAGTCAGTGTTTTTTCAGACTCTAATTGGGCAGGATGCATAGATGACAGACGCTCCACTGGTGGGTCTGCAATATTTTTTGGACCTAATCTAATATCATAGTGTGCAAAGAAACAGGCTACTGTATCCAGGTCAAGTACAGAAGCTGAGTACAAGGAAATTGCAAATGCTACGGCAGAGATTATTTGGGTACAGTCTATGTTGAAGGAACTTGGTATAAAAAGTACCAAAGCCCAATGCTTATGGTGTGATAATCTTGGTGCTACCTATCTATCTGCAAATCCAGTGTTTCATGCAAGAACGAAGCATATTGAAATTGATTTCCACTTTGTCAGAGAAAGAGTTGCAAATCATCAGTTAGAGATTCGTTTGTGCATTTCAGAGATCAAGTTGCAGATGGCTTCACAAAACCATTACCTACAAGAAGTTTTGAAGAATTCAAGCGTAATCTCAACTTGATAAAGTTGTGATTAAGGAAGGATGTTAAGCAACGCATTATGAGCCCAGTCATGACAGGTTGGTGGCGTACGTTCCCAGAGACGGCTAGGATAGTCCAGGTTGTTAGCATGTAGTTTATCTTTGTAACAACTCTATCTTTCTATCCTCTTATTCCTTGTATCCCAAGTTGTGATCTCAACCATGTACGTGATCTGGGAGTTGCACCCTAGTATATTAACACGCAGCCGTCGGTCAAAGAAAGGCACGGCGTTAAACCTAAGTTTTCACAGCCTCCACTGCCTCGTACACCATTGTTTCTCTCCCGGGATGCTGCTGTAGAGATGCTAGCTAGTTTGACACAGAGTGAAGAGAAGACTGGTTGGTCTTGCTGGAAGACTTGAGGATCCATCGATGTCCTGAGTATTTGTACTCCTAGAGCTTGGTGTTGCAGAAAGGCAGGAAGGAAGGAAGAAGGAGCAGGTTGGCTTGGCAGCCAAGGTAGTACAGGTACAGTAAGCAGTAAGCAGTAAGCAGGATATGTCGCCATGTCGGGGATTCTGATTGAGTGATGGGTCAAGCAGTCAAACTACGTGTGACGACGACGACGTCTGGGATAATAATTTGAGAATATTTCATCGCCGTCACGTTTGGAGACGAGTAGTCCGAGCAGCAAAGCGGCGTTGTTCTGTTTTTTCAATATAATTTTTGTAACACTTGGTGGCGCCAAGATAGATTTAACCACCCATTCTTTACTCAAGAGTTGACGTCTTTGGCACTGAAGGAAGCAACTGCATATTTTACTAGCACGTGCATGCATGAAACAGTTCTTAGCTCCGAGATGATTCGATTGTTAACCGAAAATGCTACACGTAATCTACGTAATTCCCTTCTCCACTAACTAAACTGCCCCCCCTCCCATTTCAAGGGTGGGCCCGTGTGCTCAACTAAAGTCCAATAAAGATCTGCCAAATCAGACAATACATAAGATACGTAAGAAACATTACGTAGGTGTAGCATCTCTCGCAGGTAAAAAACAACATTTTGCAGGCCCAAATTGCCGAAAACATCCTTGAAAAATTCAAATTTGCAAATTGCAACCAGCAGGGTTATATCTTTTTTTTGAAAAAAAATGATCGCTCGTTTAGCCCTTTTAGGTGCCAAAACGGGCAAGGGGGCCCACATGTAGGCGGCACGATATAATGGCTCGAAGTGGACTGACTTTAGCATGTTTTTTGTAAATAATGCAAACTAGAAGGATTAACTGTAAAACAGAGGAGAGATAAGATTTTCTCTCTCCCATGCAGTTCTACCGAGACGACCATTGTTCCCCGGTTGTTCTCCGTCGCTTAGCGAGGCTCCCCGACTATGCAGACGACACCGCGGAGCTGCCACACAAACCCACGTCCAATGACGCCTATTTCGTCGCGGTCAACCACCTCTCCATGATCATACGAGGCGACCTCTACCTAGAGCGCACCCTGGGAACCACATCCGCCCCCCGGTGCCCTCCCGCCGGACCACACTCTCCGCGTCATCCGTGTCGATGCCGCCTCCTTATCCCTTCCACACCAACCATTTCCACGTGTGGCTCCGGACATATTCCGCTTTCTCCCCTCCGCCGATCACCTCGATGTGCTACTCCTGCTCGCCCGAGCGTGCCTCCTCACCCATCTCTGGATCCATGCCTTCAACATCTGCACACTCGACCCGCCCTCTCTTCGGGAAAATGTTCGGCGGTTATCTCAATCACCTTCCCCACTTGGTGCACCCAGACCACCGAGGTCTACAACGACCTCTTCGATGTGCTATGTCGAACGACAACTTCACTAGTGGCCCGCGAGCGCCGACGATGGGCTCCCACTTGCCAGAGATGGGATCATCGATGCTTGGTAGGGACCCGGTTTGTTATTTGTTTTTGTTTTGAGGGGTAGTTCAGCAAAAGAAAATATGGTCTGCTTGTAGTTGTTGCCATGTCAGCGCCTGCAAGTGGGACCGCTCTGTCAGTCCTGATATCAGACGAGCTAATAAGCGAGCGATCACATTGTTTGCAGAAAACTAGTCATGCACGTGATGCGACTTGGAATTTAAGTTTTTGAGGATGTTTTCTCCTATTTGAGCCTCCAATGTGGTGTGTTTTTTCGCTTTTTACTCTACACCTCGCTGTACCTCGCAAGGAACTTCTCTTGCACCTCAAACCAAACAGACTCTTGTTCATATAAGAAAAAAACTCTCTCTTATTCCAACCCTAGGCGCCGCCACCAAAGGTCTCCTCCACACCACCACCTAGCCCCCCCTCCTATTCACCATCAGGTGGCCCGTCGGCGGCAATAGGAGTGGGAATCCATCTATTTTGTTTTTCTTTTATTTAGGTTTTGTTTCCCTAGCTGAATCGACGAGGTGGCTGCGGCAATGACATGTTGGAATAAGGTCTCTTTGGCATGTCCCTACTCCGACGATGTCCGATCTGGGACCGATGAAGGGCCTGTGAAATTTTGTGTCACCGGATTTGTTGTCTCTCTTCAGATCTTGGAAGTTGGTGTGTCTATCAAGGTGATGGGCTGGCTATTGGTGTGATGACTTCGACATCTTGTTTCGTGTTGTTCTATGGTATGGTCCGGTTTCTCTTTCTCTTTGGACTAGTGGTAATGCATTACAAGCCTGTGTTGTGTGGGTTGATGCTCCAACCGATGTTTCCTCAATGATTTGTAGATCTCGTATCAATGGGCGAGTGGCTATTGCGGCCTTTAAAGCCAGATATGTCGAGGACGTTTTCAGGTATCCCTTTCATTACTGTTGGTTCAATGTAATTTTCAATCACCGACGAAAAGCATACAATTGAAGGAAGAGGGCTAGTATGACTTTCAATGTAATTTTATTTTTCACTAATCGTTCCACGTCTAGTTATCTTTCCATTGTAATGGATATTGTCTTGACAATTATCAGGTTTAAGATGCCTTTGGGTGTCTTTTGTTAAAAAAAAGTTACTTCACACTCCCCACACCCCTCAGCCTCTGTCACCTCGACACAAAGACACATGTGGAAAAGAAAATGAAGCCATTGGTCAAAAAAAAAACCACGCGTACACGCTGAAATTTTTCAGTGGCATCGATTCCAGATGCAGCGGAGTGCCCATATCCATCTGTACACCTGGAATGTTCAACGTTCCTGAACCAGTTGTAGTAACAAAATGTGAAGCCAAATACCTCGCAGTAGAATATCCGCAATCTAACCACAAACCCTATATAACAAGTGACTGAACAACAACAATTACACTACTGACAAAGCCTTCAAGAAGGGATCGCCATATGTGCGCTGATGTGGATGAGTTCAACCGAATTTCAAATTTGGAAGTTTCATCCCTTGGATTCGCCTGGTATGGTTTCAATATTTAGTAACATATGGTTGTGTGCATTAGTCGATGCAGAGGCCAGGGTGCTATCCTTTTTTCAAAGGAAAAACATAACGAAATGTGCAGGAGTTGTTAGAAGAAGAAACACAGGTGTGGGAGATTAACAAACATGTTTCATAAGTTAAACATAAATACACACAAGTTCGGCAAGAACGGAGTTCTTCAACACTGATTTTACATGACCTTGATGAACTGGTCCTACTAACTACAAGTGAGACACACAGTTGCCTGAACTGGTTAAACAATACATACATACATGACATAAATACATAGTATATATCCCCTAAAAAACATATTGTAGAATATACATAAAAACACATGACGTATGTAAAATCTCTGCTCGAAGCAAAACAAGAATCCACCTTCAGCTGTTACACTCTAATCATCCGTACATGGCAGCATGGCCTAGAAGGCCGGGCAAACCTTCCTGATGATCCAGAGAACAATGCCCCATATGAGCTCATTCTCTCTAGCCTTCACCTGATGCTCATGGCTTCTCGCACTGATGTTTCTTCTCTGAAGCTGGCTCCTCAGAGCAATGGCCTCCACTGCCTCGTACACCATTATTTCTCTCCAAGGATGCTGCTGCAGAGATGCTAGCTAGTTTGACACAGAGTGTGGAAAAGACTGGTTGGTCTTGCTGGAAGACTTGAGAATCCATTGATCTCTTGAGTATTTGTACTCGTAGAGCTCGGTGCCGCGGGAAGGCAGGTAGGAAGGAAGAAGGAGCTGGCTGGCTTGGCAGCCATGTTGGCTTTTGATCGTTGCTAGATCAAAATCACCCAGGAGCTCACACGTACATGCAAAGCTAGCTAGCTAGCAACCAAGCCAGGCAAGCTGCTGGTTCGTGTCTAGCCGGCGACTTGCGTATCTACGTATGCCTTGCCGTAGCTTCCGTACGTGAGCGAGCACTTCGGCGCCTTCGGCGGAACTCATGCGTAACGTGACGACGGGAAAACACAGATCGATATGATGGCCAAAGGCTCTTGTCGAGCCTTGTACACTTTTTATTGCTTCTGATTTTCTGATCGATGATTTACAGCGTGGGTTACGTAGGTATTTAAAGAAGCTAACCTGCCCCTATACAAAACCTACTTGGTGACTATTTCCTGTCCAAGTCGGACTAGGACATCGTGGTTAATTCCAATAATCACCCCCTAAACACGATGTCCTTACTTTACAGTCTGGACGCCGATCCTTTCTCGCATCTCCAAGAACTTCTGTCGCCCGAGAGACTTCGTGAGAATATCGGCAAGCTGGTCTTTCGTGTTCACGTGCAGAACTTTGATCATCCCTTCCTCAATGCACTCCCGGATATGGTGGAACCGGGTATCTATGTGCTTGCTCCTTTCGTGATAAACCGGATTTTTGCACAATGAGATTGCAGCTTGGTTGTCGATCTTCAATGACACCCTCTGCACCTCCCGCTTTGCAAGATCAGCTAGGAGTCTTCTCAGCCACACTGCTTGACAAGCCGCCGTGCTTGCCGCTATGTATTATGCCTCGCATGAAGACAATGCAACCACCTTTTGCTTCTGAGAATTCCAGCTGATAGGATTTGGGCCAAGATAGAATATCATGCCCGTTGTGCTTTTTCGGTCATCCACATCACCTGCCATGTCGCTATCTGAGTATCCACGAAGGATCAATCCTTCCTTTCCCTTTCGGTACGTGCAGCCAAGATTAATAGTGCCTTTCACATAGCGCAAGATTTGCTTGACCGCGCTCATGTGTTCGGTTGTCGGATTCTCCATGAAACGACTCACGATCCCAACTGAATAAGCCAAGTCAGGTCGGGTATGCACCAAATATCTTAGGCTGCCCACAACGCTTCGATACATTGTGGTGTCCACCGGCGGATTTGAGCTACGCTTTCTCAACTTGTGTCGTTGGTCCATTGGAGCATGTGTCTCGTAGCAATCTGTCATGCCACACTTGTCCAATAACTTGACCGCGTAAGCCAATTGACATAGGGAAATCTCTCCGGAGCTTTGCTTCACTTCGATGCCTAAGTAATAGCTGAGTAATCCCAGATCGCTCATGCTAAACTTCTTCTTCATCTGCGCCTTGAAACGTTCAATTTCTTGTGCGCTGTCTCCGGTGATAATCAGATCGTCGACATAAACTCCAACTAGCAGGTTTGAGCCTTTGGAGTTCTTTGTATAGACCGCATGCTCGAGGGGACATCTCTTGAACCCGAGCGAGATCAAACTTTGGTCTAACTTTGCGTTCCAAGCTCTTGGCGCTTGCTTCAACCCGTAAAGTGCCTTCTTGAGCTTGTAAACTTTCCCTTCTTCGCCTTTCTTCTCGTAGCCGTGGGGTTGTTCCACGTACACTTCTTCTTTGATGTCGCCGTTGAGGAAAGCGGATTTCACATCCATATGATGAGCCTTCCAATCCTCTTGTGCTGCCAAAGCTAGGAGCACTCTCACCGTCTTGATTCGAGCAACCGGTGCAAACACCTCCTCATAGTCAACTCATTGACGTTGTACGTAGCCCTTTGCAACGAGTCTTGCCTTGTGCTTCACAATGGCACCCTTCGTGTCCTTCTTCAACTTGTAAACCCACTTCAAACCTATGGCCTTTTGGTTCGGAGGTCGGGTTACCAAAGTCCACGTGCCATTGCTCTCAATCGCCTTCATCTCCTCATCCATGGCGTGCATCCAACTTGAACTTTTGCTCGCCTCTATGAAGTTCGCCGGCTCCTCAACTCCGAGTAAGCACAAATCGGCGTACTCGAGTGTAACTGGCTTTGCGTACTTGTAGACTTTCTTGAGGGGCTTGTAGCGACGAGGCCCGGAAGAATCCGTCGTGGCTTGCGAAGGGGGCGACACAAATTGTGTCGGCGTCGATGCACTTGAGGAAGACGGTTGAGTCTCGGGCGTGGTAGATGCCGGGTCGTTGGCATCCTCGTCGTCGGCGTAGTCGTCGTGATCGTGACCATCATCTTGATTGTCATCATCACTATGCGCCTCATTGTCGAGATCTCCGCCCGTGTCGTGCGTGTCGTTGTCGCTATCACCTTGCGACCCATGCACGTCGTCGTCGGTGTTGGCACCATGATGATCACTTCCATTGTGGTCACCTTGGTTGGGTGTCTTGCCAACCACCTGGACCTCCTCCCTTGCATCATCATCAGTTGGAAATTCAACTGTGAATATGTTACCGTTTGGAGCATCGTCGGCTGCTGCGCTCCAATTCCACGCTTGGTTTTCTTCAAACACAACGTCGCGTGAAATCCGTAGACGCTTGGTTCGTGGATCGTAGAAGCGGTATGCCTTGGTGCCGGAACTCCTCTCGTATCCGATGAACACCATCTTGGTGCTGCGATCGGCAAGCTTTGAGAGATGCGGCTCCGCCGTCTTCACATGCGCCATGCACCCAAATGTCCGTAGATGAGACACATTCGGCTTACGTCCGTAAATTGCTTCATACGGAGTCTTGCCGATCACCGCCTTCGTTGGAGCCCGATTGAGAAGATAGACCGCCGTCGAGACAGCTTCTCCCCAAAAAGTCCCCGGCAAGTTCTTGCTCTTGAGTAAACTTCTCGCCATGTCAACGACGGTTCGATTGCGCCTTTCAACAACCCCGTTCTGCTGTGGCGTATAAGGTGCCGTCAGGAACCTTTTTATGCCAATCTTCTCGCAGTAGTCATTGAACTCGTTCGACGTAAACTCTCCGCCGCGATCTGTCCCTAGAGCACGAACCTTCAGCTTGTGTTCCATCTCCGTTGCAGCCTTCAGCTTCTTGAACGCTTCAAACGCCTCATCTTTAGATCGTAGGAGAACGACCCACATGTATCTCGAGTAGTCATCTACCACAAGGAAGAAGTACTTCTTTCCTCCGTGAGTTGCTGGGGTGATAGGGCCACATAGATCACCATGGAGCAGCTCGAGTGCATCACTTGCACGATAGGTAGACTGAGCAGGGAATGGCCTGCGGTGCTGTTTTCCAACCAAGCACCCGTCACATACTCGATCAACATGGTCGATAAATGGCATCCCGGATACCATCTCCATCTTCGACATCTTCTTCAAGGCGTAGAAGTTAACGTGTCCAAATCTAGCATGCCATAACCACGAATCATCATCACTCTTGGTGAGCCAACACTCCGGTTGAGATTGATCAAGGTTGAGAATATAGAGCCTGTTCGCGTGCGATTCACGCGCTTAGCACGCTTCGGAGGTTGTCGAAGATCGTCATCACTCCGTTCTCGATATTCACCTTGCATCCATTCTCGTCAAGTTTCCCGACAGAGATGATGTTGTTGCGAAGCCTTGGGATGTAGTATACTCCGGTGAGTATGCGATGTTCTCCTGTGAGACCCTCGAAGAGGACAGAACCTTGCCCGCAAATCTCCACATTCGAACCATCACCGAACTTAACCGAGCCTTGAACATCATATTCCAGCTCGAGGAACTTCTCCTTGCACCCCGTCATGTGGTTACTGGCACCCGTGTCTAGATACCACGACACGTTCTGGCTTCCGGATAACTTTGGTGTTACTTTTTTTTCATGAAGTAGCACCTTCTGGTTTGGTTTTACAACCATCGTTTGGACGAGATCACAAACTTCGGCCATGAGAAGACCTGGACGTTCGTGTTCCTGCTTCGCCAAATTTGCCTTGATCTCCCGCTTGTTAGGCTCCGGACAATCCTTTGCAAAGTGACCCATCTCGTTGCAGTTATAGCACTTGACCTCGGACATATCCAAGTTCCGTGGCTTCCGCTCTTTAGATCGGTCCGCCTTACCACGACCTTGTGGCTTGCCTTTTCCTTTGCCTTTTCCGGTTTGTCCGCCGCTCTTCACGTTGCTTGAGCCTTTGCCAACGTTGCGCCTTCCTTTGCTACTTGGGGACTCCCAATCTGCGCGCGAGTACATGAGTTGGTCACCACCTCCTCCTTTGCCTTTCCGACAACCACGAGCATTCTCTTCCCATGTCCGCAAGCGTCCGATCGCCTCCGTTATGGTCATGTCGTCGATGTCGTAAAGCTGCTCGAGCGTGCCAATGATGTACGTGAATTTATCAGTCACCGAACTGAAAAACTTATCCACAATCTCGGTCTCCTCGAGCTTTGCACCAAGCGCGCGGATCTCTCCCACCAATGTAGTCAGACGCATGGCATAGTCGTTCACCGATTCAGTTTCCTCCATCTGTAACTTGTGAAATTGGCGCTTCAGCACTTGTGCCCGAGCCTTGGTGACGCGATCTTCTCCAATCCTCATCTCTTTGAGTGCGTTCCACGCCTCTCTTGCTGTCTCGAACTCCGCCAATGTCATCAGCACGGAATCCGGCACAGACTGGGCTATGGCGGCCATGGCACCTTCGTCGCACTCCTCGTCGACGTCGTCGTCCGTGATGGCCTCCCACACTCGAAGGGTTCGGAGAATAATCTTCATCTTCACCGCCCACACGCCGTAGTTGGCGTCGGTGAGCATCGGGTACCAATTGTTGGCTTTTGATCGTTGCTAGATCAAAATCACCCAGGAGCTCACACGTACATGCAAAGCTAGCTAGCTAGCAACCAAGCCAGGCAAGCTGCTGGTTCGTGTCTAGCCGGCGACTTGCGTATCTACGTATGCCTTGCCGTAGCTTCCGTACGTGAGCGAGCACTTCGGCGCCTTTGGCGGAACTCGTGCGTAACGTGACGATGGGAAAACACAGATCGATATGATGGCCAAAGGCTCTTGTCGAGCCTTGTACACTTTTTATTGCTTCTGATTTTCTGATCGATGATTTACAGCGTGGGTTACGTAGGTATTTAAAGAAGCTAACCTGCCCCTATACAAAACCTACTCGGCGACTATTTCCTGTCCAAATCGGACTAGGACATCGTGGTTAATTCCAATAAGCCAAGGTAGTGCAGGTACAGTCAGCAGTAAGCAGGATGTGTCGCCATGTCGGGGACTCTGATGGAGTCATGGGTCAAGCAGTCAAACTACGTGTGATGACGACGGCGTCTGGGATAATTTGAGAGTGTTTCGTCGCCGTCACGTTTGGAGACGAGTAGTCCGAGCAGCAAAGCAGTGTTGTTCTGTTTTCTTGATAAGTTTTGTGAAACTTGGTGGCGGCAAGATAGATTGACCACCCATTCTTTACTCAAGAGTTGACGTTTTGTCTCTGAAGGAAGCAACGGTTGCATATTTTACTACCACGTGCATGCATGAAACAGTTCTTAGCTACGAGATGATTCGATTATTAACCGGTCGAACACTTCGCGGGTAAACAACAACATATTGCAGGACCAAATCGCCAAAAACATCCTTGAAAATTAAAATTGCAAATTGCACCCAGCAGGGTTATATTTATTTATTTTTTTGAAAAAAAATTGATTGCTCATTTAGCCCTTGTAGGTGCCAAAACGGGCAAGGGGCCCACATGTAGGTGGCATGGTATAATGGCTCGAAGTGGACTGACTTTAGCATGTTTTTTGTAAATAGTGCAAACTAGAAGGATTAAACTGTAAAACAAAGGAGAGGATAGGATTTTCTCCCTCATGTGCAGTTCTACCGAGACGACCACTGTTTCCCGGTTGTTCTCCGACGCCTAGTGACACTCCCTGACTACGCGGACGCCACCGTGGAGCTGCCACCCCACCCCACGTCCAATGGCGCCTACTTCGCCGCAATCAACCACCTCTCCACCATCATATGATGCGACCTCTACCTAGAGCGCACCCTGAACCACATCCGCCTCCCGTGCCCTCCTGCCGGACCTTACGCACCGTGACATCCATGCCGAAGCCCCCTCCTAGCCTCTCCACCCCAACCAATTCCACGTGTGGCTCCGAACATATTCCGCCTTCTCCTCTCCGCCCATCACCTCGACGAGCTACTCCTCCCGCTCGCCCGAGCCTGCCCCCTCACCCATCTCTGGACCCATGCCTTCGACATCCGCACACTCGACCTGCCCTCTCTTCGGGAACATGTTCGGCGTTTACCTCAATTGCCTTCCCCACTTCGGTGCACCCAGACCACCGAGGTCTACAATGACCTCCTCGACGTGCTATGTGCCAATGACAACTTCACTGGTGGCCCGCGAGCGCCGACGCTGGGCTCCCACTCGCCGAAGATGGGCCCAGCGACGCTTGGCAGGGACCCGGTTGGTTATTTGTTTTGTTTTAAGGGGTAGTTCAATAAAAAAACATGGTTGCTTGTAATTGCTTTGCCACGTCAGCGCGTGCAAGTGGGACCGCCATGTCAGTCTTTATATCAGACGAGCTAATGAGCGAGCGATCACATTCTTTGCGGAAAATACTAGCCAGGCACGTGATGCTATTTAAAATTTAAGTTTCCGAGGATGTTTTCTCTGATTTAAGCATGCAATGTGGTATTTTTTTTGCTTTTTACTCAACACCTCGCTGTACCTCGCAGGGAACTTCTCTTTTCTTGCACCTCAAACCAAATGGATTCTTGTGTTGGGGAACGTAGCATGCAATTTCAAAAAAATTCCTACGAACACGCAAAATCTATCTACGAGATGCATAGCAATGAGAAGGGGAGAGTGTGTCTACGTACCCTCGTATACCGAAAGCGGAAGCGTTAGGTTAATGCGGTTGATGTAGTCGAACGTCTTCGTGATCCAACCGATCAAGTACCAAATGTAAGGCACCTCCGAGTTCATCACACGTTCATCTCGATGACGTCCCTCGAACTCTTGATCCAGCAGAGGGTCGAGGGAGAGTTTCGTCAGAACAACGACGTGGTGACGGTGATGTAATCCGTGCAGGGCTTTGCATAAGCACTACGTTAATATGACCGGAGGAGTAAACTGTGGATAGAGACGCAGTACACGGCTTGGAACAATTGGTGTGTCTCGAAGGGATGCCCTGCCCACGTATATAAAGGAGGGAGAGGAGGAGGCCGGCCACCAGGGGTGCACCAAGGAGAGGGGAGTCCTACTAGGACTCCAGTCCTACTAGGATTCGGCCTCCCCTTTTTTCCTTCTCATGGAGGGGGGAGGAGGGAAGGGAGAGGGAAGAGGAGAAGTAAAGGGGGGCGCGCCCCCTCCCCTAGTCCAATTCGGACTCCCTATGGAAGGGGGCCGAGGCCACCCCTTGTGGGCTGCCTCCCCTCTCCCCTATGGCCCATGTAGGCCCATTACTTTCCCCGCGGGGTTCCGGTAACCCCTCGGTACTCCAATAAATATCCGAAACATCCCGAAACCATTCCGGTGTCCAAATACTATCGTCCAATATATAAATCTTTACCTCTCGACCTTTTCGAGACTCCTTGTCATGTCCATGATCTCATCCGGGACTCCGAACAATCTTTGGTCACCAAAGCACATAACACATAATACAAGTCGTCATCGAACGTTAAGCGTGCGGACCCTACGGGTTCGAGAACTATGTAGACATGACCGAGACACATATTCGATCAATAACCAACAGCGGAACCTGGATGCTCATATTGCTTCCTACATATTCTACGAAGATCTTTATCGGTCAAACCGCAATAACAACATACGTCATTTCCTTTGTCATCGGTATGTTACTTGCCCGAGATTTGATCGTCGGTATCCTCATACCTAGTTCAATCTCGTTACCAGTAAGTCTCTTTACTCATTCCGTAATGCATCATCCCGCAAATAACTCATTAGTCACAATGCTTGCAAGGCTTATTGTGATGTGCATTACCAAGAGGGCCCAGAGATACCTCTCCGATACTCGGAGTGAAAAATCCTAATCTCGATCTATGCCAACCCAACAAACACCTTCGGAGATACCTGTAGAGCATCTTTATTATCCCCTAGTTACGTTGCGACGTTTGATAGAACACAAGGTATTCCTCCGGTATCCGGGAGTTGCATAATCTCATAGTCATATATGTATATGACATGAAGAAAGCAATAGCAATAAAATTTAACGATCATTATGCTAAGCTAACGGATGGGTCTTGTCCATCACATCATTCTCATAATGATGTGATCCCGTTCATCAAATGACAACACATGTCTATGGTTAGGAAACTTAACCATGTTTGATTAACGAGCTAGTCTAGTAGAGACTTACTAGGGCACTGTGTTTTGTCTATGTATCCACACATGTATCAAGTTTCCGGTTAATACAATTCTAGCATGAGTAGTAAACATTTATCATGATATAAGGAAAAATAAATAACAACTTTATTATTGCCTCCAGGGCATATTTCCTCCAGTCTCCCACTTGCACTAGAGTCAATAATCTAGTTCACATCGTCATGTGATTTAACACCAATAGCTCACATCTTTATGTGATTAGTTCACATCGCCATGTGACTAACACCCAAAGGGTTTACTAGAGTCAATAATCTTTTTCAGATCGCTATGTGATTAACACCCAATGAGTACTAAGGTGTGATCATGTTTTTCCTGTGAGAGAAGTTTAGTCAACGGGTCTGTCACGTTCAGAGCTGTATGTATTTTGCACATTTTCTATGTCTACAATGCTCTGCATGGAGCTACTCTAGCTAATTGCTCCCACTTTCAATATGTATCCAGTTTGAGACACAGAGTCATCCGGATCGGTGTAAAAGCTTGCATAAACGTAACTCTTTACGACGAACTCTTTATCACCTCCATAACCGAGAAATATTTCCTTAGTCCTCTTAGGTAACTAAGGATAACTTTGACCGCTGTCTAGTGATCCACTCCTGGATCACTATCGTACCCTTGCCAAACTCATGGCAAGGTACACAATAGGTCTGGTACACAACATAGCATACTTTATAGAACCTATGGTTGAGGCATAGGGAATGACTTTTATTCTCTTTCTATTTTCTGCCGTGGTCGTGTTTTGAGTCTTACTCAAATTTACACCATGCAATACAGGCAAGAACTCCTTCTTTGACTGTTCCATTTTGAACTACTTCAAAATCTTGTCAAGGTATGTACTTATTGAAAAAAAATCTTATCAAGCGTCTTGATCTATCTCTATAGATCTTGATGCCCAATATGTAAGCAGCTTCACTGAGGTCTTTCTTTGAAAAATTCTTATTTAAGTATCCTTTTATGCTATCCAGAAATTATATATCATTTCCAATCAACAATATGTCACCCACATATAATATCCGAAATGCTACAGAGCTCCCACTCACTTTCTTGTAAATACATGTTTCACCATAAGTCTGTATAAAACCATATGCTTTGATCACCTTATCAAAGTGTATATTCCAACTCCGAGATGCTTGCACCAGTCCATAGATGGATCGCTGGAGTTTGCACACTTTGTTAGCTCCTTTAGGACCGACAAAACCTTCTGGTTGCATCATATACAACTCTTCTTTAAGAAATCCATTAAGGAATGCATTTTTGACATCCATTTGCCAGCTTTCATAAAATGTGGCAATTGTTAACATGATTCGGACAGACTTAAGCATCGCTACGAGTGAGAAAATCTCATCGTAGTCAACACCTTGAACTTTTCAAAAACCTTTTGCGACTAGTCGAGCTTTGTAGACAGTAACACTACCATCAGTGTCCGTCTTCCTCTTGAAGATCCATTTATTCTCAATGGTTTGTCGATCATCGGGCAAGTCAACCAAAGTCCATACTTTGTTCTCATACATGGGTCCATACTTCGCCATCTTGCGGAATCTGGGCTCATTATCGCTTCCTCATAGTTCGTAGGTTCGTCATGGTCTAGTAACATGACTTCCTGGTAACCCATAAATATAGGGGATCACAACAGTTTTCGAGGGTAGAGTATTCAACCCAAATTTATAGATTTGACACAAGGGGAGCCAAAGAATATGTGAAGGTATTAGCAGCTGAGTTGTCAATTCAACCACACCTAGAGATTAATTATCTACAGCAAAGTGATCAGTAGCAAAGTAGTTTGATAGTTTTGATAGTAGTGACAGTAGCAACGGTAATAGTAACAGTGATAGCAGTAATAACTTAGCAAAAATAATATAAGATAAATTCGTAGGCATTGGATCGGTGACTTGTTGGATGATATTCATCATGTGACAGTTATAACCTAGGGCGATACGACACTAGCTCCAGTTCATCGATATAATGTAGGCATGTATTCCGTAAATAGTCATACGTGCTTTATTAAAAGAACTTGCATGACATTTTGTCCTACCCTCCCGTGGCAGCAGGGTCCATATTGGAAACTAAGGGATATTAAGGCCTCCTTTTAATAGAGAACCGGAACAAAGCATTAACACATAGTGAATACATGAACTCCTCAAACTAGGGTCATCACCAAGAGTGGGCCCGGTTGTTGTCACTCCGGGGTTGTCGGATCATAACCGTAGTAGGTGACTATAACTTGTAAGATCGGATCTAAAACATGGATATAATGATGAATTTATAAACGGTTCAGATCTGAGTTCATGGCACCCGAGCCCAAAGTGACAAGCATTAAGCATAGCAAAGTCATAGCAACATCAATCTAAGAACATAGTGGATACTAGGGATCATGCCCTAACAAAACTAACTCGATTACATGATGAATCTCATCCAACTCCTCACCTACCAGCAAGCCTACGAAGGAATTACTCACTCCCGGTGGGGAGCATCATGGGATTGGCGATGGAGATTGGTTGGTGATGACGAAGAATGAAGATCCCACTCTCCAGAGCCCCAAACGGACTCCAGCTCTGCCCTCCCGAGGAAGAACAGGGCTTGACGGTGGCTCCGTCTCGTGGATCGCAATAATTCCTTCTCCCTCATTTTTTTTCTGGAATAATGTGATTTTATAGTATCAAGGGGGTCGTCAGCGGGGCCACCAGGCGGGTACAACCCACCTGGGCACGCCGGGAGAGGGGGGCGCGCCCTGGTGGGTTGTGCCCAACCAGGGGCCCCTCTCGGTTGGGTCTTGGCTCCAGAAATTCTTATTATTAATACAAAAAATCCTTGGAAAGTTTCGTTACATTCCGAGAACTTTTATTTCTGCACAAAAACAACACCATGGTAGTTCTGCTGAAAACAACATAAGTCCGGGGTTAGTTTCATACAAATCATGCAAATTATAGTCCAAAACAAGAGTAAAAGCGTGAGAAAAAGTAGATACGTTGGAGACGTATCACTTCTAGAACAGGATCCATCCATGGAGTTTTTTCATCCGTATGGAGTTTCTTCATGCGCTTTACACCAACATGACCTAAACGGCAGTGCCACAAATATGTTGCACTATCATTTTGCATCTTTTGGCATTAATATTATGAATATGTGTATCACTACGATCGAGATTCAATAAACCATTTACAGTGGGTGTATGACCATAGAAGGTTTTATTCATGTAAACAGAACAACAATTATTCTTTGACTTAAATGAATAACCGTATCGCAATAAACATGATCCAATCATATTCATGCTCAACAAACACCAAATAACATTTATTTTGGTCCAACACTAATCTCGAAGGTAGAGGGAGTGTACGATGGCGATCTTATCAACCTTGGAATCACTTCCAACACACATCGTCACTTCGCCCTTAACTAGTCTCTGTTCATTTTGCATTTACTGTTTCGAGTTACTAATCTTAGCAACTAAACCGGTATCAAATAACCTGGGGTTGCTATGAACACTAGTAAAGTACACGCCAATAACATGTATATCAAATATGCCTTTGTTCACTTTGCCATCCTTCTTATCCGCCAAGTATTTGGGGTAGTTCCGCATCCAGTGACCATTCCCTTTGCAGTAGAAGCACTCAGTTTCAGGCTTAGGTCTAGCTTTGGGTTACTTCACGAGAGTGGAAACTTGCTTGCCATTCTTTCTTGAAGTTCCCTTTCTTTTTCTTTGCCCCTTTTCTTGAAACTAGTGGTCTTGTTAACCATCAACGCTTGATGTTCTTTCTTGATTTCTACCTTCGCCGATTTTAGCATTGTGAAGAGCTCGGGAATCATTTTCGTCATCCCTTGCATATTATAGTTTGTCATAAAGTTCCAGTAACTTGGTGATAGTGGCTAGAGAACTTTGTCAATCACTATCTTATCTGGAAGATTAACTCCCAATTGATTCAAGCGATTGTAGTAGTCAGACATTCTGAGCACATGCTCACTGGTTGAGCTATTCTCCTCCATCTTGTAGGCAAAGTACTTGTCAGAGGTCTCATACCTCTCGACTCGGGCATGAGTCTGAAATACCAATTTCAGCTCTTGGACTTATATGCTCCGTGGCGTTCAAAACGTTTTTGAAGTCCCGGTTCTAAGTCGTAAAGCATGGCGCACTAAACTATCAAGTAGTCATCATACCGAGCTCGCCAAACATTCATAACGTTTGCATCTGCTCCTGCAATAGGTCCGTCACCTAGCGGTGCATCAAGGACATAAATCTTCTGTGCAGCAATGAGGATAATCCTCAGATCACGGACCCTGTCCACATCAAGGACATAAACGGGGAGCTACATCGCAAGCTATTGATCTACAATATAGATATGCAAATACTATCAGGACTAAGTTCATGATAAATTAAAGTTCAATTAATCATATTACTTAAGAACTCCCACTTAGATAGACATCCCTCTAGTCATCTAAACGATAACGTGATCCATATCAACTAAACCATGTCCGATCATCACGTGAGATGGAGTAGTTTTCAATGGTGAACATCTCTATTTTTATCATATCTACTATATGATTCATGTTTGACCTTTCGTTCTGAGTGTTCCGAGGCCATATCTGCATATGCTAGGCTCGTCAAGTTTAACCTGAGTATCTGCATGTGCAAAACTGTCTTACAACCGTTGTATGTGAACGTAGAGCTTATCACACCCGATCATCACGTGGTGTTTCGGCACGACGAACTGTAGAAACGGTGCATACTCAGGGAGAACACTTATACCTTGAAATTTAGTGAGGGGTCATCTTATAATGCTTCCGTCGTAATAAGCAAAATAAGAAGCATAAAAGATAAACATCACATGCAATCAAAATATGTGACATGATATGGCCATCATCATCTTGTGCCTTTGATCTCCATCTCCAAAGCATCGTCATGATCTCCATCGTCACCGGCTTGACATCTTGATCTCCATCGTAGCGTCGTTGTCGTCTCGCCAACTATTGCTTCTACAACTATGACTACCTCATAGTGATAAAGTAAAGCAATTACATGGCGATTACATTTCATACAATAAAGCGACAACCATAAGGCTCCTGCCAGTTGTCGATAACTTTTTACAAAACATGATCATCTCATACAATAACTTATATCACATCATGTCTTGACCGTATCATGATGTGTACTACGCAACCTTCTCCTTGTAGACGTTGTTATGCCTCCATGTGCAGAGGTTTGTAGGACAGTAGCAAATTTCCCTCAAATGGATGACCTAAGGTTTATCAATCCGTGGGAGGCGTAGGATGAAGATGGTCTCTCTCAAACAACCCTGCAACCAAATAACAAAGAGTCTCTTGTGTCCCCAACACACCCAATACAATGGTAAATTGTATAGGTGCACTAGTTCGGCGAAGAGATGGTGATACAAGTGCAATATGGATGGTAGATATAAGTATTTGTAATCTGAAAATATAAAAACAGCAAGGTAACAAGTGGTAAAAGTGAGCGTAAACGGTATTTCAATGCTAGGAAACAAGGCCTAGGGTTCATACTTTCACTAGTGCAAGTTCTCTCAACAATAATAACATAATTGGATCATATAACTATCCCTCAACATGCAACAAAGAGTCACTCCAAAGTCACTAATAGCAGAGGACAAACGAAGAGATTATGGTAGGGTATGAAACCACCTCAAAGTTATTCTTTCCGATCAATCCATTGGGCTATTCCTATAAGTGTCACAAACAGCCCTAGAGTTCATAGTAAAATAACACCTTAAGACACAAATCAACCAAAACCCTAATGTCACCTAGATACTCCAATGTCACCTCAAGTATCCGTGGGTATGATTATACGATATGCATCACACAATCTCAGATTCATATATTCAACCAACACATAGAACCTCAAAGAGTGCCCCAAAGTTTCTACCGGAGAGTCAAGACGAAAACATGTGCCAACCCCTATGCATAGGTTTATGGGCGGAACCCGCAAGTTGATCACCAAAACATACATCAAGTGAATCAATAGAATAACCCATTGTCACCACGGTTATCCCACGCAAGACATACATCAAGTGTTCTCAAATCATTAAAGACTCAATCCGATAAGATAACTTCAAAGGGAAAACTCAATCCACTACAAGAAAGTAGAGGGGCAGAAACATCATGAGATCCAACTATAATAGCGAAGCTCGCGATACATCAAGATCGTGTCAAATCAAGAACATGAGAGAGAGAGAGAGAGAGAGAGATCAAACACGTAGCTATTGGTACATACCCTCAGCCCCGAGGGTGAACTACTGCCTCCTCGTCATGGAGAGCGCCGGGATGATGAAGATGGCCACGGTGAGGATCCCTCCTCGGCAGGTGCTTGGACAGGTCCCGATTGGTTTTGGTGGCTACAAAGGCTTGCGGCGGCGGAACTCCCGATCTATTCTGTTCCCCGGTCGTTTTAGGGTATATGGATATATATAGGCGGAAGAAATACGTCAGGGGAGCCACGAGGGTGGAGGGCGCGCCCAGGGGGGGTGGGCGCGCCCCCTGCCTCGTTCCTCCCTCGTTGCTTTCCTGACGTGCACTCCAAGTTCCCGGGTTGCTTTCCTTCCAAAAATAATTTCTCCAGAAGGTTTCATTCTGTTTCGACTCCGTTTGATATTCCTTTTCTTCGAAACACTGAAACAAGGGAAAAAACAGGAACTGGCACTGGGCTCTGGGTCAATAGGTTAGTCCCAAAAATAATATAAAAGTGTAAAATAAAACCCACAAACATACAAGATGGATAATATAATAGCATGAATACTTCATAAATTATAGGTACGTTGGAGACGTATCAGCATCCCCAAGCTTAATTCCTGCTCGTCCTCGAGTAGGTAAATGATAAAAGAAAGAATTTATGAAGTGTGAATGCTAGCAGGTGCATAAGTTTGATCAATGATAATTTGAATCACCTTTTCTAGCATCATTATATGTCATAACCGTAGCTCAACTCATAGAACTTTTCATGATCAAGTAACAAACTATTCACAAGTTAAAGTATAGATCATGAACTTTCTTGAAAACTAACAAACCGTGTTATTAGTCATCAAACCATTACAATTCATCTTATTTTCAGGAAGAGTCTATGTCAGAGCTTTGATTCAGCAAACTTCACATACTCAACTATCTTTTAGTCTTCCATGATTGCCACCACTCAAAGCATATTTTTAGAACAAATAGCATCCATCGAACACAGAGAAAGATAGGGGCTTAATGTTTCGCCTCCCAACTCATTTATCATATAGATAATTGTCAACAATAATAATTCATGATCAAATATATTTGAATGGCCATATATGCTCAGATCTTTCCATCACATGATGCTTGCCAACTAAAGAGTAGGTTGGAATGAGAAGGAATACTACTGACTCTTGCATAAAAGTAAAAGATAGGCCCTTCGCAGAGGGGAGCATGGATTTGCAGAGGTGCCAGAGCTCGAAGCAAAAACAGAGATGAAAATATTTTTGAGAGGTATGCTTTTATTGTCAACATAACGACCAAGAGTTCCCAATATCTTCCATACTACATACATTATAGGCAGTTCCCAAACAGAAAGGTAAAGATTTTACTCCCCCTCCACCAACAATCATCAACCATGGCTTGCCCGAAACAACGGGTGCCTCCAACTAACATCAATCCTGGGGGAGTTTTGTTTGCAATTATTTTTGATTTGATTTCGATCTTTGGATCATGGGACTGGGCATCCCAGTTACTAGCCATTTTTCTCGTGAATGATGAGCGGAGTCCACTCATCGTGAGAATAACCCACCTAGCATAGAAGATACTGCTAGCCCGTAGTCGCTACATGAGCGATTCAGGCATACAAAACAGATTATTATTTGAAGGTTTAGAGTTTGGCACATGCAAATTTACTTGGAACGGTAGGTAAATACCGCATATAGGTAGATATGGTGGACACTCATGGAAGAAACTTGGTTCAAGGATTTTGGATGCACAAGCAGTATTCCCTCTTAGTACAGATATTTTTGCTAGCAAAGGATTCTAGATAGCAAGCACCACATGTTAGAGGATCCATAACAATATAACTTCTATACAAATATACCCAAGCATAACTCATTATGTTGTCTTCCTTGTCCAACTTCAACTACTTTGATCAAGTTGGAAAATAATTAATGGGGATCACAATCATATAATATGTCCAATATAGTATATTTATATGTGAAATCTCTCTTCCTTCAATATTCTTTCATGAATTGTTCAAGTGACCAATACAATGTTTGCTAACCTTCAATAAATTTACCACCTCTACTTCTTATATGCAAAGTCATTACTCCCCATAGGAAAGGCATATGAAACATATATAATTTCAGATTTATGACATTCAAATCATTCAACCATTTACTCATAGGATATAAGTGAAGCACACGAGTAAATGACAAACTACTCCAAAAAGATATAAGTGAAGATCAATGAGTAGTTAAATAATTATATAGCTATGTGAAGACTCTCTCTCATTTAAGAATTTCAGATCTTGGTATTTTATTCAAACAGCAAGCAAAACAAAATAAAACGACATTTCAAGGATAGCACTCATCATGTGAAGAAGCAAAAACTTAGGCTCAACCGATACTAACCGATAATTGTTGAAGAAGAAAGGTGGGATGCCTACCGGGGCATCCCCAAGCTAAGATGCTTGAGACTTCTTGAAATTTTATCTTGGGGTGCCTTGGGCATCCCCAAGCTTGAACTTTTGCGTCTCCTTAATTCCTTTCATATCACAGTTTCCTAAATCTCGAAAGCTTCATCCACACCAAACTCAACAAGAACTCGTGAGATAAGTTAGTATAAACCAATGCAAAAACCTTATCATACTCTACTTTAACAAATCACTAAAATTATTATTCAACATTGCATACTAAATGCCTGTGCATATTTACTAGTCCTATCCTCAAATAGAATCATTAAACAAGCAAACATATGCAAACAATGCAAACATAACAGCAATCTGCCTAAGCAGGACAGTCTGTAAAGAATGCAGCAAGATCCATACTTCCCTAGCTCCAAAAATTATGAAATAAAATTCCCACTGTAGTAAATTTATCAGAGCTTATTATGCAAAAGGTTTCAATATTCTATCACATTCTGACTTTTCTAGGGAATGTTTGCAACAGCGGTAAACTTTCTGTTTTGAAACAGCAACATGTATATTTGCAAAATAAGCATGGTAAAGGCTATCCTTGACATTTTTATTGAAAATAGAGATGCAAAACATTATTCTAAGTAACAGCAAGAAAATACTAACAAAATAAAATGACGCTCCAAGCAAAACACATATCATGTGGTGAATAAAAATATAGCTCCAAGTAAAGTTAAAGATGAATGAAGACGAAAGAGGGGATGCCTTCCGGGGCATCCCCAAGCTTAGGCTCTTGGTTATCCTTGCATATTATCTTGGGGTGCCTTGGCATCCCCAAGCTTAGGCTCTTGCCACTCCTTATTCCATAGTCCATCGAATCTTTACCCAAAACTTGAAAACTTCACAACACAAAACTTAACAGAAGATCTCGTGAGCTCCGTTAGCGAAAGAAAACAAAACACCACTTCAAGGTACTGTAATGAACTCATTATTTATTTTTATTGGTGTTAAATCTACTTTATTCCAACTTCTTTATGGTTTATAAACTATTTTACTAGCCATAGATTCATCAAAATAAGCAAATAACACACGAAAAACAGAATCTGTCAAAAACAGAACAGTCTGTAGTAATCTGTAACTAACGCAAACTTATGGAACTCCAAAAATTCTAAAATAAATTTGTGGACCTGAGGAATTTTTCTAGTAATAATATGCAAAAAGAATCAACTAAATATCACTCTCCATTAAAAAGTTTTAGCTAATCTCGTGAGCGCTAAAGTTTCCGTTTTTTTACAGCATGATCATAAAGACTTCACCCAAGTCTTCCCAAAGGTTCTACTTGGCACAAACACTAACTAAAACATAAAACCACATCTAAACAGAAGCTAGATGGATTATTTATTACTAAACATAACCAAAAAGCAAGAAACTAAAATAAAATTGGGTTGCCTCCCAACAAGCGCTATCGTTTAAGGCCCCTAGCTAGGCATGATGATTTCAATGATGCTCACAAAAAGATAAGAATTGAAACATAAAGAGAGCATCATGAAGAATATGACTAGCACATTTAAGTCTAACCCACTTCCTATGCACAGGAATTTTGTAATCAAACAATTTATGGGAACAATAATCAACTAGCATAGGAAGGCAAAACAAGCATAACTTCAAAACTTTAAGCACATAGAGAGGAAACTTGATATTATTGCAATTCCTACAAGCATATGTTCCTCCCTCATAATAATTTTCAGTAGCATCATGAATGAATTCAACAATATAACCATCACATAAAGTATTCTTTTCATGATCTACTTGCATAGAAATTTTCTTACTCTTCACATAAGCAAATTTATTCTCATCAACAATAGTGGGAGCAAACTCAACAAAATAACTATCATGTGATTGAAAATTAAGATCAAGATGACAAGTTTCATGGTTATCATTATTCTTTAAAGCATACGTGTCATCACAATAACCATCATAGATAGGAGGCATGCTTTCATCATAGTAAATTTGCTCATCAAAGCTTGGGGGACAAAAAATATCATCTTCATCAAACATAGCATCCCCAAGGTTGTGGCTTTGCATATCATTAGCATCATGGGTATTCAAAGAATTCAGACTAACAACATTGCAATCATGCTCATCATTCAAATATTTAGTGCCAAACATTCTAATGCATTCTTCTTCTAGCCCTTGAGCACAATTATCGGAATCCTTATTTTAACGAAAGACATTAAAAAGATGAAGCATGTGAGGCACTCTCAATTCCATTTTTTGTTTTATTTTATAGACTAAACTAGTGATAAAACAAGAAACTAAAAGATTTGATTGCAAGATCTAAAGATATACCTTCAAGCACTCACCTCCCCGGCAACGGCGCCAGAAACTGCTTGATGTCTACTACGCAACCTTCTCCTTGTAGACGTTGTTGGGCCTCCAAGTGCAGAGGTTTGTAGGACAGTAGCAAATTTCCCTTAAGTGGATGACCTAAGATTTATCAATCCGTGGGAGGCGTAGGATGAAGATGGTATCTCTCAAACAACCCTGCAACCAAATAACAAAGAGTCACTTGTGTCCCCAACACACCCAATACAATGGTAAATTGTATAGGTGCACTAGTTCGACGAAGAGATGGTGATACAAGTGCAATATGGATGGTAGATATAAGTATTTGTAATATGAAAATATAAAAACAGCAAGGTAACAAGTGGTAAAAGTGAGCGTAAACGGTATTGCAATGCTAGGAAACAAGGCCTAGGGTTCATACTTTCACTAGTGCAAGTTCTCTCAACAATAATAACATAATTGGATCATATAACTATCCCTCAACATGCAACTAAGAGTCACTCCAAAGTCACTAATAGCGGAGAACAAACGAAGAGATTATGGCAGGGTACGAAACTACCTCAAAGTTATTCTTTCTGATCAATCCATTGGGCTATTCCTATAAGTGTCACAAACAGCCCTAGAGTTCGTAGTAAAATAACACCTTAAGACACAAATCAACCAAAATCCTAATGTCACCTAGATACTCCAATGTCACCTCAAGTATCCGTGGGTATGATTATACGATATGCATCACACAATCTCAGATTCATCTATTCAACCAACACATAGAACCTCAAAGAGTGCCCCAAAGTTTCTACCGGAGAGTCAAGACGAAAATGTGTGCCAACCCCTATGCATAGGTTTATGGGCAGAACCCGCAAGTTGATCACCAAAACATACATCAAGTGAATCAATAGAATAACCCATTGTCACCACGGTTATCCCAGACAAGACATACATCAAGTGTTCTCAAATAATTAAAGACTCAATCCAATAAGATCACTTCAAAGGGAAAACTCAATCCATTACAAGAAAATAGAGGGGGAGAAACATCATAAGATCCAACTATAATAGCGAAGCTCGCGATACATCAAGATCGTGTCAAATAAAGAACACGAGAGAGAGAGAGAGAGAGAGAGAGAGAGATCAAACACGTAGCTACTGGTACATACCCTCAGCCCCGAGGGTGAACTACTCCCTCCTCGTCATGGAGAGCGCGGGATGATGAAGATGGCCACGGTGAGGATCCCCCCGCAGGTGCCTAATAGGGTCCCGATTGGTTTTTGGTGGCTACATAGGCTTGCTGCGGCGGAACTCCCGATCTATTCTGTTCCCCGGTCGTTTTAGGGTATATGGATATATATAGGCGGAAGAAATACGTCAGGGGAGCCACGAGGGGCCCACGAGGGTGGAGGGCGCTCCCAGGGGGGTGGACGCGCCCCCTGCCTCGTGCCTCCCTCGTTGCTTTCCTGACGTGCACTCCAAGTCTCCTGGGTTGCTTTCCTTCCAAAAATAACTTCTCCAGAAGGTTTCATTCCGTTTCGACTCCGTTTGATATTCCTTTTCTTCGAAACACTGAAACAAGGGAAAAACCAGGAACTGGCACTGGGCTCTGGGTCAATTGGTTAGTCCAAAAAATAATATAAAAGTGTAAAATAAAGACCATAAACATCCCATATGGATAATATAATGGCATGAATACTTCATAAATTATAGATACGTTGGAGACGTATCATATCACATCACAACATGCCCTGCAAAAACATGTTAGATGTCCTCTACTTTGTTGTTGCAAGTTTTACGTGGCTGCTACAGGCTTCTAGAAAGAACCATTCTTACATACGCATCAAAACCACAACGATTTTTTGTCAAGTGTGATGTTTTAACCTTCAACAAGGATCGGCCGTAGTAAAATTCGATTCAACTAAAGTTGGAGAAACAGACACCCGCTAGCCACCTTTATGCAAAACAAGTTGCATGTCTGTCGGTGGAACCGGTCTCATGAACATGGTCAGGTAAGGTTGGTTCGGGCCGCTTGATCCAACAATACTGCCGAATCAAAATAATACGTTGGTAGTAAGTAGTATGACTATTATCGCCCACAACTCTTTATGTTCTACTCGTGCATATCATCTACGCATAGACCTGGCTCAAATGCCACTATTGGGGAACATAGCATGCAATTTCAGAAAAATTCCTACGACAACGCAATATCTATCTAGGAGATGCATAGCAACGAGAAGGGGAGAGTGTGTCTACGTACCCTCGTAGATTGAAAGCGGAAGTGTTATGTTAACACGGTTGATGTAGTCGAACATCTTCGCGATCCAAACGATCAAGCACCGAACGTACGACACCTCCGAGTTCAGCACACATTCAGCCCGATGACTTCCCTCGAACTCTTGATCCAGCAAAGGGTCGAGGGAGAGTTTAATCAGCATGACGGCGTGGTGACGGTGATGGTGATGTAATCCACGTAGGGCTTCACAGAAGCACTACGTGAATATGACCGGAGGAGTAAACTATGGAGAGAGACACCGCACACGGCTTGGAACAATTGGTGTGTCTCCAAGGGGTGCCCTGCCCACGTATATAAAGGAGGGAGAGGAGGGGGCGGCCACCAGGGGCGCACCAAGGAGAGGGGAGTCCTACTAGGACTCCAGTCCTGGTAGGATTTGCCACCCTTTTTCCTTCTCATGGAGGGGGAAGGAGGGAAGGGAGAGGGAAGAGGAGAAGGAAAGGGGGGCGCGCCCCCTCCCCTAGTCCAATTAGGACTCCCTATGGGACGAGGATGCGACCACCCCTTGTGGGCTACCTCCCCTCTCCCCTATGGCCCATGTAGGCCCGTTACTTTCCCCGGGGGGTTCCGGCAACCCCTTGATACGTCTCCAACGTATCTATAATTTTTGATCATTCCATGATATTATATTATCCGTTTTGGATGTTTAATGGGCTTTAATATGCTCTTTTATATTATTTTTGGGACTAACCTATTAACCAGAGGCCTAATGCTAGTTGTTGTTTTTTTGCCTATTTCAGTGTTTCGCAGGAAAGGAATATCAAATGGAATCCAAACGGAACGAAACCTTCGCGAGGATCTTTCTTGGAACAAACGCAATCCAAGAGACTTGGAGTGGAAGTCAGAGACACAATGAGGCGGCCATGAGGCAGGAGGGCGCGCCCAGGGGGGTAGGTGTGCCCCCACCCTCGTGGGCCCCTCGTAGCTCCACAAACCTACTTCTTTCGCCTATATATACTCTTATACCCTGGAAACATCCAGAGGATCCACGAAACCACTTTTCCACCACCGCAACCTTCTGTACGCGTGAGATCCCATCTTGGGGCCTTTTCCGGTGATCTGCCGGAGGGGGATTCGATCACGGAGGGCTTCTACATCAACACCATAGCCTCTCCGATGATGTGTGAGTAGTTTACCACAGACCTTTGGGTCCATAATTATTAGCTAGATGGCTTCTTCTCTCTCTTTGGTTCTCAATACAAAGTTCTCCTCAATGTTCTTGGAGATCTATTCGATGTAATACTTTTTGCGGTGTGTTTGTCGAGATCCGGTGAATTGTGGGTTTATGATCAAGATTATCTATGAACAATATTTGATTCTTCTCTGAATTCTTATATGATGATTTGATATCTTTACAAGTCTCTTTGAATTATTGGTTTAGCTTGGCCTACTAGATTGATCTTTCTTGCAATGGGAGAAGTGCTTAGCTTTGGCTTCAATTTTGCGGTGCTCGATCCCAGTGACAGAAAGGGAAACGACATGTATTGTATTGTTGCCATCGAGGATAAAAATATAGGTTTTATATCATATTGCTTGAGTTTATCCCTCTACATCATGTCATCTTGCTTAATGTGTTACTCTGTTCTTATGAACTTAATACTCTAGATGCATGTTGGATAGCGGTCGATGTGTGGAGTAATAGTAGTAGATGCAGAATCGTTTCGGTCTATTTGACACGGAAGTGATGCCTATGTTCATGATCACGCCTAGATATTCTCATAACTATGCGCTTTCTATCAATTGCTCGACACTAATTTGTTCACCCACCGTAATATATGCTATCATGAGAGAAGCCACTAGTGAAACCTATGGCCCCGGGGTCTACTTTACATCATATAAGTTTCCGATCTATAATTCTAGTTTACTATTTATTTTGCAATCTTTATTTTCCAATCTATACAACAAAAAGACCAAAAATATTTATTTCATTATGTTTATCAGATCTCACTTTTGCAAGTGGCCTTGAAGGGATTGACAACCCCTTTATCGCGTTGGTTGCAAGGTTCTTGATTGTTTGTGCAGGTACTAGGCGATTTGCGTGTAGTCTTCTACTAGATTGATACCTTGGTTCTCAAAAACTAAGGGAAATACTTACGCTATTTGCTGCATCACCCTTTCCTCGTCAAGGAAAAACCAACGCATGCTCAAGAGGTAGCACCCCTCGGTACTCCGATAAATATCTGAAACATCCCGAAACCATTCCGGTGTCCAAATACTATTGTCCAATATATCAATCTTTACCTCTCGACCATTTCGAGACTCCTCGCCATGTCCGTGATCCCATCCGGGACTCTGAACAATCTTTGGTCACCAAAACACATAACTCATAATACAAATCGTCATCCAAAGTTAAGCGTGCGGACCCTACGGGTTTGAGAACTATGTAGACATGACCGAGACACATCTCTGATCAATAACCAACAACGGAACCTAGATGCTCATATTGGTTCCTACATATACTACGTAGATCTTTATCGGTCAACCCGCAATAACAACATACGTCATTCCCTTTGTCATCGGTATGTTACTTGCCCAAGATTTGATCATCGATATCCTCATACCTAGTTCAATCTCGTAACCGGCAAGTCTCTTTACTCATTCCGTAATGCATCATCCCGCATTTCGGTGTCAAAACCGGCGGATCTCGGGTAGGGGGTCCCGAACTGTGCGTCTAGGCGAATGGTAACAGGAGACAAGGGACACGATGTTTTACCTGTGTTCGGGCCCTCTCGATGGAGGTAAAACCCTACTCCTGCTTGATTAATATTGATGATATGGGTAGTACAAGAGTAGATATACCACGAGATCAGAGAGGCTAAACCCTAGAAGCTAGCCTATGGTATGATTGTTGTTCGTCCTACGGACTAAAACCCTCCGATTTATAGACACTGGAGAGGGCTAGGGTTACACAGAGTCGGTTACAATGGGAGGAGATCTACATATCCGTATCGCCAAGCTTGCCTTCCACGCCAAGGAAAGTCCCATCCGGACATGGGACGAAGTCTTCAATCTTGTATCTTCATAGTCCAGGAGTCCGGCCAAAGGTTATAGTCCGGCTATCCGGACACCCCCTAATCCAGGACTCCCTTAGTAGCCCCTGAACCAGGCTTCAATGACGATGAGTCCGGCGCGCAGATTGTCTTCGGCATTGCAATGCGGGTTCCTCCTCCGAATACTTCATAGAAGATTTTGAACACAAGGATAGTGTCCGGCTCTACAAAATAAGTTCCACATACCACCGTAGAGAGAATAATATTTACACAAATCCAACCTGCTGACGTATTCCGCAGCGTGACATCACACCACGGCCAAGCCTTCATTCAAATCGTTTTTACTATCCCACCTCAGCGCACTTAGCGAGGTGGTTTCCTTGGCACGTCTTGTCGAAGCAGAGATCGTGTCCCCTTATTCCGGGATTCTCATCAATACGGGCGTGGGTAACCCAACCGCGCCATTAATTACGGCGCTTGGGAGATAAGCGAGTTTTACCAGGCTGGTGGGGGCACATAGTTTCATCCGCCCATATAAGGGGATAAGGATCCACCTTTTTCATCCACGCCTTCTTCCTCCTTTGCTTATCCATTTTCGCGCACTCGAGCTCCAGCGCCCAAGTCCGCACACCCCACCTCAACCTTCTCCAACCATGTCCAGAGCGGGAGGCAAGTGGATGGTCTCCTCCGTCACGGAGGGACACATCAAGAAGCTGAGGAAAGACGGATACTTGTCCAAAGACATCGTGCACCGGCTCCCAGACGAGGGGCAGCTCATCCCCACCCCCAGGCCCCATGAGAGGGTGGTGTTCCTCACCCATTTCCTCCGCGGACTAGGCTTCCCACTCCAACCATTTGTCCGGGGGCTCATGTTCTACTACGGCCTGGATTTCCACGATCTGGCCCCGAACTTCATCCTCAACATCTCGGCGTTTATCATCGTGTGCGAGGCTTTCCTCCGCATCAAGCCCCACTTCGGCTTATGGCTGAAGACCTTCAACGTCAAACCGAAGGTGGTGCGCAGCCAGCAAGCGGAGTGCGGAGGCGCCATGGTGGGCAAGATGCCCAACGTTATATGGCTCGAGGGCTCCTTCGTGGAAACCATCAAGGGGTGGCAATCGGGGTGGTTCTACATCACCGAGCCGCGTGACCCTGAATGGGCAGCGGCCCCCAAATTCCGATCTGGCATCCCCACACGGCTCACCTCCTGGCAAGAGAAGGTCCTGTCGTGGGGTAATTCGGGAGAGCTGACCGGACTCCAAACCTGCGTCCAAAACCTGGTGGACGAGAAGGTTAAACTTGTCAACATAGTCCAGGTCATGCTCATCCGCCGGATCCTCCCGTGTCAACGACGGGCTTTTAACTTGTGGGAGTTCGACCCGGCCTAGCACCAAACTCTGACCAGGCTCTTTGACACAACGCACGAGGATGCCTGGAAGGTGCTATTCAAGGGCGCCGAGGTTCCCCCTCCCATTACCGAGGATCGCGGATTCTGCGCGAAGCACCAAGCCAGCGTAGTAAGCTCGTTTTACCCTTTACGGGATACTTGTTTTTCATAGTTTGACTCTATGCGGGATCTAAGCTCCCGTTCCTTTGACAGGACTGGCAGAAGAAGACCGGACAGATCGACTGTCCGGCTTCTTTGCCCGAAGGCCCCGCAGATGCCCGCTTGGCGAAGCTGCTGGTCTCGGCACCTTACGTGGTGCCGGAGAAGAAGGCCAAGAAAAAAGCCGCGAGAACCCAGAAGAGCTCCCGGCGCCCGGTGGAGCCGGACTCGTCGTCTGATGACTCCGAGGCGCACTCCTCCCACGAAAACGAGGAGGAGGAAAGAGAGGTTTCTTCTCCAGCAGGGGAAGAAAAGAAAAGGAAAGCCGCCCCAATTGGGGAGGCCGGAGGGTCCAAGAAGGGAAGAATCCTTCCCCCGGATTACTCCACCAACGTCGCCGACAGCGAGGAGGAGTTGCCGTCCAGGGCCAAGCCCCTGGCGAAGTCGTACGTGTTCGGACACCAGAGTGACTCATGGCGTTCCTTTATTGCACAGTATCTTCTGACGCCGAATATAATCATGCAGTCCGCCCAAGGCCCGGCTCGACACTTCGTCGAGCGGCTCCCTGGTTTCGTCGGATGTGAATCCGCTTCCGACCGCTACCTCCCCTCGCCCTACGGATGATGCCAAGGTGGAGTCCCAAAAGGGTCCAAGCCAGGAGGAGGTGGTCCTGGAGGCGCCGCAAGGCGACCTCCGGACTCCAGCGCAAAGGGACAAAACCCCAAGGGCTCAAGTCCGCCCCGGGCGGACACCGCACCGAACCTTCAATAGTTCGAGTCCGCAGCGGCCCCTAGTAAGAAGGGCAAGCCTCGACGCGGTGACCTCCGTCCCAACCGAGGCACTGAATAATTTGCTGGAGGTGCTTAACGGCGCCTCCATCGACGAGGAGCACCGCACTATTATGAGTGTGGTGATCCAAAAGGTTCAGTCCGCCAAGAGCGGGCTGACTGAAGCCTGTGCCAGCCTTCTAACAGGCTTTGAGGTATGTATTTAAGATATGTGAAAATATTACCGCATAGACAGTAGCCCCTAATGCTCAGTTTGGTGTTCGGAAAGAAAAGCCGAACTGATGATCTAAAAGATATACGCAGGAGTCTAACATAAGTATGTCAATATGGGAATGCAGGCTGCGCTGCTGACCTCTGCCGCACTGACTACGGAGGTCGATGCATTGAATCGGAGCCTCCAGCGGTCCGAGAACGAGCTCGGCCTTGCCAAGAAGCAGCTCGAGGGCAAGGAAGGTAAGTAATACCTTATGTAAGTATATAAAAGGGATGTGGTTGCAAAAAGTGACAGGACCAACGTGAGTATTACAGGGGCCACAACTCAGGTGGCAACCCTGAAGAAAGCGTTGTCCAAGGCCGAAGACAATGCGGCCGTGGAGCGCATCGAGCGAGAAAAGAAGGAGGCGCGGGTGGAGGAGGTGCAGCAAGAGCTCTAGGCTCTCATGGAAAAACACAAGAGTTTGGAGCTTGACTCAAATACTCGAGAGTCCGAGCTTGCCTCGGCCCTTGAGAGCGCCAAATCTGCCAAGGCCGAAGCCCAAAAAGCCCTCCAGGAAATTGAGGCGATGAAGAAGATAGCAGCGGGTAAGGCATTCTTTATGCAAAGCAAGCACGTGAAAGTGAATTATTTGTTACTTACCCGAGTCCGGAGCTCTCCAGGAGCATTCGCAGATCTGCCCCGCAGTGTGTCCGACGCTACCGCATACTACCGGGCCGAGGAGGGGAGCTCAACGGAGAAGGTGTTCTGGTCTCAGTATGCTGAGGCCGGACGCCCGGTGCCCTTGAGCGACCAGCTGAAGCAGCTGGTCGAGCTCCATAAGGTGGCCGAACAGGCCATGAAGAGCCTTATAGTCCGGCTATGGCCTGGGGAGGTCATGCTTGGGAGCTACTTTGGGCTGGTGAGGCGGCTGGCGGATGCCTGTCCACGGCTTGAATTCATCAAGCGCTCCGTATGCGTCGAAGGCGCCCGTAGGGCCCTTGCCCGTGTTAAAGTGCACTGGGGCAAGATGGATGCTGAGAAGCTGGTGACAGATGGACCACCGCAGGGCAAGGAGCATCGCAAGCCCGAGATGTATTATGAGGGCGTCCCGAAGGGTGCCCGCCTTGTGGCGGATGAATGTTCCAAGGATGTAATTTTTGAGTAAACTCGCTCGTGTTATCCTGTGCGCTGAAAACTTGTTCATATGCGCTAAGCAACGCTTTTTGAATTTATTACCTTATGTGCGGCCGTTTATTAAATCTGAGAGATGGCGAGTCGTAAACTTCGCCCCATGCCACGAGTCTTTGGGGTGTTCGGGATAAACCTGAGCGCTCTTGTTCCCATTCTTGGGTCCTTCGAGGGAGGCGCTCAGCACAACGAACAAGGCAATCGGACTATAATGCTTTATCACTCTCACTTAGCCGTAGAATTCTATAATTTTAAATTTCGGCGAAGCCCCTAGTATTCGGAAGACCGAGTTCGGGCGCTATCACGCCTAGGCCGCAAAAGTCGGCTCCTCGCTCTAAGCGGCATAAGTCTTTAGGGACTCGAAACCTCTCGAACAGCGACCAGCTCTCGCCCTATCATGACGGTCAGTTTTAGCTTTCTCTACTGAGGTGCTTAACCCAGCTCAACCGGGGCACAATCGTAGTAGTTCTCCCAGCGCTACCTTAGCCGATATAACGGAACGTAAGGTACCAAAACATGGGATCCGGACAAACCCAACTATTGACCCAAGACATGATTCGGAGCCGATGCATATGCTATAAGTTCGGGGTGCCGTACTCGTGAGAGTGTTCGGACTTCTCACACCATATTCTGGGGTACTTAAGCCCCTGGTGTATTGGTCGTACCAAAGTGTACGGTTGCATAATGTCATAATTGAACATGTTTACACAAAAAGGAATGCAATAATAGACAAAAACTATGTATTGTTTATTCGAAAAAGCTGCGGTAAAAGCAGAACGATACAAATAGTGCGATAAGCAAGAGATGGGACTATTTGACATGTCCCCCTCCAGGGGCGAGCTGCGGGATGATATGTGAAACAAGTATACTGCTCGTTATAGAGACCACCTGGACATTCATCGTAGCTTTCTGCCTCCCTGGCTGTTGCATCGTGTGTTCGGCGATTGTACTGCCGGACAGGCCTTCCGGAGAGTGGAGTCCTGAAAGTAAGAAAAAAGAATGACAAAATCGGGAGCCCCTAGTGCGGTTGAGCCGCATTTTGGGCATGCCGTGGTCGTGCCCTTCCCCCTATGCCCATGGTATTTCCAGAGCGTAATTATGTGCGTGTAGTGCTGGTTTCGCAATTTCGTGAGGGCTGGGGTTGGGGCCGCATTGCTATGCTTGCTCGGAACGTGCCAGGCGGTCTTGTTGTAGGTTACTCTGGGCGCGCTTGACGGTGTCCGGACGTTTAATAGCCGGACTGGAGAATTGACTTGATAGGCTACTTTGTACTTCCGCCGCGAGGGCCGCCGTAAGCTCCTCCGTTCGAAGAGAGCGTTTGGTGTTTCCATTGACCGTAATGACTCCTCAAGGGCCTGGCATCTTGAGCTTGAGGTATGCGTAGTGCGGCACCGCATTGAACTTTGCAAATGCGGTTCGTCCGAGCAGTGCGTGATAGCCACTGCGGAACGGGACTATGTCGAAGATTAACTCCTCGTTTCAGAAATTATCTGGGGATCCGAAGACCACCTCAAGTGTAACTGAGCCTGTACAGTTGGCCTCTACACCTGGTATGACGCCTTTAGAGGTCATCTTTGTGAGTTTGATCCTTGAGGGATCTATGCCCATTTTTCGCACTATATCCTGATAGATCAGGTTCACGCTGTTGCCGCCGTCCATAAGGACTCTAGTGAGGTCAAATCCGTCAATGATTGGGTCTAGAACCAATGCGGTGAATCCTGCCATGGCGGATGCTAGTGGGGTGGTCCCTTCGATCAAAAGTGATCGGGCAGGAGGACCACGGGTTGAACTTTGGGGCGACTGGCTCCAACGCATATACGTCCCTGAGTGCACGCTTCCGCTCCCTTTTGGGTATGTGGGTTGCGTATATCATGTTCACTGTCCGCACTTGTGGGGGGAAGCCCTTCTGTCCCCTATTGTTCGGCGGCCGGGGCTCCTCCTCTTCATCGCTATGCAGCCCCTTGTCTCTGTTTTCGGCATTTAACTTGCCTGCCTGCTTGAATACCCAACAATCCTTGTTGGTGTGATTGGCTGGTTTTTCGGGGGTGCCGTGTATCTGGCACGAGCGATCGAGTATTCGGTCCAAACTAGATGGGCCCGGAGTATTTCTTTTAAATGGCTTTTTCCGCTGACCGGGTTTAGAGCCTCTGAATCCGGCATTAACTGCCGTATCCTCTGCATTGTCGCCGTTAATGCGGCGCTTGTGCTTGTTGCGACGCGACCTTCCATTGCTGTCCTTGGTATCCGAATTACCAGGGCTCTTGGTCATGTTATTACTACGAGCTAGCCAGTTGTCTTCTCCCGCGCAAAAGCGGGTCATGAGTGTTGTGAGGGCTGCCATGGATTTCGGCTTTTCCTGTCCTAGGTGTCGGGCAAGCCACTCGTCACGGATGTTATGTTTGAAGGCTGCGAGGGCCTCTACGTCCGGACAGTCGACTATTTGATTTTTCTTGGTTAGGAACCGTGTCCAGAATTGTCTGGCCGATTCCTCTGGCTGCTGAATTATGTGGCTTAGGTCATCGGCGTCTGGTGGTCGCACATAGGTGTCCTGGAAATTGTCGAGGAATGCGGCTTCCAGGTCCTCCCAACAACCAATTGACTCTGCTGGCAAGCTGTTAAGCCAATGCCGAGCTGGTCCTTTAAGCTTGAGTGGGAGGTATTTGATGGCGTGTAGATCATCACCGCGGGCCATGTGGATATGAAGGAGATAATCCTCGATCCATACCGCATGACCTGTTGTGCCATCGTATGATTCGATGTTTACGGGTTTGAAACCCTCGGGGATTTGATGATCCATTACTTCATCTATGAAGCATAGTGGGTGTGCGGCGCCTCTGTACTGGGATATATCACGACGTAGCTCAAATGAGCTTTGTCTACTGTGTTCGGCCCGGCCAGAATTGCCATATCCGGCATGACGGTTATCGTAACGTGTCGTGGGGCGCCCACGCGATCCGTAGATCGATCTTGTTTGCTTTGCCTTGTCCTCCAATATATTTCCGCTGACCGGGACACGATGTTTTTACCCAGGTTCGGGCCCTCTCGATGGAGGTAAACCCCTACTCCTGCTTGATTAATATTGATGATATGGGTAGTACAAGAGTAGATCTACCACGAGATCAGAGAGGCTAAACCCTAGAAGCTAGCCTATGGTATGATTGTTGTTCGTCCTACGGACTAAAACCCTCCGGTTTATATAGACACCGGAGAGGGCTAGGGTTACATAGAGTCGGTTACAATGGGAGGAGATCTACATATCAGTATCGCCAAGCTTGCCTTCCACGCCAAGGAAAGTCCCATACGGACACGGGATGAAGTATTCAATCTTGTATCTTCATAGTCCAGGAGTCCGGCCAAAGGTTATAGTCCGGCTATCCGGACACCCCCTAATCCAGGACTCCCTCACCGCAACTAACTCATTAGTCACATTGCTTGCAAGGCTTATTGTGATGTACATTACTGAGAGGGCCCAGAGATACCTCTGCGATACTCTGAGTGACAAATCCTAATCTTGATATATGCCAGCCCAACAAACACCTTCGGAGATACCTGTAGAGCATCTTTATAATCACCCAGTTACGTTGTGACGAAGATGCGCCACCTCCGCGGCCTTCTTGCCTATCATCCTGGCCCTGATGGACCAGTCGAACACCTTGCCGTACCTCGCCAGGAACTTCTGCTGCACTTCCGTGTAGAACCCCTCAGTGTCTGCACCATCAGCCATGAAGTTGGGCAAAGGACATCACCACCCAATAAATACACAAATCCAGCCACCCACGAAGCTATGGACAACCCAAGAAACCAGAGGCCAAGAAGCAGAATCAAGCGAGGAAATAAGGGGAGCGGTTACCGAGGAGGAGGCCGTCCATGTCGAAGATGACGTGCGAGACAGTGGCCCTGGTCACGGCGCCAGCGCCGCCTGCACCTCGCCGGCGTCCACCAATGCCATTGACGCGCGCGCGAGGGAGATCACGGATCTGGGGGCTCTCCTAGTGGGAATCTCGCGCCACTGGTTCGCTCCTGAGCTCGTCCAACCGACCGTATGGTGGTATGGTGTTCCACGAGGAAGTATCATATTCTCGCTTTCAACTAAAATAAGCTGCCCCTTTCGAAAGCTGTGAAGAACACTTATAAATTAGTAGTTCAACACACCTACGCCTCTCCTTATAGGAGAATGATATTCAACACATTAAACACAACAAAATGTAAAGACCAAATAAGAAACACGGGTTGGAGATATTAGCTAACATTATTCATCAGTAATAAAGCACAAAATACACTCAGTTGGGCCAAGACCGGAGTTCTTGGACACTGATATTACATGACCTTGATGAACTGCTCCTACTAACTACAAGTGATACACATTTGCCTGAACTGGCTAAACAATACATACATACATAACATAAATACATAGTAGATATCGCCTAAAAAAACATACTGTAGAATATACTACATAACATTACATGACGTTTGCACAATCTCTGCTCGAAGCAAAACAAGAATCCCACCTTCAGCCGTTACACTCCGATCATCGTACATGGCACAGCATTGCCTAGAAGGCCGGGCAAACCTTCCTGATGATCCAGAGAACAATGCCCCATATGAGCTCATTCTCTCTGGCCTTCACCTGATGCTCATGGCTTCTCGCACTGATGTTTCTTGTCAGAAGCTGGCTCCTCAGAGCAATAGCCTCCACTGCCTCGTACACCATTAATTCTCTCTCGGGATGCTGCTGAAGATGCTGGCTAGTTGCGCGCAAAGACAAGAAGAGGCTGGTTATTGCTTCTAGCTGGGAAGGCTTGAGGATCCATCGATCTCCAGAGTATTTGTACTCGTAGAGCTTGGTGCTGCAGAAAGGTAGGAAGGAAGAAGGAGCTGGCTGGCTTGGCAACCAAGGAAGTACAAGTACAGTAAGTAGTAAGCAGGACGTGTCTCCATGTCGGAGACTCTGATTGAGTGATGGGTCAAGCAGTCAAACTACGTGTGACGACGTCTGAAATCATTTGATAATGTTCCGTTGCTGCCACGTTTGGAGACAAGTAGTTCGAGCAGCAAAGCAGGTGTTGTTCTGTTTTTTTATTAGATAGATTGACCACCCATTCCATACTCAGGAGTTGACGTATTTGGCACTGAAGGAAGCAACGGTTGCATATTTTACTAGCGCGTGCATGCATAGAACAATTCTTAGCTACGAAATGATTCGACTTTTCACCGGTCGAACGCCTCGTGAGTAAAAAAAAACTGTATTGCAGGTCCAAATCGCAGTAAACATCCTTGAAATTTGAATAGCAAATTGCACCATGCAGGGCAATATATTTTCCTTTTGAAAAAGCACATTGATAGCTCGTTTAGCTCTTTTGGGCGCCAAAATGGACAAGGGGACCCACATGTACGTGGCACGGTATAACGGCTCGAAATGGATTGAATTTAGCATATATATTTTTATAAATAGTGCAAAATAGAAGGATTAAATTGTAAAACAACGGAGAAGATAAGATTCCCTCTATTCCATGCAGTTCTACCAGTATGACCTCTATTTCCCCCCGCCATTCTTCGTCGCCTAGCGACGCTCCCAGACTACGCAGCCAATACCACGGAGCTGCCGCACCACCCCATCTCCAGTCACGCCTACTTCGCCGCGGTCAACCACCTCTCAACCATCATACGACGTGACTGCTTCGTAGAGAGCACCTGAACCACATCTGCCTCCCATTCCCTCCCCGCCGAACCTCACGCTTTGCGTCATCCACGCCATTGTCCCCTCCTAGCCTCTCCACCAACCGATTCCATCGTGGCTCCAAACGAATTCCACCATCTCTCCTCCTGCCGGTCACCTCGATACTACTCTTTCCGCCCACCCGAGCGTGCCTCTTCACCCACATTTGGACCCATGCCTCCGGCATCCGAACACTCGGCTTCCCTCTCTCCGACAACATTTTCGGCGGTTATCTTGTCCTCGGCCACTCTCGCCTCGCTGAACAGTCCGTCGAGGTCTTCCGGCACTTCCCACTCCGGGTGTACCTAGACCACTAAGGTCTAGAACGACCTCCTCGACGTGCTCTGTGCCAACGACAACTTTAACGTCAGCCCGTGATTGCCGCCGCTGGGCTCCCACTCGCCGGAGACGGGCTCACCGACGCTAGGCAGGGATCCGATCGGTTTATTCCTTTTGATTCAACGCTATCGACAAACCAACAAACCAATGGCCGAGAGGCCAGAAGCGGAATCAAGCGAGGAAATAACGCGCGGGAAGGAGAACCGGGGAGAAGATACCAAGGAGGAGGCCGTCCATGTCGAAGATGACGTGCGAGACAGTGGCCCTGGTCATCAGCCCTGCACCTCGTCGGCGTCCACCGATGTCATTGACTCGCGCGCGCGCGCACGAGAGAGAGAGAGAGAGAGAGAGAGAGAGAGAGAGAGAGAGAGAGAGAGAGAGAGAGAGAGAGAGAGAGAGAGAGATCAAAAATCTGGGGGATCTCGTAGTAGGAATTTCGCGCCATTGGTTCGCTCCTCGGCTTGTCTAGCCGACCGTATGGTATGATGTTCCACCAGGAAGTATCATATTCTGGCTTACAACAAAAAAAAGGTGCCCCTTTAATTTCAAAAGCTGTGAACAACACTTATAAATTGGTAGTTTCAATGCTCAACACCTCCCCTTATAGGAGAATGATATTCAACACGTTAAGCACAACAAAATGTAAAGACCAAAGAAGAAACACGGGTTGGAGATATTAGCTAACATTATTCATAAGTAAAGCACAAAATACAATCAGTTGGGCCAAGACCGGAGTTCTTGGACATTGATATTACATGACCTTGATGAACTGTTCCTACTAACTACAAGTGACATACACACTTGCCTGAACTGGCTAATCAATACATACATACATGACATAAATACATAGTAGATATTCCCTAAAAACATGCTGTAGAATATACATAACGACACATGACGTTTGCAAAATCTCTGCCCGAAGCAAAACAAGAATCCACCTTGAGCTGTTAAACTCTAATCATCCATACGTGGCAGCATGGCCTACAAGGCCGGGCAAACCTTCCGGATGATCCAGAGAACAATGCCCCATATGAGCTCATTCTCCTCCGTGGCCTTCACCTCATGCTCATGGCTTCTCACACTGACACTGTTGTTTCTTCTCTGAACCTGGCTCCTGAGAGCAATGGCCTCCACCGCCTCGTACACCATTATTTCTCTCCTAGGATGCTGTTGTAGATGCTAGCTAGTTGGACACGGAGTGATAAAGAGACTGGTGACTTGAGGATCCATCGATCTCCTGAGTATTTGTACTCGTAGAGCTTGGTGCCGCGGTAAGGCAGGAAGGCAGGTAGGAAGAAAGTAAGAGCTGGCTGGCTTGGCAGCCAAGGTAGTTGATGCACAGTAAGCTGTAAGCAGGATATTTCGCCATGTTGGGGACTCTGATGGAGTCATGCATGGGTCAAGCAGTCAAACTACGTGTGATGACGACGACGTCCGGAATCATTTGAGAATGTTTCGTCGCTGCCACGTTTCGAGACGAGTAGTTTTTTTTTTTAATTTAGTTTTTGTAACACTTGGTGGCGGCAAGATAGATTTGACTACCATTATTTACTCAAGAGTTGACGTCTTTGGCACTGAAGGAAGCAACGGTTGCATATTTTACTAGCACGTGCCTGCATGAAACAGTTATTAGCTACGAGATGATTAGATTATTAACTGGTCGAACACTTTGAGAGTACAAAACAACATATTGCAGGCCCAAATCGCCGAAAACATCCTTGAAAATTCAAATTGCAGATTGCAGCAAGCAGGTTATATTTCTTTTTAAAAAACATTGATCACTTGTTTAGCGCTTTTGGTGCCAAACGGACCAGGGGCCCACATGTACGTGGCACGATATAACGTCTCGAAATGGGTTGACTTTAGCTTTAGCATATACTGTATTTTTGTAAATAACAGAAAATAGAAGGGTTAAATTGTAAAACAGCAAAGAGTGTAAGATTTCCTCTCTCCCCTGCAGTTTAACATACCTCGCAAGGAACTTCTCTGCATCTCGAACCAAAAAGACTCTTGTTCATATAAGAAAAAAACACTCATATTCCCAAACCTAGCCGCTGCCAAAGGTCTCTTCCTCATCACCACCTAGCTCCCCCCCCCCCCCCCTCCCATTCACCGCTAAGCGACCTCATCAGCGGCAAAAGGAGTGGGACCCATCTATTTTATTTTTCTTTTACTTGAGTTTTGTTTCCCTAGCGGAATCAGCGAGGTGGTTCTTGACAATGGCATGTTGGAATAAGGTCTCTCTGGCATGTACCTACTTGACGAGGTCCCACCCGAGGACGACGAAGGGCCTGTTTAATTTTGTAGCATCTAATTTGTTGGCTCTCTTCAGATCTTGGCAATTAGTGTGTCTATCACGGTGAGGAATGAGCTGGCTATTGGTGTGGTAAATTCGACATTTTGTTTCATGTTGTTCTGCGACATGGTCCGGTTTCACGTTCTCTTTGGACCTGTGGTGATGGATTGCAAGCCTGTGTTTGTGGGTTCATGCTCCAAGTGATGTTCCTCAACGATTTATATCTCGTTTCAATGGGCGAGTAGCCATGGCGATCCTTCAAGCCAAATATGCCAAGGACGTTTTCAGGTATCCCTTTCCTTCACTATTTGGTTCAGTGTAATTTTCAACCACTAGCGAGAAGCATACAATTGATGAAGAAGAAGACTAGTATGATTTTCAAAGAAACATGTGAAAAGAAAATGAAGCCATGTGTCATAAAATGAAAGCGACGCTTTAGCGTTGGAGCGTCCATATCCATCTGTACACCTGGAATGTTCTATTATGTTATGATCCAAATTCTAGTATAAATATAAAGCCTAACTTCTAACGAGCGGCGGGAGCGAGGCTCAAATCGCCGCCGCTGGTGTTATATATCTCCTTTGTAAGCCGCTACACAGGATAAGTTGATCAGTTGTAAACCTCTAAAGTTTGTAAGCTCCCCCGATATAATGAAGATTTGCTGGCTGACGCCCATGGTTTTTTCCCCTTTGTGTTGCAGGGGCTTTCCACGTTAAAATCGCGTGTCTCCTGTGTTGATTTCATTCTTTGTCGTTTGGTATTAAACACAACAAAATGAAAAGACCAAATAAGAAACGCAGGTTGGAGATATTAGCTAACATTATTCATAAGTAAAGCACAAAATACTCACTCAGTGCATTTGAAAACCGAACCGAAAATAAACCGAACCGAACCAAATTTATGGTTTCTGCTTTCGGTATGGTATGAACTTTTCATACCGATTTGAACTTTGGTTTTTATGGTATATACCGAAAAACCGAACGGTTAACCGATAAACTGAAGTAAAAAATTATTTTATATTTCTTGTGATGAACAACCATACAAATTGTCATTTTTCTTGTACACGAGTCAAATTCACTACTAAGCACGTAATTTTTTCTTGTAACATCGTCATTTTTCTCTTTTTAAAATGCTAAGCACGTCCATAACCATCAACAGATGAATCAATGCATGCATATATACTTATATATATACACACTATTTGTGCAAAACAGTATGTGTTTGAGTCGTAAATTTGCAAATTATTATTATACATCATTTTCAAATTCGCGTCAACTTTGGTTATTATGGTATATACCGAAACAGGACCATATTTTAATTTCATACCTTATTTACCGAAGTATTAATACCGTACAAACCGAAAAAACGTATAAACTGAACCATGTAAACCGAACGCACGGAGTGACAAAATACACTTAAGTTGGGCCAAGACAGGAGTTCTTGGAAAATGATATTACATGACCTTGATGAACTGTTCCTACTAACTACTTCCTCCGTTCCTAAATATAGGTCTTTCTAGAGATTTCAATAAGTGACTACATACAAAGCAAAATGAATGAATCTATGCTTTAAAATATGTCTATATACATTCATATGTGGTAGTTCATTTGAAATCTGTAAAATACTATATTTAGGAACGGAGGAAGTACAAGTGATGCACACTTGCCTCAACTGGCTAAACAATACATAACATAAATACATCGTAGTATATATCCCCTCAATAGAAGTACATAGTATATACATAAAAACACATGACGTATGCAAAAATCTCTGCTCGAAGCCAAAAGGATCCACCTTCAGTTGTTACACCTGGCTGGCGTCCACTGATACCATTGACACGCGCGCGAGAGAGAGATCACAAATCTGGGGTATGTCGTAGTGGGAAGCTCGGGCTGAAGGAAATATGCCCTAGAGGCAATAATAAAGTTATTATTTATTTCCTTATATCATGATAAATGTTTATTATTCATGCTAGAATTGTATTAACCGGAAACATAATACATGTGTGAATACATAAACAAACAGTATGTCACTAGTATGCCTCTACTTGACTAGCTCGTTAATCGAAGATGGTTATGTTTCCTAACCATAGACATGAGTTGTCATTTGATTAACGGGATCACATCATTAGGAGAATGATGTGATTGACTTGACCCATTCCGTTAGCTTAGCACTTGATCGTTTAGTATGTTGCTTATGCTTTCTTCATGACTTATACAAAGTTCCTGCAACTATGAGATTATGCAACTCCCGTTTACCGGAGGAACACTTTGTGTGCTACCAAACGTCACAACATAACTGGGTGATTATAAAGGTACTCTACAGGTGTCTCCAAAAGTATATGTTGAGTTGGCATGAATCGAGATTAGGTTTTGTCACTCCGATTGTCGGAGAGGTATCTCTGGCCTTCTCGGTAATACACATCACATAAGCCTTGCAAGCATTGCAACTAATGAGTTAGTTGTGAGATGATGTATTACGGAACGAGTAAAGAGACTTACCGTAACGAGATTGAACTAGGTATTGGATACCGACGATCGAATCTCGGGTAAGTAACATACCGATGACAAAGGAACAACGTATGTCGTTATGCGGTTTGACCGATAAAGATCTTCGTAGAATATGTAGGAACCAATATGGGCATCCAGGTTCCGCTATTGGTTATTGACCGAGAATGGTTCTAGGTCATGTCTACATAGTTCTCGAACCCGTAGGGTCCGCACGCTTAACGTTTGATGGCAGTTCATTATGAGTTTATAAGTATTGATATACGAAGGTTGTTCGAGTCCCGGATGTGATCACGGACATGACGAGGAGTCTCGAAATGGTCGAGACATAAAGATTGATATATTGGAAGCCTATGTTTGGACTTGGAAGGTTCGGATGAAAACAGGAAGTTACGGAACACCGGGGTTACGGAACCCCGGGGTCTATGGGCCTTGATGGGCCATAAGGAGAAGAGGAAAGGGCGGCCAGGCAGGCGCGTGCCCCCTCCCCTCTAGTCCGAATAGGACAAGGAGAGGGGGCGCCCCTTCCTCTTCCCCTCCCCAATCCTAATCCAACTAGGAAGGGGGAGTCCTACTCCGGTGGGAGTAGGACTCCTCCAGCGCCGCCTCTTGGCTGGCCGCACCCCCTTGATCCTTTATATACGGGGCAGGGGGCACCCCATGACACACAAGTTGATCTACGGATCGTTCCTTAGCCGTGTCGGTGCCCTCTCCACCATATTCCACTTGGTCATATCGTCGCAGAGCTTAGGCGAAGCCTGCGCCGATGAAGTCATATCGTCGCGGAGCTTAGGCGAAGCCCTGCGTCGATGGAGCATCAACATCGTCCCACGCCGTCATCTTGTGGAACTCATCCCGACGCTTTGCTGGATCGGGCCGGGGATCGTCATCGAGCTGAGCGTGTGCTGAACACGGAGGTGCCGTCGTTCGGTACTTGGATCGGTCGGATCGTGAAGACGTCGACTACATCAACAGCGTTGTTATAACGCTTCGCTTCACGGTCTCGAGGGTGCGTGGACATACACTCTCCTCTCGTTGCTATGCCATCACCATGGTCTTGCGTGTGCGTAGGAAATTTTTGAAATTACTCGTTCCCCAGCAGTGGCATCCGAGCCTGGTTTTATGCGTTGATGTCATATGCACGAGTAGAACACAAGTGAGTTGTGGGCGATATAAGTCATAGTGCTTACCAGCATGTCATACTTTGGTTGGCGGTATTGTGAGATGAAGCGCCCGGACCGACATTACGCGTCTGACGCTTACGCGAGACTGGTTTCACCGCTTGAGCACTCGTTGCTTAAAGGTGACCGCGGGTGTCTGCTTCTCTCACTTTAGTTGAACCGAGTGTGGCTCGCCCGGTCCTTGCGAAGGTTAAAACAGCACCAACTTGACAAACTATCGTTGTGGTTTTGATGCGTAGGTAAGAACGGTTCTTGCTAAGCCCGTAGCAGCCACGTAAAACTTGCAACAACAAAGTAGAGGACGTCTAACTTGTTTTTGCAGGGCATGTTGTGATGTGATATGGTCAAGGCGTGATGCTATATTTTATTGTATGAGATGATCATGTTTTGTAACCAAGTTATCGGCAATGGCAGGAGCCATATGGTTGTCACTTTATTGTATGAAATGCAACGCCATGTAATTGCTTTACTTTATCACTAAGCGGTAGCGATAGTCGTAGAAGCAATAGTTGGCGAGACAACAACGATGCTACGATGGAGATCAAGGTGTCGCGCCGGTGGCGATGGTGATCATGACGGTGCTTCGAGATGGAGATCACAAGCACAAGATGATGCTGGCCATATCATATCACTTATATTGATTGCATGTGATGTTTATCCTTTATGCATCTTATTTTGCTTTGATTGACGGTAGCATTATAAGATGATCTCTCACTAAAATTATCAAGAAGTGTTCTCCTGAGTATGCACCGTTGCTAAAAGTTCAGAGTGCCCGGACACCACGTGATGATCGGGTGTGATAAGCTCTCGTCCATCTACAACGGGTGCAAGCCAGTTTTGCACACGCAGAATACTCGAGTTAAACTTGACGAGCCTAGCATATGCAGATATGGCCTCGAACACGGAGACCGAAAGGTCGAGCGTGAATCATATAGTAGATATGATCAACATAGTGATGTTCACCATTGAAAACTACTCCATCTCACGTGATGATCGGTTATGGTTTAGTTGATTTGGATCACGTGTTCACTTAGATGACTAGAGAGATGTCTGTCTAAGTGGGAGTTCTTAAGTAATATGATTAATTGAACTTTAATTTATCATGAACTTAGTCCTGTAGTATTTTGCAAATTATGTTGTAGATCAATAGCTCGCGTTGTTGCTTCCCTATGCTTTTATATGTTTATTTTGATATGTTCCTAGAGAAAATTATGTTGAAAGATGTTAGTAGCAATGATGCGGATTGGATCCGTGATCTGAGGTTTATCCTCATTGCTGCACAGAACAATTATGTCCTTAATGCACCGCTAGGTGACAGACCTATTGCAGGAGCAAATGCGCACGTTATGAGCGTTTGGCTGGCTCAATATGATGACTACTTGATAGTTTAGTGCACCATGCTTAACGGCTTAGAATCGGGACTTCAAAGATGTTTTGAGCGTCATGGACCATATAAGATGTTCCAGGAATTGAAGTTAATATTTCAAGCAAGTACCGAGTTGAGAGATATGAAGTCTCCAACAAGTTCTATAGCTAAAAGATGGAGGAGAATCGCTCAACTAGTGAGCATGTGCTCAGATTGTCCGAGTATTTCAATCGCTTGAATCAAGTGGGAGTTAATCTTCCATAAGATAGTGATTGACAGAATTCTCTAGTCACCATCACTAAGTTAGTAGAACTTCGTGATGAACTATAGTATGCAAGGGATGACGAAAAAGATTCCCGAGCTCTTCGTGATGTTGAAATCGACGAAGGTAGAAATCAAGAAAGAGCATCAAGTGTTGATGATTGACAAGACCACTAGTTTCAAGAAAAGGGCAAAGGAAAGAAAGGGAACTTCAAGTAGAATGACAAGCAAGTTGTCACTCCCACGAAGAAACCCAAAGCTGAACCAAAGCCTGAAACTGAGTGCTTACACTGCATAGGAAATGGTCACTTTGAACGGAAATACCCCAAATATTTGGTGGATAAGAAGGATGGCAAAGTGAACAAGAGTATATTTGATATACAGGTTATTGATGTGTGCCATACTAGTGTTTATAGTAGCCCCAGTATTTGATACTTGTTCGGTTGCTTTGAGATTAGTAACTCAAACAGGAGTTACAGAATAAACAGAAACTAGTTGAATGGGTAGTGACGATGAGTGTTGGAAGTAGTTCCAAGATTGATATGATCATCATCGCACACTCCCTATACTTTCGGGATTAGTGTTAAACCTAAATAAATGTTATTTGGTGTTTGCGTTGAGCATGAATATGATTTGATATGTTTATTTCAAAACGGTTATTCATTTAAAGTCAAAGAATAATTGTTGTTCAGTTTAAATGAATAAAACCTTCAATGGTCATACACCCAATAAAAATAGTTTGTTGGATCTCGATCGTAGTGATACACATATTCATAATATTGAAACCAAAAGATGTAAAGTTAATAATGATAGTGCAACTTATTTGTGGCACTGCAGTTTAGGTCATATTGGTGTAAAGCGCATGAAGAAACTCCATACTGATGGGCTTTTGGAATCACTTGATTATGAATCATTTGATGCTTGCGAACCGTGCCTTTTGGGCAAGATGACTAAAACTCCGTTCTCCGGAACAATGGAACGAGCTATTGACTTGTTGGAAATAATACATACCGATGTATGCGATCCAATGAGTGTTGATGCTCGTGGCAAGTATCATTATTTTCTGACCTTCACAGATGATTTGAGCAGATATGCGTATATCTTCTTGATGAAACATAAGTCTGAAATAGTTGAAAAGTTCAAAGAATTTCAGAGTGAAGTAGAAAATCATCGTAACAAGAAAATAAAGTTTCTGCGATCTGATCGTGGAGATGAATATTTGAGTTCTGAGTTTGGTCTTCAACTAAAACAAAGTGGAATAGTTTCACAGCTCACGCCACCGGAACACCACAACGTTATGGTGTGTCCGAACGTCAGAAACCGTACTTTGTTTTGATATGGTGCGATCAATGATGTATCTTACCGATTTACCAATATCGTTTTGGGGTTATGCATTAGAGACAGCTGCATTCACGTTTAATAGGGCACCATCTAAATCCGTTGAGACGACACCATATGAACTATGGTTTAACAGTAAACCTAAGCTGTCGTTTCTTAAAAGTTTGGAGTTGTAATGCTTATGTGAAAGAGTTTTCACCTGATAAGCTCAAACCCAAATCGAAGAAGTGCGTCTTCATAGAATACCCAAAGGTAACTATTGGGTACACCTTCTATCACAGATCCGAAGGCAAGTTTTTCGTTGCTAAGATGGATCCTTTCTGGAGAAGAAGTTTCTCTCGAAAGAAGTGAGTGGGAGGAAAGTAGAACTTGATGAGGTAATTGTACCTTCTCCCTTATTGGAAAGTAGTTCATCACGAAATCAGTTCGATGATTCCTACACCAATTAGTGAGGAAGTTAATGATGATGATCATGAAACTTCAGATCAAGTTGCTACCAAATCTCGTAGGTCTTCCAGAGTAAAATCCGCACCAGAGTGGTACGGTAATCGTGTTCTAGAAGTCATGTTACTAGACCATGATGAACCTACGGACTATGAGGAAGCGATGATGAGCCCAGATTCCGCGAAATGGCTTGAGGCCATGAAATCTGAGATAGGATCCATGTATGAGAACAAAGTATGGACTTTGATTGACTTGCTCGATGATCAGCAAGCCATGTTAAATAAATGGATCTTCAAGAGGAAGACGGACACTGATAGTAGTGTTACTATCTACAAAGCTCGACTTGTCACAAAAAGGTTTTCGACAAGTTCAAGGTGTTGACTACAATGAGATTTTCTCAATCTGTAGCGATTCTTAAGTCTGTCGAATCATGTTAGCAATTGCCGCATTTTATGAAATCGGCAAATGGATGTCAAAACTACATTCTTTAATGGATTTATTAAAGAAGAGTTGTATATGATGCAACCAGAAGGTTTTGTCAATCCTAAAGGAGCTAACAAAATGTGCAAGCTCCAGCGATCCATCAATGGACTGGTGCAAGCATCTCGGAGTTGGAATATACGCTTTGATGAGTTGATCAAAGCATATGGTTTTATACAGACTTTTGGAGAAGCCTGTATTTACTAGAAAGTGAGTGGGAGCACTACAGCATTTCTGATAAGTATATGTGAATGACATATTGTAGATCGGAAATAATGTAGAATTATTCTGCAAAGCATAAAGGAGTGTTTGAAAGGAGTTTTCCAAAGAAAGACCTCGGTGAAGCTGCTTACATATTGAGCATCAAGATCTATAGAGATAGATCAAGACGCTTGATAAGTTTTTCAATGAGTACATACCTTGACAAGATTTTGAAGTAGTTCAAAATGGAACAGTCAAAGAAAGAGTTCTTGCCTGTGTTACAAGGTGTGAAATTGAGTAAGACTCAAAACCCGACCACGGCAGAAGATAGAAAGAGAATGAAAGTCATTCCCTATGCCTTGGCCATAGGTTCTATAAAGTATGCCATGCTGTGTACCAGATCTATTCTATACCCTACACTGAGTTTGGCAAGGGAGTACAATAGTGATCTAGGAGTAGATCATCGACAATGAGGTCAAAATTATCCTTAGTGGAATAAGGATATTTTTCTCGATTATGGACGTGACAAAAAGTACGTCGTAAAGGGTTACGTCGATACAAGTTTTGGCACTGATCTAGATGACTCTAAGTCTCGGTCTAGATACATATTGAAAGTGGGAGCAAGTAGCTATAGTAGCTCCGTGCAGAGCATTGTTGACATAGAGATTTGCAAAATACATACGGGTCTGAACGTGGCAGACCCGTTGACTAAACTTCTCTCACAAACAAAACATGATCACACCTTAGTACTCTTTGGGTGTTAATCACACAGCGATGTGAACTAGATTATTGACTCTAGTAAACCCTTTGGGTGTTGGTCACATGACGATGTGAACAATGGGTGTTAATCACATGATGATGTGAACTATCGATGTTAATCACATGGTGATGTGATCTAAATTATTGACTCTAGTGCAAGTGGGAGACTGAAGGAAATATGCCCTAGAGGCAATAATAAAGTTATTATTTATTTCCTTATATCATGATAAATGTTTATTATTCATGCTAGAATTGTATTAACCGGAAACATAATACATGTGTGAATACATAAACAAACAGTATGTCACTAGTATGCCTCTACTTGACTAGCTCGTTAATCGAAGATGGTTATGTTTCCTAACCATAGACATGAGTTGTCATTTGATTAACGGGATCACATCATTAGGAGAATGATGTGATTGACTTGACCCATTCCGTTAGCTTAGCACTTGATCGTTTAGTATGTTGCTTATGCTTTCTTCATGACTTATACAAAGTTCCTGCAACTATGAGATTATGCAACTCCCGTTTACCGGAGGAACACTTTGTGTGCTACCAAACGTCACAACGTAACTGGGTGATTATAAAGGTACTCTACATGTGTCTCCAAAAGTATATGCTGAGTTGGCATGAATCGAGATTAGGTTTTGTCACTCCGATTGTCGGAGAGGTATCTCTGGGCCTTCTCGGTAATACACATCACATAAGCCTTGCAAGCATTGCAACTAATGAGTTAGTTGTGAGATGATGTATTACGGAACGAGTAAAGAGACTTACCGGTAACGAGATTGAACTAGGTATTGGATACCGACGATCGAATCTCAGGTAAGTAACATACCGATGACAAAGGGAACAACGTATGTCGTTATGCGGTTTGACCGATAAAGATCTTCGTAGAATATGTAGGAACCAATATGGGCATCCAGGTTCCGCTATTGGTTATTGACCGAGAATGGTTCTAGGTCATGTCTACATAGTTCTCGAACCCGTAGGGTCCGCACGCTTAATGTTTCATGACAGTTCATTATGAGTTTATAAGTATTGATGTACCAAGGTTGTTCGAGTCCGGATGTGATCACGACATGACGAGGAGTCTCGAAATGGTCGAGACATAAAGATTGATATATTGGAAGCCTATGTTTGGACTTGGAAAGGTTCGGATGAAAACAGGAAGTTATTCGGAACACCGGGGTTACGGAACCCCGGGGTCTATGGGCCTTGATGGGCCATAGGGAGAAGAGGAAAGGGCCGGCCAGGCAGGCGCGCCCCCCTCCCCTCTAGTCCGAATAGGACAAGGAGAGGGGCCCCTCTCCCTCTTCCCTCCCCAATCCTAATCCAACTAGGAAGGGGAGTCCTACTCCGGTGGGAGTAGGACTCCTCCAGCGCCGCCTCTGGGCTGGCCACACCCCCCTTGCTCCTTTATATCACGGGGGCAGGAGGCACCCATGACACACAAGTTGATCTACGGATCGTTCCTTAGCCGTGTCGGTGCCCCCTCCACCATATTCCACTTGGTCATATCGTCATGAGCTTAAGGCGAAGCCTGCGCCGTGAAGTCATATCGTCGCGAGCTTAGGCGAAGCCCTGCGTCGATGGAGCATCATCATCGTCCCACGCCGTCGTCTTGTGGAACTCATCCCCGACGCTTTGCTGGATCGGAGCCGGGGATCGTCATCGAGCTGAGCGTGTGTTGAACACGGAGGTGCCGTGACGTTCGGTACTTGGATCGGTCGGATCGTGAAGACGTCGACTACATCAACCGCGTTGTTATAACGCTTCCGCTTACGGTCTACGAGGGTACGTGGACATACACTCTCCCCTCTCGTTGCTATGCCATCACCATAGTCTTGCGTGTGCGTAGGAAATTTTTGAAATTACTACGTTCCCCAACACGGGCCACTGGCTCGCTCCTGAGCTCGTCCAGCTGACATTATGGTATATGTTGTTCCAAGAGGAAGTATCATATTCTGGCTTTCAACTAAAATAAGATGCCCCTTTTAAAAGTTGTAAAGAACACTTATAAATAGGTAGTTTCTTTCCGAAAATCCATCTTCACACCCGCGTTGACGAAAAAAATCAAAACAAATACTAGAAAAAATTAAAAAATTCACTTTTTTTGTGCGGTAGACAATTCGATGAGTGAGGTCCGCTACAATTTTCAAATCATTTGAACATCTGAGGAGCTCTCATACGTCTCCAACGTATCTATAGTTTTTGATTGTTTCATGCTATTATATTATCTATTTTGGATGTTTAATGAGCTTTATTATACACTTCTATATTATTTTCGAGACTAACCTACTAATCAAAGGCCCAGTGCAAATTGCTGTTTTTTTTGCCTATTTCAGTGTTTCGCACAAAAGGAAATCAAACGGAATCCAAACAGAATGAAACATTCGGCAGAGTCGATTTTGGAACAAATGCAATCCAGGAGACTTGGAGTAGACGTTAAGGAAGCAACGAAGCGGCCACGAGGTAGGAGGGCGCGCCCAGGGGGTAGGCGCGCCCCCCACCCTCGTGGGCCCCTCGTGGCTCCGCCGACCTACTTCTTCCGCCTATATATACTCATATACCCCGAAAACATCCAGGAGCACCACGAAACCCTATTTCCACCGCCGCAACCTTTTGTACCCGTGAGATCCCATCTTGGGGTCTTTTCCGGCACTCTGTCGGAGGGGGAATCGATCACGGGGGGCTTCTACATCAACAACATAGCCTCTCCGATGATGTGTGACTAGTTTACCACAGACCTTCGGGTCCATAGTTATTAGCTAGATGGCTTCTTCTCTCTCTTTGGATCTCAATACAAAGTTCTCCTCGATCTTCTTGGAGATCTATTCGATGTAATACTTTTTGCGGTGTGTTTGTCGAGATCCGATGAATTGTGGGTTTATGATCAAGTTTATCTATGAACAATATTTGAATCTTCTCTGAATTCTTATATGCATGATTTGATATCTTTGCAAGTCTCTTCGAATTATCAGTTTGGTTTGGCCTACTAGATTGATCTTTCTTGCAATGGGAGAAGTGCTTAGCTTTGGGTTCAATCTTGCGGTGCTCGATCCCAGTGATAGTAGGGGAAACGACACGTATTGTATTGTTGCCATCGAGGATAAAAAGATGGGATTTATATCATATTGCTTGAGTTTATCCCTCTACATCATGTCATCTTGCCTAATGCGTTACTCAGTTCTTATGAACTTAATACTCTAGATGCATGCTGGATAGCGATCAATGTGTGGAGTAATAGTAGTAGATGCAGAATCGTTTCGGTCTACTTGACACGGACGTGATGCCTATATACATGATCATGCCTAGATATTCTCATAACTATGCGCTTTTCTATCAATTGCTCGACAGTAATTTGTTCACCCACCGCCACTAGTGAAACCTATGGCCCCCGAGTCTATTTTCCATCATATTAATCTCCCGTCAACTAGCTATTTCTGTCGCCGTTTATTTTGCAATCTTTACTTTTCAATCTATACAACAAAAATACCAAAAATATTTATCTTATTATCTCTATCAGATCTCACTTTTGCAAGTGGCCATGAAGGGATTGACAACCCCTTTATCGCGTTGGTTGCAAGGTTCTTAATTGTTTGTGCAGGTACTAGGGACTTACGTGTAGTCTCCTACTAGATTGATACCTTGGTTCTCAAAAACTGAGGGAAATACTTACGCTACTTTGCTGCATCACCCTTTCCTCAAGAGGTAGCAAGAAGGATGCTAGTGGGGTGGTCCCTTCGATCAAAAGTGATCGGGCAGGAGGACCACGGGTTGAACTTTAGGGCGACCGCTCCAACGCATATCGTCCCTCGAGTGCACGCTTCCGCTCCCTTTTGGGTATGTGGGTTGCGTATATCATGTTCACTATCCGCACTTGTGGGGAAGCCCTTCATCCCCTATTGTTCGGGCGGGGGCTCCTCCTCTTCATCGCTATGCAGCCCCTTGTCTCTGTTTTCGGCATTTAACTTGCCTGCCTGCTTGAATACCCAACAATCCTTGTTGGTGTGATTGGCTAGTTTTTCGGGGGTGCCGTGTATCTGGCACGAGCGATCGAGTATTCGGTCCAAACTAGATGGGCCCGGAGTATTTCTTTTAAATGGCTTTTTCCGCTGACCGGGTTTAGAGCCTCTGAATCCGGCATTAACTGCCGTATCCTCTGCATTATCGCCGTTAATGCGGCGCTTGTGCTTGTTGCGACGCGACCTTCCATTGCTGTCCTTGGTATCCGAATTACGGGGCTCTTGGTCATGTTATTACTACGAGCTAGCCAGTTGTCTTCTCCGCATAAAGCGGGTCATGAGTGTTGTGAGGGCTGCCATGGATTTCGGCTTTTCCTGTCCTAGGTGTCGGGCAAGCCACTCGTCACGGATGTTATGTTTGAAGGCTGCGAGGGCCTCTCGTCCGGACAATCGACTATTTGATTTTTCTTGGTTAGGAACCGTGTCCGAATTGTCGGCGATTCCTCTGGCTGCTGAATTATGTGGCTTAGGTCATCGGCGTCGGTGGTCGCACATAGGTGTCCTGGAAATTGTCGAGGAATGCGGCTTCCGGTCCTCCCAACAACCAATTGACTCTGGCGGCAAGCTGTTAAGCCAATGCCGAGCTGGTCCTTTAAGCTTGAGTGGGAGGTATTTGATGGCGTGTAGATCATCACCGCGGGCCATGTGGATATGAAGGAGATAATCCTCGATCCATACCGCATGACCTGTTGTGCCATCGTATGATTCGATGTTTACGGGTTTGAAACCCTCGGGGATTTGATGATCCATTACTTCATCTATGAAGCATAGTGGGTGTGCGGCGCCTCTGTACTGGGATATATCACGACGTAGCTCAAATGAGCTTTGTCTACTGTGTTCGGCCCGGCCAGAATTGCCATATCCGGCATGACGGTTATCGTAACGTGTCGTGGGGCGCCCACGCGATCCGTAGATCGATCTTGTTTGCTTTGCCTTGTCCTCCAATATATTTCGCAGGTCTGGCGCATTTCCCCGTGCCTTGGTATTTTTTGAGCGACGCCGGGGTGCGGCTTGAGTGGAGGGCTGAGAGGCCTCTCTGTCGCGGCCACGAGGTGGCCGGTCGGCCGCGTCGTGCGCTGGTGATGTAGGTTTAGGTGCTTCCTCCTCTAATCGGGGTAGCAGCCTGCGCTTTGGGTAGCTCTTGGAGGGGCGTTCGAGTTCGTACTCTTCGGCCGCAAGGACTTCAGTCCATCTGTCGGCTAGCAAGTCTTGGTCAGCTCTAAGCTGTTGTTGTTTTTTTGAGGCTGCTCGCCGTGGCCATAAGCCTGCGTTTGAAACGCTCTTGTTCGACGGGATCCTCGTGCACGACAAATTAAATAAATAAATCGAGGCTTGCCTCGTCTTCGGAGGAGGCATGTAATTATCGTCCTCTACCTCTCTGCGCATCTCTCTCATGAGGGCTGGCTTCTCCATCCTCTGTCTGAATCCTGCTGGAGGGGGTTGTCTTCGACCTCCGGGTGTTATTATCTCCGTGCGGAATCGCCGTTTTTGCTTTGGCGGGATTTAGAGCGGCACCACGACGCCGGCGTTTAGGCTGCTTCTTGGAGGGGTCATCCTCCGTTGTTCCATCGCCCTTCCCTTCTTTTGGGGTGTCCACCATGTATATGTCATACGATGAGGTGGCCTTCCAGTGCCCTATAGGCGCTGGTTCTTGGTCGTCTCCTGCATCGGTGTCCATACCATCGATGTCTTCGGAGTCGAAGTCGAGCATGTCGGTTAAATCATCGACAGTGGCTACGAAGTGGGTGGTGGGTGGGCTTTGAATTTCTTCGTCGTCCGCATCCCAACCTTGCTGACCATAGTCCGGCCAGGGCTCTCCTGATAAAGAGAGAGACTTTAGTGAATTCAGATTGTCGCCGAAGGGCGGGTGCTGAAAGATGTCCGCGGCGGCGAACTCCATGACCGGCGCCCAATCGGATTCGATCAGCAGGGGCGCGGAAGGTTCGGAGTCCGGAGAGGAGTCCAGCACCTTGGAGTCACGAGCTTCGTAGAGGACAAGGCTGGTGTTCGGCTCGATCACCGTAGAGATTGCAGCCCCCGAGGTGGTGTCCAGCCACCCGTCCTCGATTGGCGCAGTCGGCTCCGAGCTAAGGGTCGGAGCGGACATGGGTGCGGCCTCCAGGGCACTGTTCGGCGGCAGAGCTAGATCATGCCCATCGTAACGGTGCGGCGCACTCGGCTGTGGCTCGAACCCGTCGAAGATCAAGTCTCCGGACGTCGGTGTGTAGTTCAAACTTCCAAATCTGACCTGATGGCGTATGTAGCTTCGATCTGCTCCAGATGGCTAAGCAAATTGGCCCGCATGCAAAGCCGCCGAATCTGAAGATCTGTCCGGGAGAAAAGTCTCACCTGGACCGCATCGTTGTTGATGATCGAGGAGCCATCGGGCCTAAAGGTGACGACACGAGGAACTCTCAATGAAAGCACCAATGTCGGTGTCAAAACCGGCGGATCTCGGGTAGGGGTCCCGAACTGTGCGTCTAGGCGGATGGTAACAGGAGACAAGGGACACGATGTTTTACCCAGGTTCGGGCCCTCTCGATGGAGGTAAACCCTACTCCTGCTTGATTAATATTGATGATATGGGTAGTACAAGAGTAGATCTACCACGAGATCGAGGGGCTAAACCCTAGAAGCTAGCCTATGGTATGATTGTTGTTCGTCCTACGGACTAAAACCCTCCGGTTTATATAGACACCGGAGAGGGCTAGGGTTACATAGAGTCGGTTACAATGGGAGGAGATCTACATATCAGTATCGCCAAGCTTGCCTTCCACGCCAAGGAAAGTCCCATCCGGACACGGGATGAAGTATTCAATCTTGTATCTTCATAGTCCAGGAGTCCGGCCAAAGGTTATAGTCCGGCTATCCGGACACCCCCTAATCCAGGACTCCCTCACCGCAACTAACTCATTAGTCACATTGCTTGCAAGGCTTATTGTGATGTACATTACTGAGAGGGCCCAGAGATACCTCTGCGATACTCTGAGTGACAAATCCTAATCTTGATATATGCCAGCCCAACAAACACCTTCGGAGATACCTGTAGAGCATCTTTATAATCACCCAGATTCGTTGTGACGAAGATCGCCACCTCCATGACCTTCTTGCCTATCATCCTGGCCCTGATGGACCAGTCGAACACCTTGCCGTACCTCGCCAGGAACTTCTGCTGCACTTCCGTGTAGAACCCCTCAGTGTCTGCACCATCAGCCATGAAGTTGGGCAAAGGACATCACCACCCAATAAATACACAAATCCAGCCACCCACGAAGCTATGGACAACCCAAGAAACCAGAGGCCAAGAAGCAGAATCAAGCGAGGAAATAAGGGGAGCGGTTACCGAGGAGGAGGCCGTCCATGTCGAAGATGACGTGCGAGACAGTGGCCCTGGTCATCGGCGCCAGCGCCGCCTGCACCTCGCCGACGTCCACCAATGCCATTGACGCTTGCGAGGAGATCACGGATCTGGGGCTCTCCTAGTGGGAATCTCGCGCCACTGGTTCGCTCTGAGCTCGTCCAACCGACCGTATGGTGGTATGGTGTTCCACGAGGAAGTATCATATTCTCGCTTTCAACTAAAATAAGCTGCCCCTTTCGAAAGCTGTGAAGAACACTTATAAATTAGTAGTTCAACACACCTACGCCTCTCCTTATAGGAGAATGATATTCAACACATTAAACACAACAAAATGTAAAGACCAAATAAGAAACACGGGTTGGAGATATTAGCTAACATTATTCATCAGTAATAAAGCACAAAATACACTCAGTTGGGCCAAGACCGGAGTTCTTGGACACTGATATTACATGACCTTGATGAACTGCTCCTACTAACTACAAGTGATACACATTTGCCTGAACTGGCTAAACAATACATACATACATAACATAAATACATAGTAGATATCGCCTAAAAAAACATACTGTAGAATATACTACATAACATTACATGACGTTTGCACAATCTCTGCTCGAAGCAAAACAAGAATCCCACCTTCAGCCGTTACACTCCGATCATCGTACATGGCACAGCATTGCCTAGAAGGCCGGGCAAACCTTCCTGATGATCCAGAGAACAATGCCCCATATGAGCTCATTCTCTCTGGCCTTCACCTGATGCTCATGGCTTCTCGCACTGATGTTTCTTGTCAGAAGCTGGCTCCTCAGAGCAATAGCCTCCACTGCCTCGTACACCATTAATTCTCTCTCGGGATGCTGCTGAAGATGCTGGCTAGTTGCGCGCAAAGACAAGAAGAGGCTGGTTATTGCTTCTAGCTGGGAAGGCTTGAGGATCCATCGATCTCCAGAGTATTTGTACTCGTAGAGCTTGGTGCTGCAGAAAGGTAGGAAGGAAGAAGGAGCTGGCTGGCTTGGCAACCAAGGAAGTACAAGTACAGTAAGTAGTAAGCAGGACGTGTCTCCATGTCGGAGACTCTGATTGAGTGATGGGTCAAGCAGTCAAACTACGTGTGACGACGTCTGAAATCATTTGATAATGTTCCGTTGCTGCCACGTTTGGAGACAAGTAGTTCGAGCAGCAAAGCAGGTGTTGTTCTGTTTTTTTATTAGATAGATTGACCACCCATTCCATACTCAGGAGTTGACGTATTTGGCACTGAAGGAAGCAACGGTTGCATATTTTACTAGCGCGTGCATGCATAGAACAATTCTTAGCTACGAAATGATTCGACTTTTCACCGGTCGAACGCCTCGTGAGTAAAAAAAAACTGTATTGCAGGTCCAAATCGCAGTAAACATCCTTGAAATTTGAATAGCAAATTGCACCATGCAGGGCAATATATTTTCCTTTTGAAAAAGCACATTGATAGCTCGTTTAGCTCTTTTGGGCGCCAAAATGGACAAGGGGACCCACATGTACGTGGCACGGTATAACGGCTCGAAATGGATTGAATTTAGCATATATATTTTTATAAATAGTGCAAAATAGAAGGATTAAATTGTAAAACAACGGAGAAGATAAGATTCCTCTATTCCATGCAGTTCTACCAGTATGACCTCTATTTCCCCGCCATTCTTAAATCGCCTAGCGACGCCCCCAGACTCACGCAGCCAATACCACGGAGCTGCCGCTGCACCCCATCTCCATCACGCCTACTTCGCGCGGTCAACCACCTCTCAACCATCATACGACGTGACTGCTTCGTGAGAGCACCTGAACCACATCTGCCTCCCATTCCCTCCCCGCCGAACCTCACGCTTTGCGTCATCCACGCCATTGTCCCCTCCTAGCCTCTCCACCAACCGATTCCATCGTGGCTCCAAACGAATTCCACCATCTCTCCTCCTGCCGGTCACCTCGATACTACTCTTTCCGCCCACCCGAGCGTGCCTCTTCACCCACATTTGGACCCATGCCTCCGGCATCCGAACACTCGGCTTCCCTCTCTCCGACAACATTTTCGGCGGTTATCTTGTCCTACGGCCACTCTCGCCTCGCTGAACAGTCCGTCGAGGTCTTCCAGGCACTTCCCCACTCCGGGTGTACCTAGACCACTAAGGTCTAGAACGACCTCCTCGACGTGCTCTGTGCCAACGACAACTTTAACGTCAGCCCGCGATTGCCGCCGCTGGGCTCCCACTCGCCGGAGACGGGCTCACCGACGCTAGGCAGGGATCCGATCGGTTTATTCCTTTTGATTCAACGCTATCGACAAACCAACAAACCAATGGCCGAGAGGCCAGAAGCGGAATCAAGCGAGGAAATAACGCGCGGGAAGGAGAACCGGGGAGAAGATACCAAGGAGGAGGCCGTCCATGTCGAAGATGACGTGCGAGACAGTGGCCCTGGTCATCAGCCCTGCACCTCGTCGGCGTCCACCGATGACTCATTGACGAGAGAGAGAGAGAGAGAGAGAGAGAGAGAGAGAGAGAGAGAGAGAGAGAGAGAGAGAGAGAGAGAGAGAGAGAGAGAGAGAGAGAGAGAGAGATCAAAATCTGGGGATCTCGTAGTAGGAATTTCAGCGCCATTGGTTCGCTCCTCGGCTTGTCTAGCCGACCGTATGGTATGATGTTCCACCAGGAAGTATCATATTCTGGCTTACAACAAAAAAAGGTGCCCCTTTAATTTCAAAAGCTATGAACAACACTTATAAATTGGTAGTTTCAATGCTCAACACCTCCCCTTATAGGAGAATGATATTCAACACGTTAAGCACAACAAAATGTAAAGACCAAAGAAGAAACACGGGTTGGAGATATTAGCTAACATTATTCATAAGTAAAGCACAAAATACAATCAGTTGGGCCAAGACCGGAGTTCTTGGACATTGATATTACATGACCTTGATGAACTGTTCCTACTAACTACAAGTGACATACACACTTGCCTGAACTGGCTAATCAATACATACATACATGACATAAATACATAGTAGATATTCCCTAAAAACATGCTGTAGAATATACATAACGACACATGACGTTTGCAAAATCTCTGCCCGAAGCAAAACAAGAATCCACCTTGAGCTGTTAAACTCTAATCATCCATACGTGGCAGCATGGCCTACAAGGCCGGGCAAACCTTCCGGATGATCCAGAGAACAATGCCCCATATGAGCTCATTCTCCTCCGTGGCCTTCACCTCATGCTCATGGCTTCTCACACTGACACTGTTGTTTCTTCTCTGAACCTGGCTCCTGAGAGCAATGGCCTCCACCGCCTCGTACACCATTATTTCTCTCCTAGGATGCTGTTGTAGATGCTAGCTAGTTGGACACGGAGTGATAAAGAGACTGGTGACTTGAGGATCCATCGATCTCCTGAGTATTTGTACTCGTAGAGCTTGGTGCCGCGGTAAGGCAGGAAGGCAGGTAGGAAGAAAGTAAGAGCTGGCTGGCTTGGCAGCCAAGGTAGTTGATGCACAGTAAGCTGTAAGCAGGATATTTCGCCATGTTGGGGACTCTGATGGAGTCATGCATGGGTCAAGCAGTCAAACTACGTGTGATGACGACGACGTCCGGAATCATTTGAGAATGTTTCGTCGCTGCCACGTTTCGAGACGAGTAGTTTTTTTTTTAAATTTAGTTTTTGTAACACTTGGTGGCGGCAAGATAGATTTGACTACCATTATTTACTCAAGAGTTGACGTCTTTGGCACTGAAGGAAGCAACGGTTGCATATTTTACTAGCACGTGCCTGCATGAAACAGTTATTAGCTACGAGATGATTAGATTATTAACTGGTCGAACACTTTGAGAGTACAAAACAACATATTGCAGGCCCAAATCGCCGAAAACATCCTTGAAAATTCAAATTGCAGATTGCAGCAAGCAGGTTATATTTCTTTTTTAAAAAAACATTGATCACTTGTTTAGCGCTTTTGGTGCCAAAACGGACCAGGGGGCCCACATGTACGTGGCACGATATAACGTCTCGAAATGGGTTGACTTTAGCTTTAGCATATACTGTATTTTTGTAAATAACAGAAAATAGAAGGGTTAAATTGTAAAACAGCAAAGAGTGTAAGATTTCCTCTCTCCCCTGCAGTTTAACATACCTCGCAAGGAACTTCTCTGCATCTCGAACCAAAAAGACTCTTGTTCATATAAGAAAAAAACACTCATATTCCCAAACCTAGCCGCTGCCAAAGGTCTCTTCCTCATCACCACCTAGCTCCCCCCCCCCATTCACCGCTAAGCGACCTCATCAGCGGCAAAAGGAGTGGGACCCATCTATTTTATTTTTCTTTTACTTGAGTTTTGTTTCCCTAGCGGAATCAGCGAGGTGGTTGCGGCAATGGCATGTTGGAATAAGGTCTCTCTGGCATGTACCTACTTCGACGAGGTCCGACCCGAGGACGACGAAGGGCCTGTTTAATTTTTGTAGCATCTAATTTGTTGGCTCTCTTCAGATCTTGGCAATTAGTGTGTCTATCACGGTGAGGAATGAGCTGGCTATTGGTGTGGTAAATTCGACATTTTGTTTCATGTTGTTCTGCGACATGGTCCGGTTTCACGTTCTCTTTGGACCTGTGGTGATGGATTGCAAGCCTGTGTTTGTGGGTTCATGCTCCAAGTGATGTTCCTCAACGATTTATATCTCGTTTCAATGGGCGAGTAGCCATGGCGATCCTTCAAGCCAAATATGCCAAGGACGTTTTCAGGTATCCCTTTCCTTCACTATTTGGTTCAGTGTAATTTTCAACCACTAGCGAGAAGCATACAATTGATGAAGAAGAAGACTAGTATGATTTTCAAAGAAACATGTGAAAAAGAAAATGAAGCCATGTGTCATAAAATGAAAGCGACGCGCACACGCGTTGGAGCGTCCATATCCATCTGTACACCTGGAATGTTCTATTATGTTATGATCCAAATTCTAGTATAAATATAAAGCCTAACTTCTAACGAGCGAGCGGAGCGAGGCTCGTCGCCGCCTCGCTGGTGTTATATATCTCCTTTGTAAGCCGCTACACAGGATAAGTTGATCAGTTGTAAACCTCTAAAGTTTGTAAGCTCCCCCGATATAATGAAGATTTGCTGGCTGACGCCCATGGTTTTTTCCCCTTTGTGTTGCAGGGGCTTTCCACGTTAAAATCGCGTGTCTCCTGTGTTGATTTCATTCTTTGTCGTTTGGTATTAAACACAACAAAATGAAAAGACCAAATAAGAAACGCAGGTTGGAGATATTAGCTAACATTATTCATAAGTAAAGCACAAAATACTCACTCAGTGCATTTGAAAACCGAACCGAAAATAAACCGAACCGAACCAAATTTATGGTTTCTGCTTTCGGTATGGTATGAACTTTTCATACCGATTTGAACTTTGGTTTTTATGGTATATACCGAAAAACCGAACGGTTAACCGATAAACTGAAGTAAAAAATTATTTTATATTTCTTGTGATGAACAACCATACAAATTGTCATTTTTCTTGTACACGAGTCAAATTCACTACTAAGCACGTAATTTTTTCTTGTAACATCGCTATTTTCTCTTTTAAAATGCTAAGCACGTCCATAACCATCAACAGATGAATCAATGCATGCATATATACTTATATATATACACACTATTTGTGCAAAACAGTATGTGTTTGAGTCGTAAATTTGCAAATTATTATTATACATCATTTTCAAATTCGCGTCAACTTTGGTTATTATGGTATATACCGAAACAGGACCATATTTTAATTTCATACCTTATTTACCGAAGTATTAATACCGTACAAACCGAAAAAACGTATAAACTGAACCATGTAAACCGAACGCACGGAGTGACAAAATACACTTAAGTTGGGCCAAGACAGGAGTTCTTGGAAAATGATATTACATGACCTTGATGAACTGTTCCTACTAACTACTTCCTCCGTTCCTAAATATAGGTCTTTCTAGAGATTTCAATAAGTGACTACATACAAAGCAAAATGAATGAATCTATGCTTTAAAATATGTCTATATACATTCATATGTGGTAGTTCATTTGAAATCTGTAAAATACTTATATTTAGGAACGGAGGGAGTACAAGTGATGCACACTTGCCTCAACTGGCTAAACAATACATAACATAAATACATACGTAGTATATATCCCCTCAATAGAAGTACATAGTATATACATAAAAACACATGACGTATGCAAAAATCTCTGCTCGAAGCCAAAAGGATCCACCTTCAGTTGTTACACCTGGCTGGCGTCCACTGATACCATTGACACGCGCGCGAGAGAGAGATCACAAATCTGGGGTATGTCGTAGTGGGAAGCTCGGGCTGAAGGAAATATGCCCTAGAGGCAATAATAAAGTTATTATTTATTTCCTTATATCATGATAAATGTTTATTATTCATGCTAGAATTGTATTAACCGGAAACATAATACATGTGTGAATACATAAACAAACAGTATGTCACTAGTATGCCTCTACTTGACTAGCTCGTTAATCAAGATGGTTATGTTTCCTAACCATAGACATGAGTTGTCATTTGATTAACGGGATCACATCATTAGGAGAATGATGTGATTGACTTGACCCATTCCGTTAGCTTAGCACTTGATCGTTTAGTATGTTGCTTATGCTTTCTTCATGACTTATACAAAGTTCCTGCAACTATGAGATTATGCAACTCCCGTTTACCGGAGGAACACTTTGTGTGCTACCAAACGTCACAACATAACTGGGTGATTATAAAGGTACTCTACAGGTGTCTCCAAAAGTATATGTTGAGTTGGCATGAATCGAGATTAGGTTTTGTCACTCCGATTGTCGGAGAGGTATCTCTGGGCCTTCTCGGTAATACACATCACATAAGCCTTGCAAGCATTGCAACTAATGAGTTAGTTGTGAGATGATGTATTACGGAACGAGTAAAGAGACTTACCGGTAACGAGATTGAACTAGGTATTGGATACCGACGATCGAATCTCAGGTAAGTAACATACCGATGACAAAGGGAACAACGATGTCGTTATGCGGTTTGACCGATAAAGATCTTCGTAGAATATGTAGGAACCAATATGGGCATCCAGGTTCCGCTATTGGTTATTGACCGAGAATGGTTCTAGGTCATGTCTACATAGTTCTCGAACCCGTAGGGTCCGCACGCTAAACGCTTCGATGACAGTTCATTATGAGTTTATAAGTATTGATATACCGAAGGTTGTTCGGAGTCCCGGATGTGATCACGGACATGACGAGGAGTCTCGAAATGGTCGAGACATAAAGATTGATATATTGGAAGCCTATGTTTGGACTTGGAAGGTTCGGATGAAAACAGGAAGTTACGGAACACCGGGGTTACGGAACCCCGGGGTCTATGGGCCTTGATGGGCCATAAGGAGAAGAGGAAAGGGCCGGCCAGGCAGGCCGCGTGCCCCCCTCCCCCTCTAGTCCGAATAGGACAAGGAGAGGGGGCGGCGCCTTCCTCTTCCCCTCCCCAATCCTAATCCAACTAGGAAAGGGGGGGGAGTCCTACTCCCGGTGGGAGTAGGACTCCTCCAGGCGCGCCCCCCTTGGGCTGGCCGCACCCCCCTTGCTCCTTTATATACGGGGGCAGGGGGGCACCCCATGACACACAAGTTGATCTACGGATCGTTCCTTAGCCGTGTGCGGTGCCCCTCTCCACCATATTCCACTTCGGTCATATCGTCGCAGAGCTTAGGCGAAGCCCTGCGCCGGTGAAGTCATATCGTCGCGGAGCTTAGGCGAAGCCCTGCGTCGGTGGAGCATCAACATCGTCACCACGCCGTCATGCTGACGGAACTCATCCCCGACGCTTTGCTGGATCGGAGCCCGGGATCGCCATCGAGCTGAACGTGTGCTGAACACGGAGGTGCCGTCGTTCGGTACTTGGATCGGTCGGATCGTGAAGACGTCGACTACATCAACAGCGTTGTTATAACGCTTCCGCTTCGGTCTCACGAGGGTACGTGGACATACACTCTCCCTCTCGTTGCTATGCCATCACCATGGTCTTGCGTGTGCGTGGGAAATTTTTGAAATTACTACGTTCCCCAACAAAGGCATCCGAGCCTGGTTTTATGCGTTGATGTCATATGCACGAGTAGAACACAAGTGAGTTGTGGGCGATATAAGTCATAGTGCTTACCAGCATGTCATACTTTGGTTGGCGGTATTGTGAGATGAAGCGGCCCGGACCGACATTACGCCAGACGCTTACGCGAGACTGGTTTCACCGCTTGAGCACTCGTTGCTTAAAGGTGACCGGCGGGTGTCTGTTTCTCTCACTTTAGTTGAACCGAAAGTGGCTACGCCCGGTCCTTGCGAAGGTTAAAACAGCACCAACTTGACAAACTATCGTTGTGGTTTTGATGCGTAGGTAAGAACGGTTCTTGCTAAGCCCGTAGCAGCCACGTAAAACTTGCAACAACAAAGTAGAGGACGTCTAACTTGTTTTTGCAGGGCATGTTGTGATGTGATATGGTCAAGACGTGATGCTATATTTTATTGTATGAGATGATCATGTTTTGTAACCAAGTTATCGGCAACTGGCAGGAGCCATATGGTTGTCACTTTATTGTATGAAATGCAAACGCCATGTAATTGCTTTACTTTATCACTAAGCGGTAGCGATAGTCGTAGAAGCAATAGTTGGCGAGACAACAACGATGCTACGATGGAGATCAAGGTGTCGCGCCGGTGACGATGGTGATCATGACGGTGCTTCGGAGATGGAGATCACAAGCACAAGATGATGCTGGCCATATCATATCACTTATATTGATTGCATGTGATGTTTATCCTTTATGCATCTTATTTTGCTTTGATTGACGGTAGCATTATAAGATGATCTCTCACTAAAAATTATCAAGAAGTGTTCTCCCTGAGTATGCACCGTTGCTAAAAGTTCGTAGTGCCCAGACACCACGTGATGATCGGGTGTGATAAGCTCTACGTCCATCTACAACGGGTGCAAGCCAGTTTTGCACACGCAGAATACTCAGGTTAAACTTGACGAGCCTAGCATATGCAGATATGGCCTCGGAACACGGAGACCGAAAGGTCGAGCGTGAATCATATAGTAGATATGATCAACATAGTGATGTTCACCATTGAAAACTACTCCATCTCACGTGATGATCGGTTATGGTTTAGTTGATTTGGATCACGTGTTCACTTAGATGACTAGAGAGATGTCTGTCTAAGTGGGAGTTCTTAAGTAATATGATTAATTGAACTTTAATTTATCATGAACTTAGTCCTGGTAGTATTTTGCAAATTATGTTGTAGATCAATAGCTCGCGTTGTTGCTTCCCTATGCTTTTATATGTTTATTTTGATATGTTCCTAGAGAAAATTATGTTGAAAGATGTTAGTAGCAATGATGCGGATTGGATCCGTGATCTGAGGTTTATCCTCATTGCTGCACAGAACAATTATGTCCTTAATGCACCGCTAGGTGACAGACCTATTGCAGGAGCAAATGCAGACGTTATGAACGTTTGGCTGGCTCAATATGATGACTACTTGATAGTTTAGTGCACCATGCTTAACGGCTTAGAATCGGGACTTCAAAGATGTTTTGAACGTCATGGACCATATAAGATGTTCCAGGAATTGAAGTTAATATTTCAAGCAAGTACCCGAGTTGAGAGATATGAAGTCTCCAACAAGTTCTATAGCTAAAAGATGGAGGAGAATCGCTCAACTAGTGAGCATGTGCTCAGATTGTCTGAGTATTTCAATCGCTTGAATCAAGTGGGAGTTAATCTTCCAGATAAGATAGTGATTGACAGAATTCTCTAGTCACCATCACTAAGTTAGTAGAACTTCGTGATGAACTATAGTATGCAAGGGATGACGAAAAAGATTCCCGAGCTCTTCGTGATGTTGAAATCGACGAAGGTAGAAATCAAGAAAGAGCATCAAGTGTTGATGATTGACAAGACCACTAGTTTCAAGAAAAGGGCAAAGGGAAAGAAAGGGGAACTTCAAGTAGAATGACAAGCAAGTTGTCACTCCCACGAAGAAACCCAAAGCTGAACCAAAGCCTGAAACTGAGTGCTTACACTGCATAGGAAATGGTCACTGGAAACGGAAATACCCCAAATATTTGGTGGATAAGAAGGATGGCAAAGTGAACAAGAGTATATTTGATATACAGGTTATTGATGTGTGCCATACTAGTGTTTATAGTAGCCCCTGAGTATTTGATACTTGTTCGGTTGCTGAGATTAGTAACTCGAAACAGGAGTTACAGAATAAACAGAAACTAGTTGAATGGGTAGTGACGATGAGTGTTGGAAGTAGTTCCAAGATTGATATGATCATCATCGCACACTCCCTATACTTTCGGGATTAGTGTTAAACCTAAATAAATGTTATTTGGTGTTTGCGTTGAGCATGAATATGATTTGATATGTTTATTTCAAAACGGTTATTCATTTAAAGTCAAAGAATAATTGTTGTTCAGTTTAAATGAATAAAACCTTCAATGGTCATACACCCAATAAAAATAGTTTGTTGGATCTCGATCGTAGTGATACACATATTCATAATATTGAAACCAAAAGATGTAAAGTTAATAATGATAGTGCAACTTATTTGTGGCACTTCGCAGTTTAGGTCATATTGGTGTAAAGCGCATGAAGAAACTCCATACTGATGGGCTTTTGGAATCACTTGATTATGAATCATTTGATGCTTGCGAACCGTGCCTTTTGGGCAAGATGACTAAAACTCCGTTCTCCGAACAATGGAACGAGCTACTGACTTGTTGGAAATAATACATACCGATGTATGCGATCCAATGAGTGTTGATGCTCGTGGCAAGTATCATTATTTTCGACCTTCACAGATGATTTGAGCAGATATGCGTATATCTTCTTGATGAAACATAAGTCTGAAATAGTTGAAAAGTTCAAAGAATTTCAGAGTGAAGTAGAAAATCATCGTAACAAGAAAATAAAGTTTCTGCGATCTGATCGTGGAGATGAATATTTGAGTTACGAGTTTGGTCTTCAATTAAAACAAAGTGGAATAGTTTCACAGCTCACGCCACCGGAACACCACAACGTTATGGTGTGTCCGAACGTCAGAATCTGCACTTTGTTTTGATATGGTGCGATCAATGATGTATCTTACCGATTTACCAATATCGCTTTTGGGGTTATGCATTAGAGACAGTTGCATTCACGTTTAATAGGGCACCATCTAAATCCGTTGAGACGACACCATATGAACTATGGTTTAACAGTAAACCTAAGCTGTCGTTTCTTAAAAGTTTGGAGTTGTAATGCTTATGTGAAAGAGTTTTCACCTGATAAGCTCGAACCCAAATCGGAGAAGTGCGTCTTCATAGAATACCCAAAGGTAACTATTGGGTACACCTTCTATCACAGATCCGAAGGCAAGTTTTTCGTTGCTAAGATGGATCCTTTCTGGAGAAGAAGTTTCTCTCGAAAGAAGTGAGTGGGAGGAAAGTAGAACTTGATGAGGTAATTGTACCTTCTCCCTTATTGGAAAGTAGTTCATCACAGAAATCAGTTCCAGTGATTCCTACACCAATTAGTGAGGAAGTTAATGATGATGATCATGAAACTTCAGATCAAGTTGCTACCAAATCTCGTAGGTCTTCCAGAGTAAAATCCGCACCAGAGTGGTACGGTAATCGTGTTCTAGAAGTCATGTTACTAGACCATGATGAACCTACGGACTATGAGGAAGCGATGATGAGCCCAGATTCATGAAATGGCTTGAGGCCATGAAATCTGAGATAGGATCCATGTATGAGAACAAAGTATGGACTTTGATTGACTTGCTCGATGATCAGCAAGCCATGTTAAATAAATGGATCTTCAAGAGGAAGACGGACACTGATAGTAGTGTTACTATCTACAAAGCTCGACTTGTCACAAAAAGGTTTTCGACAAGTTCAAGGTGTTGACTACAATGAGATTTTCTCAACTGTAGCGATTCTTAAGTCTGTACGAATCATGTTAGCAATTGCCGCATTTTATGAAATCTGGCAAATGGATGTCAAAACTACATTCTTTAATGGATTTATTAAAGAAGAGTTGTATATGATGCAACCAGAAGGTTTTGTCAATCCTAAAGGAGCTAACAAAATGTGCAAGCTCCAGCGATCCATCAATGGACTGGTGCAAGCATCTCGGAGTTGGAATATACGCTTTGATGAGTTGATCAAAGCATATGGTTTTATACAGACTTTTGGAGAAGCCTGTATTTACTAGAAAGTGAGTGGGAGCACTACAGCATTTCTGATAAGTATATGTGAATGACATATTGTAGATCGGAAATAATGTAGAATTATTCTGCAAAGCATAAAGGAGTGTTTGAAAGGAGTTTTCCAAAGAAAGACCTCGGTGAAGCTGCTTACATATTGAGCATCAAGATCTATAGAGATAGATCAAGACGCTTGATAAGTTTTTTCAATGAGTACATACCTTGACAAGATTTTGAAGTAGTTCAAAATGGAACAGTCAAAGAAAGAGTTCTTGCCTGTGTTACAAGGTGTGAAATTGAGTAAGACTCAAAACCCGACCACGGCAGAAGATAGAAAGAGAATGAAAGTCATTCCCTATGCCTTGGCCATAGGTTCTATAAAGTATGCCATGCTGTGTACCAGATCTATTCTATACCCTACACTGAGTTTGGCAAGGGAGTACAATAGTGATCTAGGAGTAGATCACTGGACAGCAGGTCAAAATTATCCTTAGTGGAATAAGGATATTTTTCTCGATTATGGACGTGACAAAAAGTACGTCGTAAAGGGTTACGTCGATACAAGTTTTGGCACTGATCTAGATGACTCTAAGTCTCGGTCTAGATACATATTGAAAGTGGGAGCAAGTAGCTATAGTAGCTCCGTGCAGAGCATTGTTGACATAGAGATTTGCAAAATACATACGGGTCTGAACGTGGCAGACCCGTTGACTAAACTTCTCTCACAAACAAAACATGATCACACCTTAGTACTCTTTGGGTGTTAATCACACAGCGATGTGAACTAGATTATTGACTCTAGTAAACCCTTTGGGTGTTGGTCACATGACGATGTGAACAATGGGTGTTAATCACATGATGATGTGAACTATCGATGTTAATCACATGGTGATGTGATCTAAATTATTGACTCTAGTGCAAGTGGGAGATGAAGGAAATATGCCCTAGAGGCAATAATAAAGTTATTATTTATTTCCTTATATCATGATAAATGTTTATTATTCATGCTAGAATTGTATTAACCGGAAACATAATACATGTGTGAATACATAAACAAACAGTATGTCACTAGTATGCCTCTACTTGACTAGCTCGTTAATCAAGATGGTTATGTTTCCTAACCATAGACATGAGTTGTCATTTGATTAACGGGATCACATCATTAGGAGAATGATGTGATTGACTTGACCCATTCCGTTAGCTTAGCACTTGATCGCTTAGTATGTTGCTTATGCTTTCTTCATGACTTATACAAAGTTCCTGCAACTATGAGATTATGCAACTCCGTTTACGGAGGAACACTTTGTGTGCTACCAAACGTCACAACGTGAATCGGGTGATTATAAAGGTACTCTACATGTGTCTCCAAAAGTATATGCTGAGTTGGCATGAATCGAGATTAGGTTTTGTCACTCCGATTGTCTGGAGAGGTATCTCTGGCCTTCTCGGTAATACACATCACATAAGCCTTGCAAGCATTGCAACTAATGAGTTAGTTGTGAGATGATGTATTACGGACGAGTAAAGAGACTTACCGGTAACGAGATTGAACTAGGTATTGGATACCGACGATCGAATCTCGGGTAAGTAACATACCGATGACAAAGGGAACAACGATGTCGTTATGCGGTTTGACCGATAAAGATCTTCGAGAATATGTAGGAACCAATATGGGCATCCAGGTTCCGCTATTGGTTATTGACCGAGAATGGTTCTAGGTCATGTCTACATAGTTCTCGAACCCGTAGGGTCCGCACGCTTAATGTTTCGATGACAGTTCATTATGAGTTTATAAGTATTGATGTACCAAGGTTGTTCGAGTCCGGATGTGATCAATGACATGACGAGGAGTCTCGAAATGGTCGAGACATAAAGATTGATATATTGGAAGCCTATGTTTGACTTGGAAAGGTTCCGGATGAAAACAGAAGTTCTCGGAACACCGGGGTTACGGAACCCCGGGGTCTATGGGCCTTGATGGGCCATAGGGAGAAGAGGAAAGGGCCGGCCAGGCAGGCGCGCGCCCCCTCCCCTCTAGTCCGAATAGGACAAGGAGAGGGGGCGCCTTCCCTCTTCCCTCCCCCAATCCTAATCCAACTAGGAAGGGGAGTCCTACTCCGGTGGGAGTAGGACTCCTCCAGCGCCGCCTTTGGCTGGCCACACCCCCCTTGCTCCTTTATATACGGGGGCAGGAGGCACCCCATGACACACAAGTTGATCTACGGATCGTTCCTTAGCCGTGTGGTGGTGCCCCTCCACCATATTCCACTTCGGTCATATCGTCATGAGCTTAGGCGAAGCCCTGCGCCGGTGAAGTCATATCGTCGCGGAGCTTAGGCGAAGCCCTGCGTCGGTGGAGCATCATCATCGTCACCACGCCGTCGTGCTGACGGAACTCATCCCCGACGCTTTGCTGGATCGGAGCCCAGGGATCGTCATCGAGCTGAACGTGTGTTGAACACGGAGGTGCCGTACGTTCGGTACTTGGATCGGTCGGATCGTGAAGACGTACGACTACATCAACCGCGTTGTTATAACGCTTCCGCTTACGGTCTACGAGGGTACGTGGACATACACTCTCCCCTCTCGTTGCTATGCCATCACCATAGTCTTGCGTGTGCGTAGGAAATTTTTGAAATTACTACGTTCCCCAACACGGGCCACTGGCTCGCTCCTGAGCTCGTCCAGCTGACATTATGGTATATGTTGTTCCAAGAGGAAGTATCATATTCTGGCTTTCAACTAAAATAAGATGCCCCTTTTAAAAGTTGTAAAGAACACTTATAAATAGGTAGTTTCTTTCCGAAAATCCATCTTCACACCAGCGTTGTGAAAAAATCAAAACAAATACTAGAAAAATTAAAAATTCACTTTTTTGTGCGGTAGACAATTCGATGAGTGAGGTCCGCTACAATTTTCAAATCATTTGAACATCTGAGGAGCTCTCATACGCCTCCAACGTATCTATAGTTTTGATTGTTTCATGCTATTATATTATCTATTTTGGATGTTTAATGAGCTTTATTATACACTTCTATATTATTTTCGAGACTAACCTACTAATCAAAGGCCCAAAGGCAAATTGCTGTTTTTTTGCCTATTTCAAGTTTAGCACAAAAGGAAATCAAACGGAATCCAAACAGAATGAAACATTCGCAGAGTCGATTTTGGAACAAATGCAATCCAGAGACTTGGAGTAGACGTTAAGGAAGCAACGGTTGCCACGAGGTAGGAGGCGCGCCAGGGGTAGGCGCGCCCCACCCTCGTGGGCCCTCGTGGCTCCGCCGACCTACTTCTTCCGCCTATATATACTCATATACCCGAAAACATCCAGAGCACCACGAAACCCTATTTCCACCGCCGCAACCTTTTGTACCCGTGAGATCCCATCTTGGGGTCTTTTCCGCACTCTGTCGGAGGGGAATCGATCACGGGGCTTCTACATCAACAACATAGCCTCTCCGATGATGTGTGACTAGTTTACCACAGACCTTCGGGTCCATAGTTATTAGCTAGATGGCTTCTTCTCTCTTTGGATCTCAATACAAAGTTCTCCTCGATCTTCTTGGAGATCTATTCGATGTAATACTTTTTGCGGTGTGTTTGTCGAGATCCGATGAATTGTGGGTTTATGATCAAGTTTATCTATGAACAATATTTGAATCTTCTCTGAATTCTTATATGCATGATTTGATATCTTTGCAAGTCTCTTCGAATTATCAGTTTGGTTTGGCCTACTAGATTGATCTTTCTTGCAATGGGAGAAGTGCTTAGCTTTGGGTTCAATCTTGCGGTGCTCGATCCCAGTGACAGTAGGGGAAACGACACGTATTGTATTGTTGCCATCGAGGATAAAAAGATGGGATTTATATCATATTGCTTGAGTTTATCCCTCTACATCATGTCATCTTGCCTAATGCGTTACTCAGTTCTTATGAACTTAATACTCTAGATGCATGCTGGATAGCGATCAATGTGTGGAGTAATAGTAGTAGATGCAGAATCGTTTCGGTCTACTTGACACGGACGTGATGCCTATATACATGATCATGCCTAGATATTCTCATAACTATGCGCTTTTCTATCAATTGCTCGACAGTAATTTGTTCACCCACCGCCACTAGTGAAACCTATGGCCCCAGTCTATTTTCCATCATATTAATCTCCGTCAACTAGCTATTTCGTCGCCGTTTATTTTGCAATCTTTACTTTTCAATCTATACAACAAAAATACCAAAATATTTATCTTATTATCTCTATCAGATCTCACTTTTGCAAGTGGCCATGAAGGGATTGACAACCCCTTTATCGCGTTGGTTGCAAGGTTCTTAATTGTTTGTGCAGGTACTAGGGACTTACGTGTAGTCTCCTACTAGATTGATACCTTGGTTCTCAAAAACTGAGGGAAATACTTACGCTACTTTGCTGCATCACCCTTTCCTCAAGAGGTAGCAAGAAGGATTTCTGGCACCGTTGCCGGGGAGATTTACGCACAAGTCAAGACATACCAAGTACACATCACAAACTCTTATCCCTCGCATTACATTATTTGCCATTTGCCTCTCGTTTTCCTCTCCCTCACTTCACCCTTGTCATTTTATTTGCCCTTTTTCTATTCACCTTTTCCTTGTGTGTCTGTGTGTTAGATCACTTTTTTCGCCGTCATGGCCAGTCCTTTATCTGCTCCTTTGTCTTCCGAGAATGAAGTTCTTAATTTTAAACAAAGGGAGGGAGAAAATCTAAAAGATGCTTGGTATAGAATTTGCAATGCTCAGAATAGATCCACTAGGAAGCAATCTACTTCCGTTCTTCTTCGCAATTTTTATGTAGGCATCACTCCTTGGAATAGATATATTCTTGACACCATCACCGGAGGGAATTTTCTTGGGTAGCCATACTTTCGATTCTTATAATGCTATGATAGATTTGTTTGGCCCACCACCTCTTTTGGTTAATGGAACTATTTTAACCTTGGAACATGTGATGCAAAGGCTTGAAATTATTGAAAATAAAGTTGCCACTATGGAGTTGATTGAGAATTTGGATAAAAAGATCCACAACCAAATTACCCAATATGAATATAAGGTAGGAGTTATTCTGAAAAATTCTAAAGAAAAAGAACCCATAGTTAATGAAAAAATAGATCAAGATTCCACTATAATTGATAAACTTGAGGATATTGTTACCAACTTAGGGTCCGCTTTTTCTGCCGTGAGAAATACTCCAAACCCTCCTACTACCAAAGTTGCCAAATTTATGTATGTTCCTAAAAATAAGGGTGAATCTTCTAATAAGGAAACTAAGGATTGCTACCTGGTTTTCCCTTGAAGAGGAAAGGGTGATGCAGCAAAGTAGCGTAAGTATTTCCCTCGGTTTTTGAGAACCAAGGTATCAATCCAGTAGGAGGCCACGCACAAGTCCCTCGCACCTACACAAACAAATAAGAACCTCACAACCAACGCAATAAAGGGGTTGTCAATCCCTTCACGGTCACTTACGAGAGTGAGATCTGATAGGTATGATAAGATAATATTTTTGGTATTTTTTATGATAAAGGTAAATAAAGATGCAAAGTAAAATAAAAGGCAATAGAAATAGCTAAGTGTTGGAAGATTAATATGATGGAAAATAGACCCGGGGGCCATAGGTTTCACTAGTGGCTTCTCTCAAGATAGCATAAGTATTACGGTGGGTGAACAAATTACTGTCGAGCAATTAATAGATTTGAGCATAGTTATGAGAATATCTAGGTATGATCGTGTATATAGGCATCACGTCCGCGACAAGTAGACCGAAACGATTCTGCATCTACTACTATTACTCCACACATCGACCGCTATCCAGCATGTATCTAGAGTATTAAGTTCAAAAGAACAGAGTAATGCTTTAAGTAAGATGACATGATGTAGAGGGATAAACTCATGCAATATGATATAAACCCAATCTTGTTATCCTCAATGGCAACAATACAATACATGCCTTGTTGCCCCTGCTGTCACTAGGAAAGGACACCGCAAGATTGAACCCAAAGCTAAGCACTTATCCCATTGCAAGAAAGATCAATCTAGTAGGCCAAACCAAACTAGTAATTCGAGGAGACTTGCAAAGATAACCAATCATACATAAAATAATTCAGAGGAGATTCAAATATTGTTCATAGATAATCTTGATCATAAACCCACAATTCATCGGTCTCGACAAACACACCACAAAAAGAAGAGTTACATCAAATAGATCTCCAAGAGAATCGAGGAGAACTTTGTATTGAGATCCAAAGAGACAGAAGAAGCCATCTAGCTAATAACTATGGACCCAAAGGTCTGAGGTAAACTACTCACACATCATCGGAGAGGCTATGGTGTTGATGTAGAAGCCCTCCGTGATCACGCCCCTCCCAGGCAGACGCCGAAAAGGCCCCAAGATGGGATCTCACGGGTACAGAAGGTTGCAGCGGTGGAACTAGGTTTTCGTGGATGCCTCTGATGGTTTGGGGGTACGGAGATATGTATAGGAGGAATAAGTACGTCGGTGGAGCAACATGGGCCCCACGAGGGTGGAGGGCGCGCCTGGGGAAGGTGGGCGCGCCCCCCCTACCTCGTGCTCTCCTCGTTGATTACTTTACATAGACTCCAAGTCCTCTGGATCACGTTTGTTCCAAAAATCATGTTCCCGAAGGTTTCATTCCGTTTAGACTCCGTTTGACATCCTTTTTCTGCGAAACACTGAAATAGGCAAAAAAAACAGCAATTTGGGCTGGGCCTTCGATTAATAGGTTAGTCCCAAAAATAATATAAAAATGTATAAATAAGCCCATTAAACATCCAAAATAGAATATATAATAGCATGGAACAATCAAAAATTATAGATACGTTGGAGACGTATCAAGCATCCCCAAGCTTAATTCCTGCTCGTCCTCGAGTAGGTAAATGATAAAAACAGAATTTTTGATGTGGAATGCTACTTAACATAACTTTCAATGTAATTCTCTTATTTGTGCTATGAATATTCAGATCCGAAAGATTCAAGATAAAAGTTTAATATTGACATAAAAATAATAATACTTCGAGCATACTAACTAAGCAATCATGTCTTCTCAAAATAACATGGCCAAAGAAAGTTATCCCTACAAAATATATAGTCTGGCTATGGTCTATCTTCATCACACAAAGTATTTAATCATGCACAACCCCGATGACAAGACAAGCAATTGTTTCATACTTTTGATGTTCTCAAACCTTTTCAATCTTCACGCAATACATGAGCGTGAGCCATGGACATAGCACTATATGTGGAATAGAATGGTGGTTGTGGAGAAGACAAAAAAGGAGAAGATAGTCTCACATCAACTAGGCTATCAATGGGCTATGAAGATGCCCATTAATAGATATCATGTGAGTGAGTAGGGATTGCCATGCAACGGATGCACTAGAGCTATAAATGTATGAAAGCTCAACAAAAGAAACTAAGTGGGTGTGCATCCAACTCGCTTGCTCACGAAGACCTAGGGAATTTTGAGGAAGCCCATCATTGAAATATACAAGCCAAGTTCTATAATGAAAAATTCTCACTAGTATATGAAAGTGACAACATAGGAGACTCTCTATCATGAAGATCGTGGTGCTACTTTGAAGCACAAGTGTGGAAAAAGGATAGTAGCATTGTCCCTTCTCTCTTTTTCTCTCATCTTTTTTTATTTGGGCCTTTTCCTTTTTTTATGGTCTTTTTTTTTCGTCCGAAGTCTCATCCCGACTTATGGGAGAATCATAGTCTCCATCATCCTTTCCTCACTTGGGATAATGCTCTAAAAAATGATGATCATCACACTTTTATTTACTTATAACTCAAGAATTGCAACTCGAAACTTAGAACAACAATATGACTCTATGTGAATGCTTCCGGCGGAGTACCGGGATATGCAATGAACTAAGAGTGACATACATAAAAAATTATGAACGATGGCTTTGCCACAAAATACGATGTCAACTACATGATCATGCAAAGCAATATGACAATGATGAAGCGTGTCATAGCAAACGTAACGGTGGTAAGTTGCATGGCAATATATCTCGGAATGACTATGGAAATGCCATAATAGGTAGGTATGGTGGTTGTTTTGAGGAAGGTATATGGTGGGTTTATGATACCGGCGAAAAGTGCGCGGTATTAGAGACGTTGGCAATGGTGGAAGGGTGAGAGTGCGTATAATCCATGGACTCAACATTAATCATAAAGAACTCATATACTTGTTGCAAAAATCTATTAGTTATCGAAACAAAGTATTACGCGCATTCTCCTAGGGGGATAGATTGGTAGGAAAATACCATCGCTCGTCCCCGACCACCACTCATAAGGAAGAGAATCAATAAATAAATCATGCTCCGACTTCATCACATAACGGTTCACCATACGTGCATGCTACGGGAATCACAAAATTTAACACAAGTATTTCTCAAATTCACAACTACTCAACTAGCATGACTCTAATATCACCATCCTCATATCTCAAAACAATTATCAAGCATCAAACTTCTCATAGTATTCAACGCACTCATAAGAAAGTTTTTACTAATCTTGGATGCCTATCATATTAGGACTACCTTCTCAATTTAAGAAAATTACCATGTTTTTTTGTAGGACTCTCAAAATAATATAAGTGAAGCATGAGAGATCATTAGTTTCTATAAAACAAGACCACCGCCATGCTCTAAAAGATATAAGTGAAGCACTAGAGCAAAAACTATATAGCTCAAAGATTATAAGTGAAGCACATAGAGTATTCTAACAAATTCCAAATCATGTGTGTCTCTCTCAAAAGGTGTGTACAGCAAGGATGATTGTGGCATACTAACAAACAAAGACTCAAATTATACAAGACGCTCCAAGCAAAACACTTATCATGTGGTGAATTAAAATATAGCTCCAAGTAAAGTTACCGATGGATGAGGACGAAAGAGGGGATGCCTTCCGGGGCATCCGCAAGATTTGGATTTTTGGTGTCCTTATATTATCTTGGGGTGCCATGGGCATCCCCAAGCTTAGGCTCTTGCCACTCCTTGTTCCATACTCCATCAAATCTTTACCCAAAACTTGAAAACTTCACAACACAAAACTTAACAGAAAATCTCGTGAGCTCCGTTAGCTAAAGAAAACAAAACACCACTTGAAGGTACTGTATTGAACTCATTTTTTATTTATATTGGTGTTAAACATACTGTATTCCAACTTCTCTATGGTTTATAAACTATTTTACTAGCCATAGATTCATCAAAATAAGCAAACAACACACGAAAAACAGAATCTGTCAAAAACAGAACAGTCTGTAGTAATCTGTAACTAACGCAAACTTCTGGAACTCCAAAAATTCTACCAAAATAGGAAGACCTATACCATTTTTTTAATAATCTGCTGCAATTGGAATCAATATTTTATCACGTTCTGGTGATTTTTAACAATTGTTTTCGTGAACAGAAAGTTTCTGGAATTTTCAGCAAGATCAAATAACTATCATCCAAGAAGATCCTATAGGTTTAATTTGGCACAAATACTAATTAAAACATAAAAAAATCTAACCAGAGGCTAGATCAAAGATTTATTCCTAAACAGAAGCAAAAGGCAAAAAACTAAAAATAAAATTGGGTTGCCTCCCAACAAGCGCTATCGTTTAACGCCCCTATCTAGGCATAAAAGCAAGGGTAGATCTAGGTATTGCCATCTTTGGTAGGCAATCCATAAGTGGCTCTCATAATAGATTCATATGGCAATTTAATTTTCTTTCTAGGGAAGTGTTCCATACCTTTCCTTAATGGAAATTGGATCTAATATTTCCTTCCTTCATATCAATGATTGCACCAATCATTCTAAGGAAAGGTCTACCAAGAATAATAGGACATGAAGGATTGCAATCTATATCAAGAACAATAAAATATTCCGGCACATAGTTCCTATTTGCAACAATAAGAATATCATTAATTATTCCCATAGGTTTCTTAATGGTGGAATCCGCAAGGTGTAAGTTTAAAGAGCAATCATCAAAATCAAGAAAACCTAACAAATCACATATAGTTTTTGGAATCGTGGAAACACTAGCACCCAAATCACACAAAGCATAGCATTCATGGTCTTTAATTTTAATTTTAATAGTAGGTTCCCACTCATCATAAAGTTTTCTGACGATAGAAACTTCCAACTCAAGTTTTTTTTTCATAAGATTGCATCAAAGCATCGACAATATGTTTAGTAAAAGCTTTATTTTGACTATAAGCATGCGAAGAATTTAGCACGGATTGCAACAAGGAAATACAATCTATCAAAGAGCAATTATCATACTTAAATTCCTTGAAATCCAAGATAGTGGGTTCATTGATATCTAAAGTTTTGACCTCTTTAATCCCACTTTTACCAATTTTTGCATCAAGATCTAAAAACTCTGAATTTTTGGAATACCTTCTAGGTAAGGGTGGTTCATCTCCAATCCCATCATTATTAAGATTCATATTGCAAAACAAAGATTTAATGGGGGACACATCAATAACTTTCAGATCTTCATCTTTATTCTCATAAAAAAATCCGGTTTAGTGGCCATCTTATTAACTAAGGTGGCCTACTTATCCAAAATTTCAACAATTAATTTTTCGAGATAGGCAATCTGAGAATTTAAACCATAAAATTCCTTAGAAATATCGTCGAGCTCCTTATTCATGTAACCCATAAAGGACTTTTGTTCTTTAAGCTCGTTTCTAAAGAAATTGTTATGCTCAAATTGTAAAGTCATAAAACTTCTGACGTTGCTTTCGATCTCTTCTAACCTTTTAAGGTGAAGGTCAACAGATCTAGGTAGAGCCACCGTGACAAGCAAGCAATCCAACACACGAGCAAACAAGAAGCGAGCGAGAAAGAGGCGAACGGAAAGAGAGGGCGAATAAAAACGGCAAGGGTGAAGTGGGGGAGAGGAAAACGAGAGGCAAATGGTAAATAATGTAATGCAAGGGATAAGAGTTTGTGATGGGTACTTGGTATGTTGACTTTTGCGTAGACTCCCCGGCAACGCGCCAGAATCCTTCTTGCTACCTCTTGAGCACTGCGTTGGTTTTCCCTTGAAGAGGAAAGGGTGATGCAGCAAAGTAGCGTAAGTATTTTCCGTTTTTGAGAACCAAGGTATCAATCCAGTAGGAGGCCACGCACAAGTCCCTCGCACCTACACAAACAAATAAGAACATCGCAACCAACGCAATAAAGGGGTTGTCAATCCCTTCACGATTACTTACGAGAGTGAGATCTGATAGATATGATAAGATAATATTTTTGGTATTTTTACGATAAAGGGAAATAAAGATGCAAAGTAAAATAAAAGGTAATAGAAATAGCTAAGTGTTGGAAGATTAATATGATGGAAAGTAGACCCGGGGGCCATAGGTTTCACTAGTGGCTTCTCTCAAGATAGCATAAGTATTACGGTGGGTGGACAAATTACTGTCGAGCAATTGATAGAATTGAGCATAGTTATGAGAATATCTAGGTATGATCATGTATATAGGCATCACGTCCGCGACAAGTTGACCGAAACGATTCTGCATCTACTACTATTACTCCACACATCGACCGCTATCCAGCATGCATCTAGAGTATTAAGTTCAAAAGAACAGAGTAATGCTTTAAGTAAGATGACATGATGTAGAGGGATAAACTCATGCAATATGATATAAACCCCATCTTGTTATCCTCGATGGCAACAATACAATACGTGCCTTGCTGCCCCTGCTGTCACTGGGAAAGGACACCGCAAGATTGAACCCAAAGCTAAGCACTTCTCCCATTGCAAGAAAGATCAATCTAGTAGGCCAAACCAAACTGATAATTCGAAGAGACTTGCAAAGATAACCAATCATACATAAAAGAATTCAGAGGAGATTCAAATATTGTTCACAGATAATCTTGATCATAAACCCACAATTCATCGGTCTCTACAAACACACCGCAAAAAAAAGAGTTACATCAAATAGATCCCCAAGAGAATCGAGGAGAACTTTGTATTGAGATCCAAAGAGAGAGAAGAAGCCATCTAGCTAATAACTATGGACCCGAAGGTCTGAGGTAAACTACTCACACATCATCGGAGAGGCTATGGTGTTGATGTAGAAGCCCTCCGTGATCAATGCCCCCTCCGGCAGGACGCCGGAAAAGGCCCCAAGATGGGATCTCACGGGTACAGAAGGTTGCGGCGGTGGAACTAGGTTTTCGTGGATGCCTCTGATGGTTTGGGGGTATGGAGATATATATAGGAGGAAGAAGTACGTCGGTGGAGCAACGTGGGCCCCACGAGGGTGGAGGGCACGCCTGGGGGAGGTGGGAGCGCCCCTCTACCTCGTGCTCTCCTCGTTGATTACTTTACATAGACTCCAAGTCCTCTGGATCACGTTTGTTCCAAAAATCACGTTCCCGAAGTTCCGTTTGGACTCTGTTTGATATCCTTTTTCTGCGAAACACTGAAATAGGCAAAAAAACAGCAATTTGGGCTGGGCCTCCGGTTAATAGGTTAGTCCCAAAAATAATATAAAAGTGTATAAATAAGCCCATTAAACATCCAAAACAGAATATATAATAGCATGGAAGAATCAAACATTATAGATACGTTGGAGACGTATCACGGATCTCAAATCAATAAGTGTTCACATCAACTTTTTTGTTATCATTAAGGAACCTTTTGCTACAAATGAATTTCTTGATTTCTTGCCTAGGAATTTGATTATTGATAAAAAGAGGGAAACTCCTAAGGGTTATAAGTGTTCAATTGAAGAATTGCATATCAAAGATAATGATACCTAAATCTATTCTCGTTTTTATGCTTAGCTAGGGGCGTTAAACGAATGCGCTTGTTGGGAGGCAACCCAATTTTATTTTTATTCCTTGCTTTTTGTTCCTGTTTAGTAATAAATAATTCATCTAGCCTCTGGTTAGATTTGGTTTTATGTTTTAATTAGTGTTTGTGCCAAGTTAAACCTATAGGATCTTCTTAGATAACAATTATTTGATCTTGCTGAAAAAGTCAGAAACTTTCAACACGTTAAACACAACAAAATGTAAAGACCAAAGAAGAAACATGGGTTGGAGATATTAGCTAACATTAATTATTCATAAGTAAAGCACAAAATACAATCAGTTGGGCCAAGACCGGAGTTCTTGGACATTGATATTACATGACCTTGATGAACTGTTCCTACTAACTACAAGTGACATACACACTTGCCTGAACTGGCTAAACAATACATACATACATGACATAAATACATAGTAGATATTCCCTAAAAACATGTTGTAGAATATACATAACGACACATGACGTTTGCAAAATCTCTGCCCGAAGCAAAACAAGAATCCACCTTGAGCTGTTAAACTCTAATCATCCATACGTGGCAGCATGGCCTACAAGGCCGGGCAAACCTTCCGGATGATCCAGAGAACAATGCCCCATATGAGCTCATTCTCCTCCGTGGCCTTCACCTCATGCTCATGGCTTCTCACACTGACACTGTTGTTTCTTCTCTGAACCTGGCTCCTGAGAGCAATGGCCTCCACCGCCTCGTACACCATTATTTCTTTCCCAGGATGCTGCTGCAGATGCTAGCTAGTTGGACACGGGGTGATGAAGAGACTGGTGACTTGAGGATCCATCGATCTCCCGAGTATTTGTACTCGTAGAGCTTGGTGCTGCGGGATGGCAGTAAGGCACGTAGGAAGGAAGAAGGAGCTGGCTGGCTTGGCAGCCAAGGTAGTACGATAAGCAGTAAGCAGGATGTGTCTCCATGTCGGGGAATCTGATTGAGTGATGGGTCAAGCAGTCAAACTACGTGTGATGACGGCGACGTCTGGGATAATTTGAGAATGTTCCGTCGCCGTCATGTCTGGAGAGAGTAGTTCGAGCAGCAAACCAGTGTTGTTCGTTTTTTAGTATAATTCTTGTAACACTTGGTGGCGGCAAGCTAGATTTGACCACCCATTCTTTACTCAAGAGTTGACCACTTTGGCACTGAGGAAGCAAAGGTTGCATATTTTAGTAGCACGTGCATGCATGAAACAGTTCTTAGCTACGAGGTGATTCGATTATTAACCGGTCGAACACTTCGCGAGTAAAAACAACATATTGCTGGCCCAAATCATGGAAACATCCTTGAAAATTCAATATGCAAATTGCACCGCACAGGGCAACATTTTTCTGGAAAAGAAACATTGATCACTTGTGTAGCGCTTTTGGCGCCAAAACAGACAAGGGGGGCCACATGTACGTGGCATGATATAACGGCTTGAAGTGGACTGACTTTAGCATATATTTTTGTAAATAGTGGAAAATAGAAAGATTAAATTGTAAAACGACGGAGAGGGTAAGATTTACTCTCTCCCATGCAGTTCTACCGAGACGACCACCGTCCACCCCTCCCCACCCCCGCCGTTATCCGTCGCGTAGCGACGCTCCCGACTATGCGGCCAACATGGCGGAGCAGCCGCCCCACCCCACCACCTCCAATGACGCCTACTTAGCCCCGATAAACCACCACTCCACCATCATACAACGCATCCTCTACCTAGAACGCACCCTGAACTGCACCCGCCTCTCATGCCCTCTCCGCCGGACCTCACGCTCCTTGTCATCCGTGCTGCTGCCCCCTCCTATCCCCTCCACACCACCCGTTTCCACGCGTGGCTCCTAACAAATTCCACCTTCTCCCCTCCGCCAATCACCGTTGCGCGCTACTCCTCCCACTCGCTCGAGCGTGCCTCCTCACCCACCTCTGGACCCATTACTCTGACATCCACACACTCGACCTCCCCTCTCTTCGGCAACATGTTCGATGGTTATCTCCTCCTATGGCCACTCCCGCCTCGCTGAGCAGGCCGTCGAGGTCTTCAATCACCTTCCCCACTTTGGGTGTACCCAGACCACCGAGGTCTACAAAGACCTCCTCAACATGCTCCGTGCCAACGACAAGACGCTTGGCAGGGACCCAGTTGGTTATTTGTTTCGTTTTGAGGTGTAGTTCAGCAAAACAAAACATGGTCTGCTTGTAACTATTTTGTCATGTCAGCGCCTACAAGTGGGACTACCCTGTCAGTTTTGTGTCAGCGCCTACAAGGAGGAGGCCGTCCATGTCGAAGATGACATGCGAGACAGTGCCCCTGGTCATGGGCCCTGCACCTCGCCGGCGTCCACCGATGCCATTGACGCGCGCGCGAGAGAGATCACAAATCTGGGGGATCTCGTAGTAGGAATCTTGCGCCACTGGTTCGCTCCTCGGCTTGTCCAGCCAACCGTATGGTATGCTGTTCCACCAGGAAGTATCATATTCTGGCTTACAACTAAAAAAAGCTGCCCCTTTGAAAAGCTGTGAAGAACACTTATAAATGAGCTTTGCTACATCTATGTAAAGATTTTTACATAACCTACGTAAAAGATGACCTGGCCTGATTTGGCTGGAAGGGAAATAGGCCCAGGCCCACACCCTGAAAATCAGGGGGGGCGATCAATTTAGCGTTAAGGAATGAATGTAACTTTACATAGTTGGTTACGTAAGTCTAGCATTTTTGCTTATAAATTGGTAGTTTCAACGCTCAACACCTCCCCTTATAGGAGAATGATATTCAACACGTTAAGCACAACAAAATGTAAAGACCAAAGAAGAAACACGGGTTGGAGATATTAGCTAACATTATTCATAAGTAAAGCACAAAATACACTCAGTTGGGCCAAGACCGGAGTCCTTGGGCATTGATATTACATGACCTTGATGAACTGTTCCTACTAACTACAAGTGACATCCACACTTGCCTGAATTGGCTAAACAATACATACATACATGACATAAATACATAGTAGATATCCCCTAAGAACATACTGTAGAATATACATAACAACACATGACGTTTGCAAAATCTCTACTCGAAGCAAAACAAGAATCCACCTTCAGATGTTACACTCTTATCATCGTACATGGCACATCGTGGCCTAGAAGGCCGGGCAAACCTTCCTGATGATACAGAGAACAATGCCCCATATGAGCTCATTCTCTCTGGCCTTCACCCGGTGCTCATGGCTTCTCGCACTGATGTTTCTTCTCTGAACCAGGCTCCTAAGAGCAACGGCCTCCACTGCCTCGTACACCATTATTTCCCTCTCGGGGTGCTTCTGCAGATGCTAGCTAGTTGCATGCAAAGTGAAGAAGAGACTGGTTGGTTGTTGCTGGGAAGGCTTGAGGATCCATCGATCTCCTGAGTATTTGTACTCGTAGATCCTAATGTCGCGGGAAGGCAGGTAGGAAGGAAGGAAGAGCTGGCTGGCTTGCCAGCCAAGGTAGTACAGGTACAATAAGCTGTAAGCATTGAAAGAATATGTGGAAGCGTTGAACCCTTCGTCTGGGCCGAGTTTGTATATATTGAGGGTTTGTCGTGGCTTACAAGGAAGAGGAGATCGACCATGAGAGAAGGAGAGATCGATCTCATCGTTACAGGAAGAATAAGAGAAGAAGGGATATAAGATAGATTACAATTCAAACTAGTATCCTATCGCTATAAAACTGATTCTGACACTCCCCCTCAATCTAAATCATATGCACTTTGCCAAGGTTAAGATTGTACTTAAACTCATTCAACCTTCTTGTAGTAAGAGGTTTTGTGAAGCCATCAGCAAGTTGATCACCAGTTGGTATGAACCGAATATCAAGTAGCTTTCGAGCTACCCTTTCTCTGACAAAGTGGAAATCAACTTCGATATGTTTTGTGCGTGCATGGAAAACAGGATTAGCTGAGAGGTAGGTTGCACCAATATTATCACACCATAACCTTGCAGCTTGAGGAGCCGTAATTCCAAGTTCATAGAGTAATGTCTGTATCCACATTACCTCAGCAGTAGCATTTGCTAGAGCTTTATATTCAGCTTCTGTACTGGATCTTGAAATAGTGGCCTGTTTTCTTGCACTCCATGACACAGGATATTTGTACCCAAAAACACAGCAAAGCCACCTGTGGATCTTCTATCATCAGCACACGCTGCCCAATCTGCATCAGAATATCCAGTGACAAGCATAGACAAAGACTTGGTAATTTGAATTCCAGGTCCTTCTAAATATTTAAGATACCTCAAAATTCTCTTGACTGTAGTTCAGTGAGTTGTCCTAGGTGCATGTAAATATTGACATACCTTATTCACAGAATAGGAAATATCAGGACGTGTAAGAGTCAAATACTGTAAAGCACCTACAACACTTCTGTAATTTGTTGCATCTTCTGGTCCAAGTGCTTCTCCACTTTCAATTGTAAGTTGTTCTGAGGTTGACATTGCGCGTTGGTGTACTCACAGGTTTACAATTTTTGATCCAATCCTACTCTCCTGAGTATGTCAGTGGTGTATTTTTCCTGTGTGAGAAGTATATCATCATTCACTTGTTTGACCTCTATGCCAAGGAAATAATGAAGATTACCCAAGTCCTTGAGAGCAAACTCCATCTTTAGATCTTTAAGCAAACAAGTGGTAGCACCTGAACTTGAACTAGCAACAATTATATCATCAACATAAACAAGAACAAATATAGTGATATTGTCTTTATTGCAAAAGAACAATGGGGTGTCTGCTTTAGATGGTGTAAACCCAAGTTGTTGTAACTGCATGCTCAACCTTCAGTACCAAGCTCTTGGGGCCTTTTACAAACCATACAAAGCTTTATCCAACTTACAGACATAATGTGGTGTGCTTTGATCCTCATAGCCTGGTGGCTACCGCATGAACACTTCTTCCTCAAGAACACCATGAAGAAACGCGTTCTGAACATCTAGCTAACGTAAACTCCGTTCTCTGGAAATAGCAATAGACAATACAAGTCGAATAGTGGCTGACTTAACAACAGGGTTGAATGTATCCTCATAGTCAATACCAAACCTCTGTTTGAAGTCCTTTGCAACCAACCTAGCTTTATATCTGTCTATACTTCCATCAGATTTTCTCTTTATTTTGTATACCCACTTGCAGTCTATAACATTACTACCTTTCCTTGGTGGTACTAAATGCCACGTTTTATTTTTTATGAGTGCATCATATTCATTATCCATAGCCTTTTTCCAATCCTTATGAGCAAGGGCGTCATGCAAGTGAGTTGGTTCACCAACACTGCTAAGAAAAGCACGCTTGATTCTATCATACCTTACAGTACCGTCAGTATATTCTTTCCCTTTGACAATACCTGACTGCGATCTAGTGTGTCGGCGAAGAGGTTGGTGAAGAGTTGATGTTGTAGGCGCAGAAGATCTTGGCTGAGAAGACTCTGTGTGATTTGGCACAGAAAATCCCAGCTCCCGATCCGAGGAAGACCGAGGCACAGGCGGTCCAGGCTCCCGATCCGAGGGAGATCCCCCTGACGCCGCAGGTGGACCGCTATTAGCGCTGTCGACGGCTGGCTCGATCCGCAGGCCCGCGGCACGACGCGACAACGCGCTCCCCCCCCCCCACGCGTTGCGACGCGCTTCCACCCGCGCCTGGGCTGGTGGGGTCCGCCACTCGTGGGCTGTCGGCCACCCTCGCGAGGGCTGGCTGGTTCCGCCCGCGTGTGATTGGTCGCATGCAAGGGAAGGCGATCCGCCTTGGATCGCTCGCCGATGGAGACAGCAGGGCTGACACGGGAATCGGCATCGGATCGCGCGCCACTGCCAGGTGAATCAGCCTCAAATCATGTGCCTGCTTCGTCCACATCTGTACACATAAAATGACGACCCAAATCTGCACATATATCATCAGAACCACAATTTTGTATGGAATTTTGCACATGATCAGTTTTATGTAATTCACCCCCGTGATCTAGAAGGAGTGCTATTTCAGCACGAAGAAGGGCCTCTGCATTTGGATGAAGCTTGGCAAACGGGAAAAGCATTTCATCAAAAATAACATCTCTGGAAATATAAATTGGTCCACTGGCAATTTCTAGGCACTTGTACCCTTTGTGAAGATTGCTATAGCCAAGAAAAACACATTGGGTGGAGCGAAGCTCAAGTTTGTGATGATTATATGGACGTAGATTGGGATAGCAAGCACACCCAAAAATTTGAAGAGAGTTGTAGTCAGGTTTTTTTTTATATAATCGCTCCAATGGAGTGGTGTTGCCAATGACCTTACTAGGGAGACGATTAATAAGATAGGTGGCAGTGATGAACGCTTCATCCCAACACTTTAGAGGCATAGAGGCATGAGCAAGAAGAGAGAGACCAACTTCAACAATGTGGCGGTGTTTCCGCTCAGCGGAGCCGTTTTGTTGGTGAGCATGAGGGCAAGATACATGATGCTCAATGCCTATGCTATGAAAAGAAAGAATTGAGTTTCTCATACTCTCCTCCCCAGTCACTTTGGACTATTAAGATTTTTCTATCAAGATGTCTGTCAACAAGTTTTTGGAACTCTTGGAAAACAAAGAAAACTTCAGATTTGTACTTAAGCAAATAAATCCAAGTAAACTTGTTGTAGTCATCGATGAGACTGACATAATATTTCTTTCTACCAAAAGAATATCTGGCATGACCCCATACATCACTGAAAATAAGCTCTAAAGGAGCATGAGACACACTAGTTAACTTAGGATAAGGGAGTTGATGACTCTTAGCACATTGACAAGCTTCACACACAGACTCACTAATTTGGCTATCTGACAATAAGAGATTGCCTTTATTAACTACTTGCTTGACTATGATTGATGACGTATGTCCTCATCTTTGATGCCACCTTCCCAAGGAGGGCTTGATGACGGAGTAGACTCGACGACGCTTGCAACTAAGTGCTCCGGATGTGATGGGGTAGAGACCTTCAATGCATCTACCGTGATGGAGGAGTTCCCTCGTTGCCCGATCCTTTATAAAAAAGTAACGAGGGTGAGTTTCAAAGAAGACATTATTATCAGTGGCTAAACGAGACATAGATGGAAGGCTTTTGTCGGTTTGTGGAACATGAAGGACATCTTTTAAGACTAGATCATGTTTGAGAGTGGGGGAACTAATAAAAGCTTGACCAATGTGTGTAATATCCATACCTCCACCGCTTGTGGTGTGAATTTGGTCATTTTCAAGGTATTTCTCACGGAGAGCAAGTTACTCTAGTTCGTTTGTGACGTGGTCTATTGCACCCGAGTCAACATACCAAACTCCTTCTCCTCCTTGCTCACGCATGGCCGCAGCAACGTGACGAGCATCAGGGACAAAATCTTCATCGAAGCGGTGCCAGCAGTCCATGACTTCATGGCCTGCCTTCTTGCAAAGTTGGCAGGGAGGGCGCGAACGGGAGGACGAGGGGCGGCGGCTGTTGTTGTTGTTGAAGCCGCCTCCCCCTGTTTTGTTGTTGTAGCCACTGCTGCCACTGGAGTTGTTGTAGTTGCTGTAGCCGCCATCGCCTTGGTGGTTATTGTCGCGCCCATGCCCGCCACGCTGCCCCTAGTGACCGCGCCCACGGCCACGGCCACGGGAGACAGAGTTAGCGGAGGATTGTCGGATGTTGGCACTGTGGAGAAGACTGGGACGGGCGTCGAAGCTCAGGAGCTGGCTATAGAGTTCCTGGACGGTGATGGGTTCAACCAGAGCAGCAAGAGCCGAGACGACCGAATTATACTCCATGTCCAGCCCAGCAAGGATCTTGGACGCGATCTCCGGATCAGAGAGCGCGGTGGCGGTGCAGGAAACCTCATCAGTGAGGCTTTTGATCTTTCCAAGATATTCAGCCATAGTCATATTACCTTTTTGCAGGTTTGTCAGCTCGATGTGGGTATTGATTGCTTGATCTTGACTCTGGGCAGCGAACATGGCGTGGACGACGCTCCATACTTGAACCGGCATCTGGAGCGTGGCGACCTGTGCAAGGATGTCACGGGAGAGGGAGCCCATCAAGTAGCCTTGGAGTTGTCGCTGCTGTGCGTACCAGAGGGAGCGTGCAAAGTTGACCACCTGTTCTTCCTTGCCGTTCTTGGTGATGGTGAGGGTGGCCGGCGGTGCCGGACTCGTCGCGTCAAGATGGTGCTCCATCTGCGCGCCCTTGATCTGGGGCAGAACAATAGCCTTCCAGAGCAGGAAATTTCCCCTCGTGAGCTTCTCTTGGGGCGACGATCCGAGAGAGGAGTTGTTGGAGGTGGAGGATGGGGCGAAGGTGGAGGACGAGGCGGTGGTAAGTGCTCCCGTGGTGCTGGACATCGGGGTAGCGGAGGTGGTGGTCGACATGATCTCGGTCGCCGGAAGGTAGCTAGATGCGATCTCTTTCCGATCTACTAAGGAAGAGGCTCTGTTACCATGAAAGAATATGTGGAAGCGTTGAACCCTTCGTGTGGGCCGCGTTTGTATATATTGAGGGTTTGCCGTGGCTTACAAGGAAGAGGAGATCGACCATGAGAGAAGGAGAGATCGATCTCATTGTTACAGGAAGAATAACAGAAGAAGGGATAGAAGATAGATTACAATTCAAATTAGTATCCTATATCCCTATACAACTGATTCTAACAAGCATGATATGTCACCATGTTGGGGAGTGGGGACTAAGGGCATCTCCAGCCGGCCCCCCAGGAAGCCTCCCCAAGGCACTTTTTGGACGCCGGCGGGCAAAAAACGCCCCACTCGGACCCCCAGAGACACGTTTTTCGCCGGATTTCGCGTTATTTACGGCCGGCGCTACCACCCCGAACCCAGCCCCCCGGGGGGCAGCTGGGGACGCCAGCAGATGACTTTTGCATGCACAGGGCCACTCATCAGCCCCTCTCTCCCCTCTCTCTCCTCTCTCCTCCCCTTTCTTTATTTTCTTTCTCCTCTCCTCTCCCTTTCCTTCCACACAGCGCGCATGGCCGGGGCAGGGCTCGTGGACCATCTCCTTCCTCCTCGCTTGGGCGCCATGGCCACCATCCTCGCAAGATCCAGCCCATCTCCTCCGCGTCCGCCGAGTGGGCGTTCCGGCGACCCGTCGGCGCTGCTGCCGCCACCGAAGTTCGCGGGCGGCCCGCTCAAGCGCCAGGGACTGGGGCCTCGGATGGCTGAGGCTTCGCGGCGACACGGAGATGAACGAGGAGGAGGCCCGGCGCCTGCCACGGGCGGCCCGGCCACGATGAGCCACGCAGGGCGGCACCAGCCCTCGCCGGGGCACGACCGGCAGCGCCAGGGCGGGAGGCCGGGCGGCGCGTGGGGCGTGGCGTGTCGGGCGCCCCCCTTCCTCCTTCTCCTCCTCTCCGTCCTCGGCGGCGGCGGCCAAGCTCGTCGGCGTCGTAGTGGTGAGCCACGAAGCGCTGGATGGACGCCACGGTTGTCGCAGAGGTCGTGGTCGAGGAGGTACGCGGCCACCTCCCGCAGCACGGCGTGCTCGCCACGGGCAGCCTCCTCCGCTCCCCCGTCCATGCTGCCGACGGGTTGGGGTCGAGCTCCAGCCCAGGAGCACGCCCCTGTCGCTGCTCGCCGAGTCCGGCGTGGCCGGCATGGCGGACGGGCTGGCCGCGCCCCGCTTCCTCCCCGCCTCGTCGCATGGCGGACGGCGCCGCTACTTCGCTTCCTCCCGCCCGTCGCGTGGCGGACGGCGCCGCCGCTGCTTCTCGGGCGTCGGGCGGACGCGCGCTACCGCTTCCTCCTCGCCGCCCGGCGTGGCGGACGCGCAGCTGCGGACGTCGCGGCGGAAGTAGTGCCGCGCCCGGAAGGCCGGCGAGACGCAGAAGTCGTCCACGCAGAGGGTAGCAGCCGTCGGCGGCGGCGGCGGCGGCGTCGTCGTTAGGAAGCAGCCGGCGTCGTCGTCGGGAAGCAACGACCCGCACGCCTCCGGGCGCGGCCCTGAGCCTGCTTCTGCCGCCACGCGTCCGCTGGATGAGACGTGGGTGGAGGCACGGCTGTGAACAATCTTACCCCAGCGCAAAATATCTGCCGGCGCACCCCCAGGAAGCTGAAAATTTGGCTCCTGGAGAGGCCAACAAGTGGAGATGCCCTAAGGCCCTATTCGATAATGGTCCGCTCCGGAAATCTGTGGAGCGGGTAAATGACAACTCCACCATTTTGACCTACAGCTCCGCCAAGTCCGCTCCGGGAGCTGTGGAGCAGAGCGATGCCGAACAGCCCCTAAAATGGAGTCATAGGTCAAGCAGTCAAACTACATGTGATGAGGACGACGTCTGGAATCATTTGTGAATGTTCCGGCTGCCACGTTTTGACACAGGTAGTTCGAGCAGCAAAGCAGTGTTGTTCTATATATTTTTTATAACTCTCATTATATTTCATAGCTAAGGATAGTTTCCGCTTCCGAAACATGCACGCACGTGCCAGTAATGTGGAACCGTACGTTGCTTCCTTCACGTCAATTCTTCAGAAAAGGAGAGGCAGTCAAATCTCAAATCCATCTTGCCGCCAAGTCCTGCAAAAATTATAAAAAAATCGTTGCTCGAACTACGTACTCATGTCGAAACGTGGCTGCGACGAAACATTCTCAAAGGATTTCATTTCAGATGTCGTCGTCATCACACCTACAGAACTACGACTGGTGCTTGACCTACGACTCCATCAGAGAGTCCCCGACATGGCGACATATCCTGCTTACAGCCTACTATTGTGCTACCTTGTCTGCCAAGACAGCCAGCTCTTCCTTCCTTCCTGATTTCCAGCGGCACCGGGCTCTACGAGTACAAATACTCCAGAGATCGAATGGGTCCTCAAGTCTTCCCAGCAACAACCAACTAGCTAGTATCTGCAGCAGCATCCTAGAGAGAAATAATGGTGTACGAGGCAGTGGAGGCCATTGCTCTCAAGGGCCAGCTTCAGAGAAGAAACATCAGTGCGAGAAGCCATGAGCATCAGGAGAAGGTCGAAGAGAATGAGCTCATATGGGGAATTATTCTCTGGATCATCAAGAAGGTTTGCCCGGCCTTCTAGAACATGCCACGTACAGATGATCAGAGTGTAAAACTAGTTGAAGGTGGATTTTTTATTTTTTGCTTCGAGCAGAGATCTTGCGTAACGTCGTGTGTTTTTATGTAGTACTGGAATATGTATTTCTGTATTGTTCAGCCAGCACAGGGAAGTGTATATCACTTGTAGAGTTGTGGTTAGTAGGAACGGTTCATCAAGGTCATGTAAAATCAGTGGCCAAGAACTCCGGTCCTGCCCAACTTGTAGAGTTGTGGTTTGTATTTTTTGCTTTACTTTTTGGATAAAGAGCGCTTTTATGAACTTAAAATGTACTCCCTTCGTTCGAAAATACTTGTCATCAAAATGGATAAAAAGAGATGTATCTAGAACTAAAATACGTCTAGATACATCTCCTTTTATCCATTTTGATGACAAGTATTTCCGGACGGAGGGAGTAGCATCAAGCGGATGCAAAGCAGGGCTTATAAAGCATGGCATATATTATGTTATTTCCCACGGGTTTGATCGTGCTGAATACCATTCTCCCATATGCTACCTTGGGCTGATGGCACGCATGCCATGTTCTGGCGTCATAGTATAATTGTACACAATTGAAGCATTGCATTATTTCATTCGTTAGAATTTCAGGATTGAAAATGAATGGAACTAAAGAGTTAATTTTGTTTGTCCTTTGTTTCTTAAAAATATTGGTACCATTGACATCTATCTTTAGTTGATATAACCAGAATTCGAGTTAATATATTATGTAGTCACTAGTTGAACTTATCCAATGAATCTCTCTACTTGAATGTTCCATATATGTAATTATGCATGTGGTTTACCCCCTTCCATTAATTGCTCAACAGAAAGATAAAGGGGAAAACTCTCTCTGAGTATCACCTTATAATCTAGGCAATCACGCTTGTCTTCCTCTTTTCGAGAGGAATAAATTAATCTGACTATAGTATTGACCACTACTAAATGTCACTAAATAGGATTTCTCTTTTTAAATAAGGTGTTAGCTATGATCATGTCATAGGCTAAGGGGTTATTTGGTTGCTACCCTGAGACAAATCTGCCTGGCCACAAGGAAGCCGGACACTAGCCTGAACCTTGGTTGCCTCCATGAGCACTCTCATAGCTAGCCTGACCTGACCACACAGGCACACAATTAGCCGGAGTCAGGCCATCAAAATAGGAGGCCTGAGCACAGGCACGCACATGCAACATATTTTAATGGTTGATCAATGTACTTTGGTGGTTCTCCCATGCTGCATGCACTCAGGCATAGGCACGAACCAAACAACATTTGGCTAGAGCTGCTTGGTTAGGCTAAAATCACAACAATCTCAGGCTACACTCAGGCGCGCAATTTTCACAGGCACGGTGCTCAGGGCACCAACCAAACAGACCCTAAAAGCAAAGCTTAAGACATTATCTTCTTTAGGATTACTGCTGCCATAATCAAAGCCCACTTGGACCCCTTCAAAATTTGTGTTAAATGTACCTACGTAGCCGTGTGGGTACCTAGATCGAGCCCTTCAAAACTTAGTAGATGGTAATTGCTTTGCTCTTGATGTAGATGAGTTGAGTGACTCATTTTTTAGTGGGATGATTCCTTGTCCGAAGAGAAATATGGCATGACCGAAAACGAGGACATTGCTTTGACCTTGATGATGCACAACAATAAGAAGACGAAGCATGGTGGCTCTTTATGGATGCGAGGTGATTCAGAGGGATAGACAAGAGTTGCACACTAGACTGATGCGCCTCTATCTTGGTCCATCTCCAACATATCAGAGCGATACTTTCACCGTCAATTTGGTATGTCTTTGGATTTGTTCCTTCACATTGCCAACTGTGTGAAGCAACATGATCACTCCTTCGAGCAGAGGAGGAATTGCACTGACAACCTTTGACATAGCACCATCCAAAAAGGTGACCATCGCATTGCGCATGATGGCATACGATATTCCAACTAATTTAATTGATGATAACTTGGCAATGGGAGAGAGCACTTCAATCTTGTATGTCAAGCAATTTGCAAAGGCGATGGTTGAGGTGTTCGGGTCAGAGTATTTGAGAGCACCCAATGCTAAGGACGCAACGAGACTTTTTGGAGATGAACAAGGCCCGTGGATTTCCATGTATGCTTGGCTCCATTGATTGCATGCACTTGAGGTGGAGGAACTGCCCTGCGGCATGGCATGGACAGTTCAAAGGACACAAGAAGGATGCCACCATCATTCTTGAGGCCGTGACCGATCAAGAAACATGGATTTGGCATTCGTACTTTGGGATGTTTGTTTCCTGCAATGACATCAATGTGCTTCAGTAGTCACCTCTCTTTGCCTAGTTAGGCAATGGAGAATCATCATCAATGGAGTTCCAAGCAAATGGTTGCACATACAACATGGGCTACTGCCTTGCGGATGGGATATATTTAAAGTTGTGTACTTTTGTGAAGCCAATTTCAAGTCCTCGGGCAAGAAAGAACTCTACTTTCATAATGCTCGAGCGGCTGCTAGGAAAGATGTCAAGAGGGATTTCGGGATTTTGCAAGCCCAATTTGTTATTGTGCGAGGACTGGCTAGGTTTTGGGAAGAGATCCTTTGATACATCATAACGACGTGCACGATCATGCAAAACATAATCATTTAGAATGAGCGTGAGAAAGTTGAATCACACCTTCTATGATCTCACAGGGAAACCCGTGCAGTCGCATATAAGGGAAGACCAAATTAGTTGCTTTCTTGAGGTGTAACATGACATTTGAGATGTTGATACACACGAAGATCTTCGAAAAGATCTCATGGAGGAGTGGTGGAAATGGCATGCGCAGAAACATTCCTAGTTCCATCCCTTTGTTTTATGCACTTTTATTTGTGTTGGTGATACACTGTGGTGGATGGTTGCATTTGAATTTAATATGCGGATTTGAAATTAAATTTTCTATGTGGATTTGAAGTAAAATTTGATATGTGTTTTTGTGTTTTGCCAAGTTCATGTTTGTGTTTCAATATGTATGCAATTGTGGTGCAAATGATGTGGTTGGCGACCTATATTGGTTAGCCGTTGGAGCAAAATGGTGTCCTATTATAGAGTTGTTGTTCGAGCAAAAAAACAGGTGACGCAAAACCAACCTTTTGATTTTTGTAGCATGCCAACTTTTTTATGCCCTATAACTACTTTTTGTGTGCCCTATTGGGATGTTGTTGAAGATGCTCTTAGGGAAACTCCAACGCCCGTGGACCAATTCGTTCGTTGGTGTCTGTTTGAGTCCACGAGGCCGAAAACCACGACCCAACGTGTTTGTATGAACACATTTCTACCACAAATCTGGGCTCGTTTTGCGTCCACACGAACACAAGACGGATGGCCTGCGCATCCTCTCGATGTCCGCCTCTGACCCGCGTGTCAGCCTCCCAACCACCCCCCATTCCCATTTATTACACGCGTGTGAGAGGGCCCAACATGTCAGCCACCTAGTCCCCCTCCACCAGGTCCTGCGGGTGGAGGGGTCGGCCAGTTACTTCCCGGTCTTCTTCATCTCCTCTGCCCCCGACGACTGACAAACCATGGCCACCACCGCCCACCGCTAGCCAAAAGGCCGTGAGAGTGGATCATGGGGAAGCACGACAACGAGGTTGGCTCATCACTGGGTCCCCGGGGCTGCGCTGTAGCGCGACAAGCTCCTCATTGACGCCACCCGCGGCAACACATGTACGTCGAACAGTGCTAGCGGTACTAGGATGAGGCCACCCCTGTGTCGTGGCCTGACATCCACCTGCCATGCGGCTGGCACCTCAACCCGGAGAGGGTTCCCATGTCTCCCTTTCTGGTAGCCGACCACGCGCGCCAGCTAGAAATACACGGCTGCTGAGATCATTTGCCCGAGGACTTGCGTCGCGACCTGACATACGTCGTCACCTCGCCGTACTGGGACACTTGGTTTCGGGACTAGCACGACGCATGCGCGCCGGCCCTACTTCGTCTCTTGGGCGTGTGGTCCTATCCCACCGCGTGCGCCTGCGCCCTCACCGCCATTGCCACGAGGCCTAGAGATCGACGAGGAGGACGAGGCCTTTAAGAAGGCCCTCAAGGACTCGAAGCTCGACGAACTCGCTGAGTGGGACATGGCGAAGCAGATGGCCTTAACGCCTGCAGGCGGTGTCGCCGTCCCCGAGCCGGAGGACAGGATGGTGGAGGAAGAGGAGCAGTCCCGGTCATGGATGACCATAGTGCCATGCACACCGGAGTGGGTGTCGGCCTCGGCCGTGTGGGTGGGCACGGGAACATGGTCACCGCAGCAGCCGCCCGCTGCACCAGCGCACGCGCCGATGTCGCTTGTCCCGTGGCCGTTCCTGTGGCAGCCTCCGCCCCTTCTTCGACCTTATCACGGACGACATTGATGGCCAGGACTAGATATAGGGTTCCATTTAATGTTTCTTTTAGTTTAATCTGATGTACAACTGAGACTCTTAGTGGCAATGCCAATGCTTTTAAATTTTAAATGGTTGAAATGCATCGGCCGCACTCGACCAAAAGACAAAAATCGGACGATCCATCATGGAGTTGGCCATAGTACGAGAACAATGGAAATGCCAAACGAAAACTCGTTCACCAGCGTGCCAAAAAAGAACTCGTTCACCAGTCTGCACCACCCATTGAGCACACGGATCACGATCCGCGTGAGAGCCGCGAACGCAAATCCCAACCCTCCATTCGGCCGCGATCCAACGGCGCCCATCCCACCCTCCGCTGCCACCGGCCCGCCTGGCGGAAACCCGAACCCCCAAATTATCGCGGGAGAAGCACGAAACACCCATCCTCGATCCCCTTTAAAACCCATCTCCATTCCTCCACCAAATCCACCGCCGCGAAGTGAAATTCTCAATCTCCAAACACCAACTAGAGCGTCGCAGCAGCCAGATCCCAGCCACCCCAGCTCCGATGGCCCGCACAAAGCAGACTGCCCGTAAGTCCACCGGCGGCAAGGCGCCGAGGAAGCAGCTCGCCACCAAGGCGGCCCGCAAGTCCGCCCCGGCCACCGGCGGCGTGAAGAAGCCCCACCGTTTCCGCCCCGGCACCGTCGCCCTCCGTGAGATCCGCAAGTACCAGAAGAGCACGGAGCTGCTCATCCGCAAGCTCCCCTTCCAGCGCCTCGTCCGTGAGATCGCCCAGGACTTCAAGACGGACCTCCGCTTCCAGTCCTCCGCCGTCTCCGCGCTCCAGGAGGCCGCCGAGGCGTACCTCGTCGGGCTGTTCGAGGACACCAACCTGTGCGCCATTCACGCCAAGCGCGTCACCATCATGCCCAAGGACATCCAGCTCGCACGCCGCATCCGCGGGGAGCGCGCCTAGGCTGTTCATCCATCCTCGTTGATCCTAATTGGATCCGATCCGTCCTGTTTTCTTTCTACTCCACCTGTGCTTCGAGTTGTTACTAGTACTAGGCTCTGTCATGGTTGTGTGTTGTTGATTACCCGTTCGAAAATTGCAATGGAAGCTGTCTATTTTATCCCCATTTCTGAGATCTTATGAATTGAATTCTGTGCTTGGGTGCTTTCTTTGGTGTTATGATACTGCTAATGATTCTCGTAGTGAGTTTTTCTGGGTTGTGCATCAGAAATTCTCTTGCAATTGACAATTACAATAGGGATTACATTTCCTTGCTCTTGTTGGTGTGATCCGTTCACTGCCATCAATTTAATCTAGTAACAATTTTACAACTCGTGGTACGTAGGGAAACAAGTAATACTACAACATGATCCTTGCTTCAAGGCTATTATTTCTGTATCATTCTTTTCAGCTGTTAACTGAAAGATTGCATAATTTGTTGTCAGCAACACTGTCTCTGAATAAACTTGTTGTGCTGCCTGTGACTGTGAATTTAAGTAACTACTAGCATTTGTGTTTTAATATCTCTGCAATAAGCAATTGTTGGACGAAGTCTCCAATCCATTCTTGGTTGTTGCATATCAAGAGGCAACAATGCTGTAGCCACAAAAGAGGAGGCAAATTGATTCAGCATGGGCAGCAGAAGAAGAATTCAGACATGGCGGCCTGGCCTGTATATTACCCCTATAAGACATTCAGTAAGAGCTGAGGCATTCAGATAACTGCCACAAATGTATTGCGTACCATGCTGTGATTGCATTACCCCTATAAGACGCAACAGTAAAGCAGAAGTTGGTAGATACTACTCCAGTGTTTTGTTCACGAATATGAACCAGTTTTGCTCAGCATTTTTTCTTCTCGAATACGAACCAGTGTTTTGTTCAGCATTATCCGAGGTTGGGACTTGGGAGGCATCGAATGACATGTTAGATGTGGCATGAAGAGCAATCCTGGAGAGGGAGATGAATGGGTGTATCTTTGCTCTTGAATCTGTGGCCCTTCTATGCTTTCCAAATGTGCCAGAGGAGGAACAGTATGAAGTTGCTGTCTTTCCAAATGTGTTTGACAGTTTCTTCGGTATGTTTGAAATAATGACGGGCACGAGCCGTGTATGTCCATAGGTATAGGGGACAACACGGTGTCTGCTGTTCACCTCGCGATCATGGGATGACACGATTTGTTCGTGCGAGGCATGGCATGGAGCTCTTGGTCCGCTTCTGTTATGCACACAAAATAAAAGGAGGAGAAGAAAAGAGCAAAGAAATTCCCCTGAGTCCACATTTATTTAATAAAAACCCTGCTCTTTAATATCTGTACATTATTTTTAAAATATGACTGTTTTTTTTCAAATTTGTCAACATTTAAAATAAAAAGGGAACATTTTAAAATTTATTAAACAATTTTTGGACACTATGAACATTTTTAAAAGGAAAAAAGTTGAAATAAATAATAACCTTTTAGAAAGTTGTAGAAAAGGGTAAAAAAAAAACCAAACAGAACGGTTCCCACAACTAATGGGCCGACCCAAATGGTATCGCTTGCTCGCTACCTTGTGCGTTTTGGTTGACAGACTGAGCAAGGAGCGTTATATACGAGAAAACGATTTATATGCATAGAACACATTGCAGCTAAACTGACAATAATTGGTGCATCCAGTTAAATATACGTAAAATTATTATAATAATAATTATTTTTAAAAAATGTATAGTAACAAAGTATTAATACTTAAGTAAAAAGAATTGTGTGTTATAAAAAGTAATTTAGGCATATGAAAAATTGTGAACTTTTAAAGAATGTTCATGTATTTTTCTTAAAAAATCTTCACGAACTGAATAGAACAGTTCCCACAAACAAATAGGCCAACCCAGATGGCATCGCTTGCTCACCTCCTTGTGAGTTCTAATCCTAAAAAAAAAAAAAAAAAAAACCCTCCTTGTGCGTTCTGGTCAACAAACTGAGGCAATGAGTCTCATATAGGAAAAGTGTGGTATCGCCCACATTGCTGCTAAATCAACCACTACCGGTGCACCCCATTAAATATAGGTAGAATTACTTTTTGGTAAAAACATATAATAACAAATTATTCATAAAGAATTAAATAATCATGTGTTTATGCAAAATATCCAGACATATAAGATATATTGAATACTTTTAAAAAGTTCATGATTGTTTCATATATCTTGATAGATTAGAAAAGGAGATTTTATTTTTATAAATGGTCATATAAATTTCAAGCGTGTTCACATATTCATAATTTATTTTTCATATAACTAAAAGAAACTGTTCTTGTATTTAAAATATGTTCCTGTAATTTTGAAAAGTGTTCATGTGTTAAAAATGAACGATAACTGAAAGTGTCTATGCATTTTAAAAGTTTCATGGAAAAAATAGTGTTTTGCCTTTAAAAAGTTTTTACGTATTTTAAAATTATATTAGTGTATTTTCTAAAAAGTACTTTGTATATTATTTAGAAAATATTTCATAAAAAATATGTTTTTAGAATGGAAACATAAAATGAATAAAAAAGAAAAATAAAATAAAATGAAAAAGGAACCAAATAAAAAGGAAATGTAAAACAGGAAACTAAAATGATAATACTCCATCCATTTCAAAACAAGTGTCGCTGATTTAGTACAACTTTATACTAAATTGTTGACACTTATTTTAAGATGGAAGAGGTAATAAATTGTGACACTATGGCCGTAAGTTTCTCCGTAGGTTTAGCAAAATGATGGTTTTGGCGTATCAAAGTTGTGACAAATATCAAATTGGGATGCATTTGGTTCACATCTCTATTTTAAGGCATTTTGCATACTTGTCCCAGTTGGCTGTTTGAGCTAATGCAGGCTAAAAACCAACATCTGCATGTAGTTTGGTTGCGTGCATTAGGCTTCGTGCATGAGGGAAGCAATTTCTACCATGCTGTTTGGTTGTCTGCGTCGCTGTCGTTACACAAACAACACGTTGTTTGGTTGCAAACCACATAAGGTGTGATTACCACTTCTCACTAGTGGTGACCTTACCACACACAGACTGAACATCGTCCTGTCCTAGCTAGGAAACAAATGACAATTTATCCAAGCTACTAACAAATGACAGTACAAGTTATTAAGAGCAAATATGGCTGAATAGGGAAAAGTTCAATGATGCTAACTAGGTGGAAGTCCATCTCCGGTTATGATTCCTCTTCCTCCTCTTCTTCTTCTTCTACTGCTGCTATTGTGGTGCTTCTTCTTTAGATCCTTGTCTAGCCTCTGTTATCCCACATTGTCTGAGCCCACTTCAATCTTCTGTTCTTCCACGCTTCGTTGTCAAACGCCTCCACACCATGGCTTGTGCTGATCACATCATCAGGCATCACATCTTCCTCCTCCAGCACAAGTTCATCATTTTCCCATTGTAGGATCCAATTGTGAATGATGCAACATGCAAGAACAAGCTTAACCTGGGTAGAGTAAGGGTGGAACGACTTTTGATCCAAGATCTTAAACCTATTCTTCAGAGCTCCAAGTGCCCTCCCAACCGTTACTCTAAGGCTAGAGTGCCTGAGATTGAACAGTCCCCGAAGAGTCATAGGATAGTTCCTACGAGAGAACTCATTCAAATGGTACCTGGTTTCCTGAAGGGTGGAAGAACACTTGGCCGGCATGCATAGCCAGCATATCCTAGGTAGAACTTGCCATCTGGTATGTTGATGCCATCTTGTCTACACATGATGTCACTTAGAATGTTAGCATCATGTGTTGATCCTTCCCAGCCAGCCAACACATATGTGAACTTCAGCTTGAAGTCAACGGCAACAAGCACATTCTGACTTGTGTAGTACTTCCTCCCTCTATATGTTGGAGATTGTGACCTCGGCACTCTGGCAGTGACATGAGTACCATCTATTGCCCCAATGCAATCCTGAAATGGCATTCCAACATGGTGTTGTAGCTACAACAGAACAATAAGAGCATATCAAGGCATGATCTACATACTGTGAGTGCTCACCTTGAAGTATGGATACCATCTTGGGCTAGTGCGAATCTTGGTAGGAGTCCGGCCGGTTGATGACACGATCATCTCTCCTTTGAGTTCCCCAACAACATACAACACTTGCTTTATGTACCTGGAGATGGTCTCCATTGATCTCCTGTAGGTGTTGTGTATAACCCTGAACCTCCGGTTATGACCAACAACATGGAGGCACATGACTACTTGCTCTTCCACGGAGGTGTGGATGCTATCTTCTAGCAGCCCCCTACTCCTGAACGTCTGCACAAGCCTTGCAAATGGTGCTCTCTTCATTCGAAGCATCCACAAAGCTTCTGACAGAGCTTCTGTGTCGTTGTAGTTGTAGATGTAGTTCAGATTGGCTATCCTCTCCTGATCCCGAACTAACACCAGGCCATATCGGATGAGTGGTTTCTCATTCCGACAAGCTAACTCTCCTATGGACCAACATGATCCAGGCCTGAACGACAGCTATCAGCACTGCTAGCTGAACTACAAGCTTCGTCTGTTCATCGACAACCTAAGCGACATCCATGGAGTGGTCAGCCATTTCCCCTCTCTTCTCGCTGTCGTTCGCGTCCTCTAGCTCGTCTGACAGTCATTGCCGAGAGCCCCTCACCGCCGGCCATGGCGCTGCCATGGCCTCGGCAACTGATGTCTACTACAGAACCTTCTTCTTGTAGACGTTGTTGGGCCTCCAAGTGCAGAGGTTTGTAGGACAGTAACAAATTTCCCTCAAGTGGATGACCTAAGGTTTATCAATCCGTGGGAGGCGTAGGATGAAGATGGTCTCTCTCAAACAACCCTGCAACCAAATAACAAAGAGTCTCTTATGTCTCCAACACACCCAATACAATGGTAAATTGTATAGGTGCACTAGTTCGGCGAAGAGATGGTGATACAAGTGCAATATGGATGGTAGATAAAGGTATTTGTAATCTAAAAATATAAAAACAGCAAGGTAACTAATGATAAAAGTGAGCGTAAACAGTATTGCAATGATAGGAAACAAGGCCTAGGATTCATCCTTTCACTAGTGCAAGTTCTCTCAACAATAATAACATAATTAGATCATATAAAAATCCCTCAACATGCAACAAAGAGTCACTCCAAAGCCACTAATAGTGGAGAACAAACGAAGAGATTATGGTAGGGTACGAAACCACCTCAAAGTTATTCTTTTGGATCAATCTATTCAAGAGTTCGTACTAGAATAACACCTTAAGACACAAATCAACCAAAACCCTAATGTCACCTAGATACTCCATTGTCACCTCAAGTATCCGTGGGCATGATTATACAATATGCATCACACAATCTCAGATTCATCTATTCAACCAACACAAATAACTTCAAAGAGTGCCCCAAAGTTTCTACCGGAGAGTCAAGACGAAAACGTGTGCCAACCTCTATGCATAGGTTCATGGGCGGAACCCGCAAGTTGATCACCAAAACATACATCAAGTGGCACGTGATATCCCATTGTCACCACAGATAAACACGGCAAGACATACATCAAGTGTTTTCAAATCATTAAAGACTCAATCTGATAAGATAACTTCAAGAGGAAAACTCAATTCATCACAAGAGAGTAGAGGGGGGAGAAACATCATAAGATCCAACTATAATAGCAAAGCTCGCAATACATCAAGATCGTGCCATAGAGAGAACACGAGAGAGAGAGAGATCAAACACATAGCTACTGGTACATACCCTCAGCCCCGAGGGTGAACTACTCCCTCCTCGTCATGGAGAGCGCCGGATGATGAAGATGGCCACGGTGAGGATCCCCCCGGCAGGTGCCGAACGGCTCCCGAGAGGTTTTTGGTGGCTACAGAGGCTTGCGGCGGCAGAACTCCCGATCTATCTTTTCCAAAAATCACGCTCCCGAAGGTTTCATTCCGTTTGGACTCCGTTTGATATTCCTTTTCTTCGAAATACCAAAACAGGCAATAAAACAGCAATATGGGCTGGTCCTCCGGTTAATAGGTTAGTCCCGAAAGTAATATAAAAGTGTATAATAAAGCCCGTAATCATTCAAAACAGATAATAAAATAGCATGAATGCTTCATAAATTATAGATACGTTGGAGACGTATCAGCATCCCCAAGCTTAATTCCTGCCCGTCCTCGAGTAGGTAAATGATAAAGAAAGAATTTATGAAGTGTGAATGCTAGCAGGTGCACAAGTTTGATCAATGATAATTTCAATCACCCTTTCTAGCATGATTATATGTCATAACAGTAGTTCATCTTATAAAACTTCTCACGAACAAGTAACAAGCTATTCACATGTTAAAGCATAGACCATAAACTTTCTTGAAAACTAGCAAACTTCATTCTTAGTCATCAAACAATTGCAATTCATCCTATTTTCAGGAAGGGTCTATGTCAGAGCTTTGATTTAGCAAAATCCACATACTCAACTATCATATAGTCTTTATACAATTGCTAACACTCACGCAATACTAATGGTTATGGAGTTTCAATCGGACACTGAGAAAGATAGGGGCTTATAGTGTTGCCTCCCAACGTATTCACCTTTGGGTGATGTCAACAATAATAGTTCATGCTAACTTACATCCAGTTGGATATATATATCAGGATCTTCCCAACACGAGGTGCTTGCCAAAGGATAAAATGAAAAAGGGAAAGGTGAAGATCACCTTGACTCTGGCATAAAAGTAAAAGACATAAAGTAAAAAATAGGCCCTTCGCAGAGGGAAGCAGAGGTTGTCATGCGCTTTTATGGTTGGATGCGCAAAATCTTAATGCAAAAGAACGTCACTTTATATTGCCACTTCTATATGGACCTTTATTATGCAGTCCGTCGCTTTTATTGCTTTCATAACAAGATCGTATAAAGCTTATTTTCTTCACACTAATAGATCATACATGTTTAGAGAGCAATTTTTATTGCTTGCATTGATGACAAATTACTTGAAGGATCTTACTCAATCCATAGGTAGGTATGGTGGACTCTCATGGCAAAACTAGGTTTAAGGATATTTGGAAGCACAAGTAGTATCTCTACTTGGTGCAAGGAATTTTGGCTAGCATGAGGGGGAAAGGCAAGCTCAACATGTTTGAATGATCCATGACAATATACTTTAACTGAGATGTGAGAAAACATAACCCATTACGTTGTCTTCCTTGTCCAACATCAACTCTTTAGCATGTCATACTTTAATGAGTGCTCACAATTATAAAAGATGTCTAAGATAGTATATTTATATGTGAAATCTCTCTTCCTTCAATATTATTTCATGAATTGTTCAAATGACGAAAACAATGCTTGCTAACCTTCAATAAATTTACAACCTCTACTTCTTGGATGTGAAGTCATTACTCCCCATGGGATAAGCAAATGAGACATATATAATTTCAGATTTATGACGTCAACTCATTCAACCATTTACTCATAGGATATAACTGAAGCACACTAGTAAATGACAAACTACTCCAAAAAGATATAAGTGAAGATCAATGAGTAGCTAAATAATTATGTAGCTCATGTGAAGACTCTCTCTCATTTAAGAATTTCAGATCTTGGTAATTCATTCAAACAGAAAGCAAAGCAAAATAAAATGACATTGCAAGGATATCACAACTCATGTGAAGAAGCAAAAACTTAGGTTCAACCAATACTAACCGATAGTTGTTGAAGAAGAAAGGTGTGATGCCTAACGGGGCATCCCCAAGCTTAGATGCTTGAGACTTCTTGAAATATTATCTTGGGGTGCCTTGGGCATCCCCAAGCTTGAGCTTTTGTGTCTCCTTAATTCCTCTCATATCATGGTTTCTCTTTTTATCAAAAGCTTCATCCACACCAAACTCAACAAGAACTCGTGAGATAGGTTAGTATAAACCAATACAAAACCTTATCATTTTCTAATGTAACAAATCACTAAAATTATTATTCAACATTGCATGCTAAATGTATCTGCATATTTAATACTCCTATCCTCAAATAGAATCATTAAACAAGCAAACATATGCAAACAATGCAAACATAACAGCAATCTGCCAAAACAGTATAGTCTGTAAAGAATGCAAGATTCATCATACTTCCCTAACTCCAAAAATTATGAGAAAAATACCTCACTGTAGAAGATTTATCAGAGCTCAATATGCAAAAAGTTTCAACATTATACCATTCTCTTACTTTTCTAGGGAATTTTTGCAACAGCGGTAAACTTTCTGTTTTAAAACAGCAACATGTATACTAGCAAAATAAGCATGGTAAAGGCTATCCTTGACATTTTTATTGAAAATATAGATGCAAAAAATTATTATAAATAACAGCAAGAAAATACTAACAAAAGAAAATGATTCTCCAAGGAAAACACATATCATGTGGTGAATAAAAATATAGCTCCAAGTAAAGTTACCGATGAACGAAGACGAAAGAGGGGATGCCATCCGGGGCATCCCCAAGCTTAGGCTCTTGGTTGTCCTTGAATATTACCTTGGGGTGCCTTGGGAATCCACAAGCTTAGGCTCTTGCCACTCCTTATTCCATAGTCCATCGAATCTTTACCCAAAACTTGAAAACTCCACAACACAAAACTCAACAGAAAACTCGTAAGCTCCGTTAGTATACGAAAATAAAACCACCACTTAGGGACTGTAATGAACTCATTCTAAATTCATATTGATGTAATATCTACTGTATTCCAACTTATCCATGGTTCATACCCTCCGATACTACTCATAGATTCATCAAAATAAGCAAACAACACATAGAAAACAGAATCTGTCAAAAACAGAACAGTCTGTAGTAATATGTATAAAACGTATACTTATGGAACTACAAAAATCCTACCAAATTAGGAAGTCCTAATAAATTCGTGTACCAATCCAGAGCAAAAAGAATCAGATCAGAATCACGTTTCTGTGAATTAACAAAACTAATTTACTGGGTGCAAAAGTTTCTGATTTTCAGCAAGATCAACACAACTATCACCGTAAGCTATCCTAAAGGTCTTACTTGGCACTTTATTGAAACAAAAGCTATAAAACATGATTACTACAGTAGAATAATCATGTGAACACACAGAAACAGTAATGATAAATATTGGGTTGTCTCCCAACAAGCGCTTTTCTTTAATGCCTTTCTAGCTAGGCATGATGATAACAATGATGCTCACATAAAAGATAAGAATTGAAACATAACGGGAGCATCATGAAACATATGACTAGCACATTTAAGCCTAACCCACTTCCTATGCATAGGGATTTTGTGAGCAAACAACTTATGGGAACAATAATCAACTAGCATAGGAAGGTAAAACAAGCATAACTTCAAGATTTTAAGCACATAAAGAGGAAACTTGATATTATTGCAATTCCTACAAGCATAAGTTCCTCCCTCATAATAATTTTCAGTAGCATCATGAATGAATTCAACAATATAACCAGCACCTAAAGCATTCTTTTCATGATCTACAAGCATAGAAAATTTACTACTCTCCACATAAGCAAAATTCTTCTCATTCGGAATAGTGGGAGTATCATAAGAGACTTGAACACTAAAAATTGTTTCCACATTAAAAGAGTAATGTTCAGAAAAAGGGTAATCATAATCATGACAAGTTTTATAAATATAATCATCACTACCTTTTATAGCATAAGTTTCATCACAATAATCATCATAAGTAGCAACTTCGTTCTCATCATAATCGATTGAAACCTCTTCCAAGATAGTGGAATCATCACTAAATAAAGTTGACACTCTTCCAAATCCACTTTCGTATTCATCACAATAAAATTCAACATCCTCCAAAATAGTGGGATAACTACTTCCTAAAGTTGACACTCTTCCAAACCCACTTTCATCAATATAATCATCATAGGTAAGAGGCATGCTATCATCATAACAACGCATATCAAAACTTGGGATGCTAAAAATTTCATCTTCATTAAACATAGCATCCACAAGCTTGGGACAAACATTAATTTCAGCAAATATATTCTCAAATATTTCATCCTCATCAAACATAGCTTCCCCAAGCTTGGGCCCTTTCATATCATAAGCATAATCACTCTCATCATTAAAAATATGGATAGCACCAATAGTATAGCAATTATCATCATCACAATGAGTAGTAGGAGCAACATCATTTGGGAGGGATACCTTTCTACCTTTGTTGCTCCTTATTTTCCTTTTCTTCTTCACATTATGTGTGGGTTCAACCTTCCTCTTTGAGCTCCTTATTGACGAGATTGGTTGAATAGAAAGCTCCTCTTCGTTACCTGATTCATCATAAGAAATAATAGGAGGATATTGGGAAGTCTCTTCCCTTTCATTAGTATTCTCATCATATTCTATTTGCTTTATTTTCTTTAGGTAATTTGTAATATAAGGATTTTCAATGCAATTCACCGCACAAAACAAATAGATCTCCTCTAAATCAATATCAAGGAAACGCTCAAGATTAAATTTTGGAATAAGCTTAGTTGCACGTTTCAATTCTTCATAACCCAAAAGCAAACTAAGTTCATTGTAATGAGCAAGGGAGATCAAATCATCACAATTTTTGGACACGATTCGATCATGAAACAATTTGCATTGGAGATGTAAATGATCACGTTCATTACAAAGTTCACAACGGTAAAGATATCTTAAAATTTTCAGCGCTAACATTAAGCCTTTCTTGCAACCCTTTAGTTTCTAAATGCTTATGAATCTTGCAATATCTATTTTCCCTATTTGGTGTGTACTTGCAAACCCAATCTACTCCACAAAAACCGACATGCTTATAAGAGACATTTTCATCATAACTAGTGCAATCATCATTAGTACTATGGATATTCAAAGAGTTCATACTAACAACATTGCAATCATGCTCATCATTCAAAGATTTAGTATCAAACATTCTATAGATTTCTTCTTCTAACACTTGAGCACAATTTTCCTTTTCATCAAACTCACGAAATATATTAAAAAGATGAAGCATATGAGACAAACTTAACTCCATTTTGTTGTAGTTTTTTTATAAACTAAACTAGTGATAAAACAAGAAACAAAAAGATTCGATTGCAAGACCTAAAGATATACCTTCAAGCACTCACCTCCCCGGCAACGGCGCCAGAAAAGAGCTTGATGTCTACTACATAACCTTCTTCTCGTAGACGTTGTTGGGCCTCCAAGTGCAGAGGTTTGTAGGACAGTAGCAAATTTCCTTCAAGTGGATGACCTAAGGTTTATCAATCCATGGGAGGCGTAGGATGAAGATGGTCTCTCTCAAACAACCCTGCAACCAAATAACAAAGAGTCTCTTGTGTCCCCAACACACCCAATACAATGGTAAATTGTATAGGTGCACTAGTTTGGCGAAGAGATGGTGATACGAGTGCAATATGGATGGTAGATAAAGGTATTTGTAATCTGAAAATATAAAAACAGCAAGGTAACTAATGATAAAAGTGAGCGTAAACGGTATTGCAATGATAGGGAACAAGGCCTAGGATTCATACTTTCACTAGTGCAAGTTCTCTCAACAATAATAACATAATTAGATCATATAACAATCCCTCAACATGCAACAAAGAGTCACTCCAAAGCCACTAATAGTGGAGAACAAACAAAGAGATTATGGTAGGGTACGAAACCACCTCAAAGTTATTATTTCAGATCAATCTATTCAAGAGTTCGTACTAGAATAACACCTTAAGACACAAATCAACCAACACCCTAATGTCACCTAGATAGTCCATTGTCACCTCAAGTATCCGTGGGCATGATTATACGATATGCATCACACAATCTCAGATTCATCTATTCAACCAACACAAAGTACTTCAAAGAGTGCCCCAAAGTTTCTACCGGAGAGTCAAGACGAAAACGTGTGCCAACCCCTATTCATAGGTTCATGGGCGGAACCCGCAAGTTGATCACCAAAACATACATCAAGTGGCACATGATATCCCATTGTCACCACAGATAAACACGGCAAGACATACATCAAGTGTTCTCAAATCATTAAAGACTCAATTCGATAAGATAACTTCAAGAGGAAAACTCAATTCATCACAAGAGAGTAGAGGGGGGAGAAACATCATAAGATCCAACTATAATAGCAAAGCTCGCGATACATCAAGATCGTGCCATAGAGAGAACACGAGAGAGAGAGAGAGATCAAACACATAGCTACTGGTACATACCCTCAGCCCCGAGGGTGAACTACTCCCTCCTCGTCATGGAGAGCGCCGGGATGATGAAGATGGCCACCGGTGAGGGATCCCCCCCTCCGGCAGGGTGCCAGAACGGGCTCCCGAGAGGTTTTTGGTGGCTACAGAGGCTTGCGGCGGCGGAACTCCCGATCTATCTTTTCCAAAAATCACGCTCCCGAAGGTTTCATTCCGTTTGGACTCCGTTTGATATTCCTTTTCTTCGAAATACTAAAACATGCAATAAAACAGCAATATGGGCCGGGCCTCCAATTAATAGGTTAGTCCCAAAAGTAATATAAAAGTGTATAATAAAGCCCGTAATCATTCAAAACAGATAATAAAATAGCATGAATGCTTCATAAATTATAGATACGTTGGAGACGTATCGGCAACCTATTGTCGTGTCCGCGCATGCTGTTTGCTCAGCGGGTTCCCAGGAGGTCAACACGGTCCTTAGCCGACCCTTTTAGACACCGTAGCGTCGTCATCGTTTTGCCTGCACCTTGCTGTTGGGAACGTAGCAGAAATTCAAAATTTTCCTACGAGTCACCAAGATCTATCTATGGAGAAACTAGCAATGAGAGAGAGGGGAGTGCATCTACATACCCTTGTAGATCGCTAAGCAGAAGCGTTCAAGAGAACGGGGTTGAGGGAGTCGTACTCGTGGTGATCCAAACGGACGACACCTCCGCGTTCAACACACGTACAGCCCGGTGACGTCTCCCACGCCTTGATCCAGCAAGGAGAGAGGGAGAGGTTGGGGAAGACTCCGTCCAGCAGCAGCACAACGACGTGGTGGTGATGAAGGAGCGTGGTATTACAGCAGGGCTTCGCCAAGCACCGCGAGAGATGAGGAGGGAGAGAGGTAGGGCTGCGCCAGGGAGAGGTCAAAAATCATGTGTATGCAGCCCCAAAGACCTCAACTATATATAGGGGAGAGGGAGGGGGCTGCGCCCCCTCTAGGGTTCCCACCCCAAGGGGTGCGGCAGCCCCTAGATCCCATCTAGGGTGCGGCCAAGGGGGGGAGATGGGGAAACTTGCCCCCCAAGTAAGGTGAAGGCGCCCCCTCCCCAAACCCTAGGCGCCTTGGGCCCTGGTGGGGGGGGGGGGTCGCACCAGCCCACCTGGGGCTGGTCCCCTCCCATACTTGCCCCATGCAGCCCTCTGGGGCCGGTGGCCCCACTTGGTGGACCCCCGGGACCCTCCCGGTGGTCCCGGTACATTACCGATAACACCCGAAACTTTTCCGGTGACCAAAACAGGACTTCCCATATATAAATCTTTACCTCCGGACCATTCCGGAACTACTCGTGACGTCCGGGATCTCATCCGGGACTCCGAAAAACATTCGGTGACCATGTATATCTATTCCCTATAACCCTAGCGTCATCGAACCTTAAGTGTGTAGACCCTACGGGTTCGGGAACCATGCAGACATGACCGAGACATTCTCCGGTCAATAACCAACAGCGGGATCTGGATACCCATGTTGGCTCCCACATGTTCCACGATGATCTCATCGGATGAACCACGATGTCAAGGACTCAATCAATCCCGTATACAATTCCCTTTGTCCAGCGGTATTGTACTTGCCCGAGATTCGATCGTCGGTATCCCGATACCTTGTTCAATCTCGTTACCGGCAAGTCTCTTTACTCATTCCGTAACACATCATCCGTGATCAACCCCTTGGTCACATTGTGCACATTATGATGATGTCCTACCGAGTGGGCCCAGAGATACCTCTCCGTCACACGGAGTGACAAATCCGATCTCGATTCGTGCCAACCCAACGGACACTTTCGGAGATACCGTAGTGCACCTTTATAGCCACCCGATTCGTTGTGACGTTTGGTACACCAAAGCATTCCTACGGTATCCGGAGTTGCACAATCTCATGGTCTAAGGAAATGATACTTGACGGAAAAGCTTTAGCATCTGAACTACGATCTTTGTGCTAGGCTTAGGATTGGGTCTTGTCCATCACATCATTCTCCTAATGATGTGATCCGTTATCAACGACATCCGGTGTCCATGGTTAGGAAACCGTAACCATCTATTGATCAACGAGCTAGTCAACTAGAGGCTTACTAGGGACATGGTGTTGTCTATGTACCCACACATGTATCTGAGTTTCCTATCAATACAATTATAGCATGGATAATAAACGATTATCATGAACAGGGAAATATAATAATAATAACTAATTTATTATTGCCTCTAGGGCATATTTCCAACAGTCTCCCACTTGCACTAGAGTCAATAATCTAGTTCACATTGCCATGTGATTAACACTCACAGGTCACATCGCCATGTGACCAACATCCAAAGAGTTTACTAGTGTCACTAAACTAGTTCACATCATCATGTGATTAAGACTCAATGAGTTTTGGGGTTTGATCATGTTTTGCTTGTGAGAGAGGTTTTAGTCAACGGGTCTATAACATTCAGATCCGTATGTACTTCGCAAATCTCTAGGTCATATTGTAAATGCTACTTCCACGCTCCACTTGGAGCTATTCCAAATAGTTGCTCCACTATCGTATCCGGTTTGCTACTCGAGTCACTCGGATAGGTGTTAAAGCTTACATCGGCGTAACCCTTTATGCTGAACTCTTTATCACCTTCATAATCGAGAAACATGTCCTTATTTACTCCAAGGACAATTTTGACATTGTCCAATGATCCATTCTGGATCATTCTTGTACCCTAGTGACTCATGGCAAGGCACACTTCGATGCGGTACATCATATCATACTATAGAGCCTACGTCTGAAGCATAGGGGACGACCTTCGTCCTTTCTCTCTCTTCTGCCGTGGTCGAGCTTTAAGTCTTAACTTCATACCTTACAACTCAGGCAAGAACTCCTTCTTTGACTGATCCATCTTGAACACCTTCAAGATCATGTCAAGGTATGTGCTCATTTGAAAGTACCATTTAGCGGTTTTTGATCTATCGTCATAGATCTTGATGTTCAATGTTCAAGCAGCTTAATCCAGGTTTTCTATTGAAAAACACTTTTCAAATAACCCTATATGCTTTCCAGAAATTCTACATCATTTCTGATCAACAATATGTCAACATATACTCATCAGAAATTCTATAGTGCTCCCACTCACTTCTTTGGAAATACAAGTTTCTCATAAACTTTGTATAAACCCAAAATATTTGATCATCTCATCAAAGCGTATATTCCAACTCCGAGATGCTTACTCCAGTCCTTAGAAGTATTGCTGGAGCTTTGCATGCTTGTTAGCATCTTTCAGGATTGACAAAACCTTACGGTTGTATCACATACAACCTTTCCTCAAGAAAACTGTCGAGGAAACAATGTTTTGACATCCTATCTGCAAGATTTCATAAATAATGCAGTAACTACTAATCCAATTCCAACAGACTCTTAGCATCACCATGAGTGAGAAAGCCTCACCATAGTCAACTCCTTGAACTTGTCGGAAAATATCTTAACGACAAGTCAAGCTTTCTTAATGGTGACATTTACCATCATTGTCCGTCTTCCTTCTAAAATCCAACAGACTCTTAGCATCGCTACGCGTGAGAAAGTCTCATCGTAGTCAACTCCTTGAACTTGTCGGAAAACATCTTAATGACAAGTCGAGCTTTCTTAATGGTGATACTTACCATCATTTTCTGTCTTCCTTTTAAAATCCATCTTAACCCAACAGCCTTATGACCATCAAGTAGTTCTGCCAAAGTCTACACTTTGTTTTCATATATGGATCCTCTCTCGGATTTTCATGGCCTCGAGCCATTTTTCAGAATCCGGGCCCTCCATCGCTTCTCCATAGCTCGTAGGTTCATTGTTGTCCAGCAACATGACCTCTAAGACAGGATTGCGTACCACTCTGAAGTAGTACGCGTCCTTGTCGACCTACAAGGTTCGGTAGTGACTTGATCCGAAGCATCATGATCACTATCATCAGCTTCCACTTCAATTGGTGTAGGTGCCACATGAACAACTTCCTGTGCCCTGCTACACACTGGTTGAAGTGATGGTTGAACAACCTCATCAAGTCTCCACCATCCTCCCACTCAATTTTCGAGACAAACTTTTCCTCGAGAAAGGACCCGATTCAAGAAACAATCCCTATTGCTTTCGGATCTGAATTAGGAGGTATACCCAACTGTTTTGGGTGTCCTATGAAGATGCATTTTATCCGCTTCGGGTTCGAGCTTATCAACCTGAAACTTTTTCACATAAGCGTCGTAGCCCCAAACTTTTAAGAAACGACAACTTAGGTTTCTCCAAACCATAGTTCAAACGGTGTCGTCTCAACGGAATTACGTGGTGCCCTATTTGAAGTGAATGCGGTTGTCTCTAATGCCTAACCCATGAGCGATAGTGGTAATTGATAAGAGACATCATGGTATGCACCATGTCCAATAGGGTGCAGCTATGATGTTCGGACACACCATCACACTATGGTGTTCCAGGCGGTATTAATTGTGAAACAATTTCCACAATGTCTTAATTGCGTGCCAAAGCTCGTAACTCAGATACTCATCTCTATGATCATATCATAGACATTTTATCCTCTTGTCACGATGATCTTCAACTTCACTCTGAAATTACTTGAACCATTCAATAATTCAGACTTGTGTTTCATCAAGTAAATATACTCAGTATCTACTCAAATCATCCGTGAAGTAAGAACATAACGATATCCACTGCGTGCCTCAGCGCTCATTGGACTGCACACATCAATATGAATTACTTCCAACAAGTTGCTTTCTTGTTCCATTTTACTGAAAACGAGGCTTTCAATCATCTTGCCCATGTGGTATGATTTGCATGTCTCAAGTGATTCAAAATCAAGTGAGTCCAAACGGTCCATTTGCATGGAGTTTCTTCATGCGTATACACCAATAGGCATGGTTCGCATCTCTCAAACTTTTCAGAATGAGTGAGTCCAAAGATCCATCAACATGGAGCTTCTTCATGCGTTTTATACCAATATGACTCAGTGCCACAAGTATGTGGTACTATCATTACTATCTTATATCTTTTGGCATGAACATGTGTATCACTACGATCGAGATTCAATAAACCATTCATTTTAGGTGCAAGGCCATTGGAGGTATTATTCAAATAAACAGAGTAACCATTATTCTCCTTAAATGAATAACCGTATTGCGATAGACATAATCCAATCATATCTATGCTCAACGCAAAAACCAAATAACAATTATTTAGGTTTAACACCAATCCCGATGGTAGAGGGAGCGTGCGACGTTTGATCACATCAACCTTGGAAATACTTCCAACACATATCGTCACCTCGCCTTTAGCTAGTCTCCGTTTATTCTGTAGCCTTTTATTTCGAGTTACTAACACTTAGCAACCGAACAGGTATCTATTACCATGGTGCTACTAGGAATACTAGTAGAGTACACATTAATATAATGTATATCCAATATACTTCTATTGACATTGCCTGCCTACTTATCTACCAAGTATCTAGGGTAATTCTGCTCCAGTGTCTGTTCCCCTCATTACAGAAGCACTTAGTCTCGGGTTTGGGTTCAACTTTGGGTTTCTTCACTAGAGCAGCAACTGTTTTGCCGTTTCATGAAGTATCCCTTCTTGCCCTTGCCCTTCTTGAAACTAGTGGTTTCACTAACCATCAACAATTGATGCTCCTTCTTGATTTCTACTTTCACGGTGTCAAACATCGCGAATATTTCAAGGATCATCATATCTATCCCTGATATGTTACAGTTCATCACGAAGCTCTAGTAGCTTGGTGGCAATGACTTTGGAGAAACATCACTATCTCATCTAGAAGATCAACCCCCACTCGATTCAAGTGATTGTTGTACTCAGACAATCTGAGCACAAGCTCAACGATTGAGCTTTTCTCCCTTAGTTTGCAGGCTATGAAAATCGTCGGAGGTCTTATACCTCTTAACGTGGGCACGAGCCTGAAATCCCAATTTCAGCCTTCGAAACATCTCATATGTTCCGCGACATTTCAAAATCGTCTTCGGTGCCTCAATTCTAAACCGTTTAACATTACTGAACTATCACGTAGTTATCAAAACGTGTATGTCAAATGTTCGCAACATCCACAGACGACGTTTGAGGTTCAGCACACCGAGCGGTGCATCAAGGACATAAGCCTTCTACGAAGCAACGAGGACAATCCTCAGTTTACGAACCCAGTCCGCATAATTGCTACTATCAACTTTCAACTAAATTTTCTCTAGGAACATATCTAAAACAGTAGAACTAAAGCGCGAGCTACGACATAATTTGCAAAAACCTTTTGACTATGTTCAGGATAATTAAGTTCATCTTATGAACTCCCACTCAGATAGACATCCCTCTAGTCATCTAAGTGATTACATGATCCGAGTCAACTAGGCCGTGTCTGATCATCATGTGAGACAGACTAGTCATCATCGGTGAACATCTTCATGTTGATCGTATCTACTATCGACTCATGCTCGACCTTTCGGTCTCTTGTGTTCGAGGCCATATGCATATATGCTAGGCTCGTCAAGTCAACCTAAGTGTTTAGCTTGTGTAAATCTGGCTTACACCGTTGTATGTGAGCGTTAGAATCTATCACACCGATCATCACGTGGTGCTTGAAACAACGAACTTTACGCAATGGTGCACAGTTAGGGGAACACTTTCTTGAAATTTTAATGAGGGATCATCTTATTTACTCTGTCGTTCTAAGCAAATAAGATGCATAAACATGATAAACATCACATGCAATCAAATAGTGACATGATATGGCCAATATCATTTTGCTCCTTTTGATCTCCATCTTCGGGGCTCCATGATCATCATCGTCACCGACATGACACCATGATCTCCATCATCGTGTCTCCATGAAGTTGTCTCGCCAACTATTACTTCTACTACTATGGCTAATGGTTTAGCAATAAAGTAAAGTAATTACATGGCGTTGTTCAATGACACGCAGGTCATACAATAAATTAAGACAACTCCTATGGCTCCTGCCGGTTGTCATACTCATCGACATGCAAGTCGTGATTCCTATTACAAGAACATGATCAATCTCATATCATTCATCACATTGTTTTTGGCCATATCACATCACATAGCATACCCTGCAATAAAAGTTAGACGTCCTCTAATTGTTGTTTGCATGTTTTACGTGGCTGCTATGGGTTTCTAGCAAGAACGTTTCTTACCTATGCAAAAGCCACAACGTGATATGCCAATTGCTATTTACCCTTCATAAGGACCCTTTTCATCAAATCCGTTCCGACTAAAGTGGGAGAGACTGGCACCCGCTAGCCACCTTATGCAACAATTGCATGTCAGTCGGTGGAACCTGTCTCACGTAAGTGTACGTGTAAGGTCGGTCCGGGCCGCTTCATCCCACAATACCATCGAAACAAGATTGGACTAGTAACGGTAAGCATATTGAACAAAATCAACGCCCACAACTACTTTGTGTTCTACTCGTGCAAAGAATCTATGCAATAAACCTGGCTCTGATACCACTGTTGGGAACGTAGCAGAAATTCAAAATTTTCCTACGAGTCACCAAGATCTATCTATGGAGAAACTAGCAACGAGAGAGAGGGGAGTGCATCTACATACCCTTGTAGATCCCTAAGCGGAAGCGTTCAAGAGAACGGGGTTGAGGGAGTCGTACTCGTCGTGATCCAAATCACCGGAGATCCTAGTGCCGAACGGACGACACCTCCATGTTCAACATACGTACAGCCCGGTGACGTCTCCCACGCCTTGATCCAGCAAGGAGAGAGGGAGAGGTTGGGGAAGACTCCGTCCAGCAGCAACACAACGACGTGGTGGTGACGAAGGAGCGTGGTATTCCAGCAGGGCTTCGCCAAGAACCGCGAGAGATGAGGAGGGAGAGAGGTAGGGCTGCCCCAGGGAGAGGTCAAAACTCATGTGTATGCAGCCCCAAAGACCTCAACTATATATAGGGGAGAGGGAGGGGGCTGCGCCCCCTCTAGGGTTCCCACCCCAAGGGGTGCGGCAGCCCCTAGATCCCATCTAGGTTGCGGCCAAGGGGGGGAGATGGGGAAACTTGCCCCCCAAGTAAGGTGGAGGCGCCCCCTCCCCAAACCCTAGGTGCCTTGGGCCCTGGTGGGGGGCGGGGGGCGCACCAGCCCACCTAGGGCTGGTCCCCTCCCACACTTGGCCCATGCAGCCCTCTGGGGCCGGTGGCCCCACTTGGTGGACCCCCAGGACCCTCCCGGTGGTCCCGGTACATTACCGATAACACCAGACACTTTTCCAGTGACCAAAACAGGACTTCCCAAATATAAATCTTTACCTCTGGACCATTCCGGAACTCCTCGCGACGTCCGGGATCTCATCTGGGACTCCGAACAAAATTCGGTGACCACGTATATCTATTCCCTATAACCCTAGCGTCATCGAACCTTAAGTGTGTAGACCCTACGGGTTCGGGAACCATCTGAACATGACCGAGGCGTTCTCGGTCAATAAACAACAGCGGGATCTGGATACCCATGTTGGCTCCCACATGTTGCACGATGATCTCATCGGATGAACCATGATGTCAAGGACTCAATCAATCCCATATACAATTCCCTTTGTCTAGTGGTATTGTACTTGCCGAGATTCGATCGTCGGTATCCGATACCTTGTTCAATATCGTTACCGGCAAGTCTCTTTACTCGTTCCGTAACACATCATCCGTGATCAACCCCTTGGTCACATTGTGCACATATGATGATGTCCTACCGAGTGGGCCTAGAGATACCTCTTCGTCACACGGGTGACAAATCCGATCTCGATTCGTGCCAACCCAATGACACTTTCGGAGATACCCGTAGTGCACCTTTATAGCCACCCGATTCGTTGTGATGTTTGGTACACCCAAAGCATTCCTCGGTATCCGGGAGTTGCACAATCTCATGGTCTAAGGAAATGATACTTGACATTAGAAAAGCTTTAGCATACGAACTACACAATCTTTGTGCTAGGCTTAGGATTGGGTCTTGTCCATCACATCATTCTCCTAATGATGTGATCCCGTTATCAACGACATCCAATGTCCATGGTCAGGAAACCGTAACCATCTATTGGTCAACGAGCTAGTCAACTAGAGGCTTACTAGGGACATGGTGTTGTCTATGTACCCACACATGTATCTAAGTTTTCTATCAATACAATTATAGCATGGATAATAAACGATTATCATGAACAGGGAAATATAATAATAATAACTAATTTATTATTGCCTCTAGGGCATATTTCCAACACTTGCCACCCTCCCGCGAGCGTGCTGCCTGCTGCTGCTGCCTGGTCCCGCTTCGGTTGTCCTCGCCCACGCCCTCGTATGGCCTCGCCTTCTCTTGCTGCTCCTCAGCCGCCGTCGCTCGCTGCCGCTGCCCATCGCCGACGCTGCAGCGCTCCACGCCTGCCGCCTGCTGCTGCATACGGACGTGCCCTAGCCCCGCGTCCGACCGCAGCCGCCCACGCTCCCCTGCAGCCCGCACTTCGCACCGGCCTCGCCCACTGCCTCGCTCCGCTTTGCTGCTGCTCTTCTGCCGCCTCCGCCGGCCATTTTGTAGGCTAAGCCAGCACAGTTGGGTTGTACCATGCGCGACAGAAAATTTACCCCCACAACATGATAAACAACGGACCCCAATGCAAGGAGGGAGGACCTCCATCCAGCCAGAAGAAGATTGTTGCCCACAGGACCCCGGGACGACAGGTGAGGCATCACCATTGGCCGATGGAACAGGCGGCGATACCGTTGCGCTAGCTTGGGCTCGATCCCATGGCTCTCGTGCAACGACCGTTACGCACTATCCATGCGCGCGTGGGGGCGACCGCGTACTACGTCCTCGCGTGCGCCTCCTCGCAGAAAGACAAGCCACTTTTTTAATACGTATGGGCACGAGCACCAGAAAACCAAGCCGTAGCGTGATGGTGGCCGGTGGGTGCGGTCTTGGTGTAGACCGTCACCGTAGAGCAGGAGCGGGAGTGTGGGGTTGTTGTCAATTGTATTGTATATTGTAGCCCCATGCCCCGGGACGGCCGGGATTGAGTTCGGATGTCCACTTCAGTAGCACGTCGTACGTGCAGCTCAGGTAGCTCGTGTCCAGTGCGGTGATGGCGAGCTGTGCTGGTGCTGCCGTTTTCGAGCGGCGTGTGCATGCCGAGGCATTGAGCGTGCACGGTGTGGATGGCGGACGCTGCGGCGACTGTTGGCTAGCCACCTCCTCGCGGCGCCGTCTTCTTCCTCCTCTCGCACAACTCTCTCCTCTCTCTTTCATGGTGTCTCATAAGAACACACAAGACAAGAAGAAACACACACACACACACATGTACCAAGGGAGACTGAGGGAGTCCTGGATTAGGGGTCCTCGGACAGCCGAACTATATGCTTATGCCGGACTGTTGGACTATGAAGATACAAGATTGAAGACTTCGTCCCGTGTCCGGGTGGGACTCTCCTTTGCATGGAAGGCAAGCTTGGTGATTCGAATATGAAGATTCCCTTCTCTGTAACCGACTCTGTGTAACCCTAGCCCCCTCCGGTGTCTATATAAACCGGAGGGTTTAGTCCGTAGGACGACAACAATCATAATCATAGGCTAGCTTCTAGGGTTTAGCCTCTACGATCTCGTGGTAGATCAACTCTTGCAATACTCATATCATCAAGACCAATCAAGCAGGAAGTAGGGTATTACCTCCATAGAGAGGGCCCGAACTTGGGTAAACATCGTGTCCCCCGCCTCCTGTTACCATTAGCCTTAGGCGCACGATTCGGGACCCCCTACCGAGATCCGCGGTTTGACACCGACATTGGTGCTTTCATTGAGAGTTCCACTGTATCGTCACCATAAGGCTTGATGGCTCCTTCAATCATCTACAGCAGCGGTCCGGGTGAGGTTTTCCTCCCGGACAAATCTTTATATTCGGCGGCCGCCTGCTGCCAACTTCAGCAGCCATCTGGAGCGGATCGATAGCTACGCCCCTGGCCATCAGGTCAGGTTTGGAAGCCTAAACCACACAGCCGACATCCGCGGAGACTTGATCTTCGACGGATTCGAGCCCAGGACAGGTGCACCCTATAGCCACGATGAGCATGACCTAGATCTGCCATCGGACGGTGTTCAGGAGATCTCACCTGCAGCTGCCCTGGCTTTAGATCCAGTGCAGATTGTGCCATCCGAGGACGGGAGGATGGACCCTGCCACGGAAGCCGTACACTCAACAGCGATAGAGCCGAACACAGATTTCACTTCCAATGAGGTCCGTGTCATCGGACCCCCGGACTCGTCTCTGGCCATAGGCTCCGAACCGCGTGTATCCTCGCCCATCGGATCTAACTGGGCGCTGATCTTGGAGTTCAGCTCCACGGACATCTTTCAACACTTACCCTTGGGCGACGTGCTAAACTCGCTAAAATCTCTTTCCTTGTCGGGAGTCTCTTGGCCGAACTATGTCCGGCTTGAGTGGGAAGCGGACGACGAAGGAATTCGTTACCCACCCACTACCCACTTAATAGCCACTGTCATCGACTTAACCGACATGCCTGATTTCAACTCCGAAGACATCGATGGTATGCACGACGATGCCGGAGAAGAACATGAACCACCGCCCATAGGGCGCTGGACAGCCACCTCATCGTACGACAGATATATGGTGGACACACCCAAAGAAAACAATGGCGAGGATCAAAAGGATGCAACGGAGAATAATCCTCTTGAGAAGTAGCCAAAGCGCCGACGTCAGCGGCGCCGCTCTAAACCCCGCCATAGCAAAAACAGAAATACCGGCACAAGAAAGAATAACACCCCGGACGATGCTCAAGACCCCGCGATGGAGCAGGACGAGCAAGGAGACGACAAACACAGTCCGGGGCCGTTGTCCGATCACAGCGATGCCAAAGACAAAACTTATAAACCTGTCTCCGGAGAGGAGAACAGTCCGGACGATGATGCACATATCATCCCGAAAAAACATTTGGAACAAGAGCACCTCTACAAGAGACTTATTGCCACCGCGAGGAGCTTGAAGAAGCAGAAGCAACGGCTTAAAGCCGTGCATGATACGCTCAACCACAGATGGAACGAAGTGCTCGACACTGAGGAAAGATACGCGGTGATTTCCAGACAAAGAGCTACCCAAAACGTAAGCTGCTGCCCGAATTCGACGACGAGGCTATCGCGCCCATTCTGCCGAAAAACAATACGACCGATCTGCCAGACCGACCACCTTGTGGCCGAGACAAAGCGGCTAATGACGCCGCAGACAAATCAGCACACGATCTACGTGAGCACCTGGACAAAAGAGCTGGTATGACCAGGTCCATCTATGGATCTAGGAAACGTGTTCCTATGCAGGATCACGACCACCAAATTGGCTATACTGATCGACTACCAGCTCAGAATCAACACCGAATACTAGAGCCGTTGGACCCATGCCACGACACAGCCAAGTACAGGGGTGCCGCACATCCCTTGTGCTTCACCGATGAGGTGCTGGATCACGAATTTCCAGAGGGGTTTAAACCCGTAAACATCGAGGCATACGACGGAACAAAAGACCCTGTGGTCTAGATTGAGGACTTTATTCTTCACATCCATATGGCTCGCGGAGACGATCTCCACGCCATCAAATACCTGCCCCTCAAGTTGAAAGGACCAGCTCGACATTGGTTGAAAAGCCTCCCCGAAAATCCATTGGAAGCTGGGAGGAACTCGAGGACGCTTTCAGGGCTAATTTTCAAGGGACCTATGTCCGACCTCCGGATGCAGACGATTTAAGTCACATAATCTGACAACCCGGGGAGTCAGCTCGTAAGCTTTGGAACAGGTTTCTCACCAAGAAGAACCAAATCGTCGACTGTCCGGATGCCGAAGCCTTAGCAGCTTTCAAACACAGTGTCCGGGACGAATGGCTTGCCAGACACCTCGGCCAGGAAAAGCCAAGGACAATGGCAGCCCTAACAACTCCTATGACCCACTTTTGTGCGGGCGAGGGCAGTTGGATGGCCCGCAGCAGCACCAGCGACCCAGGCACATCCGAAATCAGGGATGGCAATGGAAAACCATGACGCAATAAAACAAACGTCAAAACAATGAAGACAACCCACACAACATAGCGGTAAACGCCGGATTCAGGGGATCTAGACCCGGTCAACGGAAAAAGCCGTTTAAAGGCAGCAGAGATGGTCCGTCCAGCCTAAATAAAATTCTACTCAGGTCCTGTCAGATTCATGGCACCCACGAGAAACCTGCGAATCACACCAATAGAGAATGCTGGGTCTTCAAGCAGGCCGGCAAGCTAAACGCTGAACACAAAGGGAAGGAGCCGCAAAGTGAAGATGAGGACGAACCTCGCCAGCCGAACACTGGGGGACAGAAAAAATTTCCACCGGAGGTCAAAACAGTGAACATGATTTATGCCACCCACATCCCAAAGAGGAAGCGCAAACGCGCACTCCGAGACGTATATGTTGTAGAGCCCGTCGCCCCCAAATTTAACCCATGGTCGGCCTGCCAGATCACTTTTGATCGCAGGGATCATCCGACTAGTATCCGTCAGGGGGGTTCGGCCGCCTTGGTGCTTGACCCAATAATCGACGGGTACCATCTCACCCGAGTCCTCATGGACGGCGGGAGTAGTCTTAATCTAATATATCAGGACACTGTCCGCAAGATGGGGATAGACCTGTCAAGAATCAACCAAAGCAGTACTACCTTTAAAGGAGTAATACCATGCATAGAGGACCGCTGCACGGGATCTTTAACATTGGAGGTTGTATTCGGTTCTCTCGACAACTTTCGAAGCAAAGAACTAATCTTCGACATTGCTCCGTTCTGAAGAGGCTATCACGCACTACTCGGAAGAACGACCTTCGCTCGTTTCAATGCAGTCCTGCATTACGTTTATCTCAAACTCAAGATGCCCGGTCCATGTGGCGTTATCACAATCAGCGGAAACACAGAGCATTCTCTTCGTACGGAAGAATACGTGGCGGCTCTAGCAGCCAAATCACGGAATGGCCTTTCCAACCCGAGCAACTCATCGGTCTCCGAGACCACGGACACGGCTAGACATGTTCGGCGCACACCTAGTTGTAGCAGCTCAGATAAACCTGAGCTTGATTAACGGCTATGCCCCCATATATGGTGCAGGGGGCTGCCCGCATGTAAAAGGTCCATAGTTCGACTTGGCCCTATTTACACTCAAGAGATTGAATTTTCACGATTGATTAAGACAAAATGAATTTACGCACGGTCACACCAGATTCTTTCACCTGGTTCTTTTTACAGATGACCATCGTGCTATACCTTTCAAAGATACGGCACAACAGAGACAAAGGCGCAGATGTGCAGCAGGGCCCCGTTCAAAGGTTTCTTTTTAGATTAAGACCCTGTGTAAACCTTTTTATTGTCTCTTGTTGTCTCACACCCTCCTGGCACTTAAAATGACCAAGAGGGATACCGTCGTTATTGGCAAACGTATGATTCGCCATTCTAAAATAGACGTTACAGAGGAGTGTGTTTTTTGAGATCTATGCTCTCACCACAGGCGCTCTTTCGCCACACCGGATTGATGCACGTAACTTGAAATTCAGGGCTCATTATTGAGGGCTGTATTCAGCCCAGTATATGTTGTAAAGTCCGAATACCTTCGGGAGTGTTCGGCGTTGCGAGTTTGGCCTTATATGCATCAGCTCCGAATCATGTCTTTGGTCAATAGTTGGGTTTGCCCGGATCCCGTGTTTTGCTACCTTACGTTCCGCTCTATCGGCTAAGGTGGCACAGGGAGAACTACTACGATTGTGCCCTGGTTCATTCAGATGAGCACCTCAGTAGAGAAAGCCGAAAACTGACTGTCATGATAAAGCGAGAGACTGGTCAACCACTCGATGACTTAGCGGAATCTTCGTGATTCCTCCGCATTAACGAAGGACCGGTTTTCTGGTCACGTATGTAAACACACCGTATTTGGATAAACGTGGACGTACCAGGGGCTAGATAGTAGCCCCACCGTCAAACTCCTATGGCTAAGTGAAAGTGTTAAAGCTATATAGTCCGATTGCCTCGTTCGCCGTGCTACCACCTCCTTAACGGACCAAGACGTTGGATCAAGTGTGATTATGCGCTTTTACCGAACACCCCGGCGTTACACGCGAGGGGGCTGAAGCCGACGACTGCAAACTTTCAGGTTATATACATATATACATAAATGGCCGCACAGGAGGCACTACAATACTTCACGGGCAAAGGTATAAATATAGCCTTTATTATCAAAAGCATTGTTCTTACAATCAAGATACATGTCATTTAAACATGATATTCTTTGAGCACTGAGCCTCTATTAAACGGGCACCTTCTAATACTTATTCAAAATAGTGCTCGAGCGAGTCCCGGCCCCCGGGTGGACCCCTGGTTGCAATATCGGTGGCCTCCATCCTTGCCCAGTATGTCTTAACACGGGCAAGGGCCATCCGCGCACCCTCTATGCACGCCGACCGCTTGACAGCGTCGATATGTGGCACAACACGAATAAATCGTTGCACCAAACCAAAATAACTATCCGGACTTGGTTCCTCCGGCCACAGGCGATCCACGACAGCCTTCATGGCAAGCTCGGATAACCTATGGAGCTCGGCCCATTCGGCCATTTGCTCGTTCAACAGCAGCGGACGCCTTGGAGCACTGAAGCACTGAACTGCGACCAGAACAATCTTTCCGTTTGATGATCTTCTTGATCTCGGAAATACTGTGTCGCATTGGCAGCACTCTTTGACAAATCCAAGTATGCGTCGTGGAGAACTCCACAATTGATCAAGATGGGCATACTTCGGATAGCTGAATTTAGTACACAATAAAAAGGGCTTTCCAGCCGCGATCTCACCGGCTTGCCGGAGCTCCTCCCGAGCCGCTCTGATCTTAGAGCGAGTTTCCTTCGCGGCCTGTAAGGCCTTTTCTAGGTCAGCCGTTTTCGCTTGGTTTTCCCTTTCGAGAAGCTCATATCGGCTAGCAGCATTCCGTAGCTCAAGAGCCATGTTGGCCATTCTATCCTCACTTGGGCGACGAGCAGCCTGTTCGGCTTTTAATTCATCAGCTGCCTTCTCGGCAGCCGCATTGCTTCTCCTGGATTGCTCCTTGGCCTGGGCAAGCTCAGCCCGAAGGGTCTCCACGGCGGCAGCACCATCTGCAGTCAAAGCATATTATAAATCCCAGCATCATGCTCTTATTAATATTCGCTGACCACCCAAATATACATACCCTGTGCCTCGTCAAGCCGCTTGTTCACAAGCATGATGTATTCATCTGCCACATCAAGTTGCCGCTTCAGTTCGGCAAATTCGGCAGCCCGGGCAGCTGCCGGGGCTGCAGCCGCCTGTTTACAAAATTGGCAAAATCATTACCTGAGATTATTTCTATTTTCGATCCTCTGATTGCCCCGTTTGGATGGCAACTAGAGTCTTAGGGGCTACTATCTATACACAGTGCACCTTGCGTTTGCGGTACAATCAAAAAAATATCACATAGCGTACCTCAAAGCCTCTTAGCAGGCTCGTAAAAGCTTCATTCAACCCGCTTTTTGCGGAAGAAATCCTCTCAACCACCCTACCCATTAAGGTACGATGTGCCTTTGAGATAGGCGCTTGACGCAGAAGACCCGTCAATGTGTCCGGCTGTATATCGGACAGTCCGGGGCTTTTTCTGTTGGTCTCTCTAGGAGCCGAACACCCCAGACCTCAGGCGGCCGAAGAGTTGCCTTCTGGCCTTTGCGGATCGGGAGAGATCCTCCGGGACGACACCTCAGGGGCGTACGCCTCATGAGGCGGGGGAGTAGGAGGAGCCGTTTCGCTCTCCATCATCTCCGGAAGAAGATCCCCCGAGGACGAAGATTGTTGAGGAAGGTGCTATGTCTCGAGCTTGCGTTGGATTTCCCCGAAGAGGAGAGGATGATGCAGCACAGTAGCGTAAGTATTTCCCTCAGTTTTTGAGAACCAAGGTATCAATCCAGTAGGAGACCACGCGCAAGTCCCCCGTACCTGCACAAAACGATAGCTAATCGCAACCAACGCTTAGGGGTTGTCAATCCCTTCACGATCACTTATGAGGGTGAGATCTGATAGAGATAATATTTTTGGTATTTTTGGTATAAAGATGCAAAGTAAAAAGTAAAAGCAAAAGCAAGTAAATAAAGTGATGGAGATTGATATGATGAGAATAGACCCGGGGGCCATAGGTTTCACTAGTGGCTTCTCTCAAGAGCATAAGTATTCTACGGTGGGTGAACAAATTGCTCTTGAGCAATTGACAGAATTGAGCATAGTTATGAGGTTATCCAGGCAATGATCATGTATATAGGCATCACGTCTGTGACAAGTAGACCGAAACGATTCTGCATCTACTACTATTACTCCACTCATCGACCGCTATCCAGCATGCATCTAGAGTATTAAGTTAAAAACAGAGTAATGCCTTAAGCAAGATGACATGATGTAGAGGAATAAATTCATGCAATATGATAAATACCCCATCTTGTTATCCTCGATGGCAACAATACAATCGTGTTTTTACATCCTTTGGTAAGGTCACCACAAGATTGAACCCAAAGCTAAGCACTTCTCCCATTGCAAGAACTACCAATCTAGTTGGCCAAACCAAACGGATAATTCGAAGAGACTTGCAAAGATAACTTAATCATACATAAAAGAATTCAGAGAAGAATCAAATATTTTCCATAGATAAGTTGGATCATAAACCCACAATTCATCGGTCTCAACAAACACACCGCAAAAAGAAGATTACATCGAATAGATCTACCACGAGAGAGGGGGAGAACATTGTATTGAGATCCAAAAAGAGAGAAGAAGCCATCTAGCTACTAACTATGGACCTGAAGGTCTGAAGTAAACTACTCACACTTCATAGGAGGGGCTATGGTGATGATGTAGAAGCCCTCCATGGTAGATGCCCCCTCCGGCGAAGCTCCGGAACAGGCCCCAAGAAGGGATCTCGTGGATACAGGAAGTTAAGGCGGTGGAATTAGGTTTTTGGCTCCCCCTTTGATCTGTCGAGTGCGTGGGTATATATAGGAGGAAGAAGTGCGTCGGTGGGCGTCGGGGCCCACGAGGTAGGCGCGCCCCCACCTCGTGACCGCCTCTGCACTTCTTGGAGTAGGGTCCAAGTCTCTGGATCACGTTCGGTGAGAAGATCACGTTCGAAGGTTTCATTCCGTTTGGACTCCGTTTGATATTCCGTTTCTTGAAACACTGAAATAGGCAAAAACAGCAATTACAGGCTGGGCCTCCGGTTAATAGGTTAGTCCCAAAAGTAATATAAAAGTGGAAAATAAAGCCCATTATAGTCCAAAACAATAGATAAAGTAGCATGGAGCAATCAAAATTATAGATACGTTGGAGCGTATCGGGCATCCCATGCTTAATTCCTGCTCGTCCTCGGTAGGTAAATGATAAAAAGAGAATTTTGATGCGGAGTGATACTTTGGCATAATTCAATGTAAATCTTCTTAATTGTGATATGAATATTCAGATCCGAAAGATTCAAGACAAAAGTTCATATTGACATAAAAATAATAATACTTCAAGCACACTAACCAAAATAATTATGTCATCTCAAAATAACATGGCCAAAGAAAGTTCATCCCTACAAAATCATATAGTTAGGCTATGCTTCATTTTCGTCACACAAAGATGTTCCCAACTTCTATACCCCCGATGACAAGCCAAGCAATTGTTTCATACTTAAATAATCTCAAACTTTTTCAACCTTCACGCAATACATGAGCGTGAGCCATGGATATAGCACTATGGGTGGAATAGAATATGGTGATGGGGATTGTGTGGAGAAAAAAAAAAGGAGAAAGTCTCACATTGACGAGGATAATCAACGGGCTATGGAGATGCCCATCAATTGATGTCAACATGAGGAGTAGGGATTGCCATGCAACGGATGCACTAGAGCTATGAATGCTCAACAAAAGAAAACTAGTGGGTATGCATCCAACTTGCTTGCTCATGAAGACCTAGGGCATTTGAGGAAGCCCACCGTAGGAATATACAAGCCAAGTTATATAATGAAAAATTCCCACTAGTATGAAAAAGACAACTTATGAGACTCACTATATGAAAAACATGGTGCTACTTTGAAGCACAATATATGAGACTCACTACATGAAGAACGAGGTGCTACTTTGAAGCACAAAATATGAGACTCACTACATGAAGAACATGGTGCTACTTTGAAGCACAAGAGTGGAAAAAGAGATAGTAGCATTGCCCTTTTCTTTTCTTTTTTTTGGGCCTTTCTTTTTTTTGGCCTTTCTCTTTTTTTTATTTGGGCAACACTCTAATAATGATGATCATCACACTTCTATTGATTACAACATGAGGATTACAACTCGAAACTAGAACAAGGTATGACTCTATATGAATTCCTCCGGCGGTGTACCGGGATGGTGCAATGAATCAAGAGTGACATGTATGAAAAATAATGCATGGTGTCTTTGCCACAAATACGATGTCAACTACATGATCATGCAATGGCAATATGACAAAAATAATGTATGTCATAATAATGATGAACGGAATGGTGGAAAGTTGCATGGCAATATATCTCGGAATGGCTATGGAAATGCCATAATAGGTAGGTATGGTGGCTGTTTTGAGGAAGATATAGGGAGGTTTATGTGTGATAGGCGTATCGTATCACGGAGTTTGGATGCACCGGCGAAGTTTAGCCAACTCTCAATGTGAGAAAGGGCAATGCAGGCATCGAAGAGGCTAGCAATGGCGGAAAGGTAAAAGTCGTATAATCCATGGACTCAACATTAGTCAAAAGAACTCATATACTTAATGCAAAAATTTAGAAGTCATCAAAAATCAAGTACTATGCGCATGCTCCTAGGGGGATAGATTGGTAGGAAAAGACCATCGCTCGTCCCGACCGCCACTCATAAGGATGCACAAGCCAGGTACACTTCATGCTTCAAATTTGTTACACAACTTTAACCATACGTGCATGCTACGGGACTTACAAACTTCAACACAAGTATTTATCAAATTCACAACTACTCAACTAGCATGACTTTGATATTATTACCTCCATATCTCAAAACAATTATCAAGCATCAAACTTATCTTAGTATTCAACGCACTCAAAAGAAAGTTTCACATATCTTGAACACCAAGTATATTAACATTAAGCAAATTACCATGCTATTAGCGACTCTCAAAATAATCTAAGTGAAGCATGAGAGATCAAGTTTCTTTAAAACAAATCCACGACTGTGCTCTAAAAGAACTACGTGAAGTACTAGAGCAAAAAATTATCACGCTCAAAAAGATATAAGTGAAGCACTATGAGCAACTACCAAGCTCAAAAGATATAAGTGAAGCACATAGAGTATTCTATCAAATTCCAAATCATGTATGGCTCTCTCAAAAGGTGTTTGCAGCAAGGATGATTGTGTTAAACTAACAAGCAAAGACTCAAATAATACAAGACGCTCCAAGCAAAACACATATCATGTTGGTGAATAAAAATATAGCTCCAAGTAAATTACCGATGGAAGTGGACGAAAGAGGGGATGCCTTCCGGGGCATCCCCAAGCTTTGAATTTTTGGTGTCCTTGGATTATCTTGGGGGTGCTATGGGCATCCCCAAGCTTAGGCTCTTGCCACTCCTTGTTCCATAATCCATCAAAAGAATTCACCCAAAACTTGAAAACTTCACAACACAAAACTCAATAGAAATCTCGTGAGCTCCGTTAGAGAAAGGAAACAAAAGACTACTTTAAGGTGATGTAATGAAATCATTCTTTATTTATATTGGTGTTAAACCTACTGTATTCCAACTTTTCTATGGATCATAAAATATTTTACTAACCATAGATTCATCAAAATAAGCAAACAACACACGCAAAACAGAATCTGTCAAAAACAGAACAGTCTGTAGTAATCTGTAACTAATGCAAACTTTTTGAACCCAAAAAATTCTACCAAAATTAGAAGACCTGGAAAATTTGTTTATTGATCAGCAGCAGTTGGAATCAGTATTTTATCACGTTCTAGTGATTTTTAACAATTCGGTCACTGAGCACAAAGATTCTGGAAATTACAGCAAGATCAAATAACTATCATCCAAGAAGATCCAATAGGTCTAGCTTGGCACAAACACTAATTAAAAGATAAAACCACATCTAAACAGAGGCTATATGGATTATTTATTACTAAGCAGCAAGGAAAAAATTGGGTTGTCTCCCAACAAGCGCTTTTCTTTAAAGCCTTTTTAGCTAGGCATTGAGATTTCAATGATGCTCACAAGAAAGACAAGAATTGAAGCACAAAGAGAGCATAATAAAACATGTGACAAACACACTTAAGTCTAACATACGTCCTATGCATAGGCATATTATAGGAAAACAAATTATTATAGCAAGCAAAAACTAGCATATGCAAAGAAGCGGAAAGGAACAATAGTAATCTCAACATAACGAGAGGTAATTTAGTAACATGAAATTTTCTATAACCATATTTTCCTCTCTCATAATAATTACATGTAGGATCATAAGAAAATTCAACAATATAGCTATCACATAACATATTCTCAACACGATCCACATGCATGCGAAGTTGACACTCTTCCAAAATAGTGGGATTATCATTAACTGAAGTCATGATTTCTCCAAGCCCACTTTTATTAAAAATTTCATAAGATTGAATGTTATCAAAATATGTGGGATCTAAAGTTGACACTCTTCCAAACCCACTTTCAATATTATTGCAAACACTATTATCAATCTTATATTCCTCATGGGGATTAAATAAATTTTCAAGATCATAAGAAGAATCACCCCAATCGTGATTATTGCAACAAGTAGTAGACATAGCAAAACTAGCATCCCCAAGCTTAGGGTTTTGCATCTTATTAGCACAATTGACATCAAAATAATTTATAATAAAATCATTGCAATCATACTTTTTATTCAAAGATCTATCGCGAGTCACTTCACGGATTTTAGGCAAAACCTTATAAAGATAATCTAGTGCATCCAAATCACTAGGAATTGGTTCATCATAATTGGATCTCTTAAAAAGATTGGCAAGCGGATCAGGATCCATAGATATTGGCTTCTTTGTTTAGGAATAAATAAGCATCTAATCCAACCAAGCGAGAAGCGAAAGGGCAAGCAAAAGAGAGGAGGAGATTGGGAAAGAGAGGCGAATAAAGCGGCAAAGGTGAAGTGGGGGAGAGGAAAACGAGAGGCAAATGGCAAATAATGTAATGCGAGAGATAGGGATTGTGATGGGTACTTGGTATGTTGACTTTTGCGTAAGCTTCCCCGGCAACGACGCCAGAAATCCTTCTTGCTACGTCTCGAGCTCGCGTTGGATTTCCCCGAAGAGGAGAGGATGGTGTAGCACAGTAGCGTAAGTATTTCCCTCAGTTTTTGAGAACCAAGGTATCAATCCAGTAGGAGACCACGCGCAAGTCCCTCATACCTGCACAAAGCGATAGCTACTGCAACCAACGCTTAGGGGTTGTCAATCCCTTCACGGTCACTTACGAGGGTGAGATCTGATAGAGATAATATTTTTGGTATTTTTGGTATAAAGATGCAAAGTAAAAAGTAAAAGCAAAAGCAAGTAAATAAAGTGATGGAGATTGATATGATGAGAATAGACCCGGGGGCCATAGGTTTCACTAGTGGCTTCTCTCAAGAGCATAAGTATTCTACGGTGGGTGAACAAATTGCTGTTGAGCAATTAACATAATTAAGCATTGTTATGAGGTTATCTAGGCAATGATCATGTATATAGGCATCACGTCCGTGACAAGTAGACCGAAATGATTCTGCATCTACTACTATTACTCCACTCATCGACCGCTATCCAGCATGCATCTAGAGTATTAAGTTAAAAACAAAGTAACGCCTTAAGCAAGATGACATGATGTAGAGGAATAAATTCATGCAATATGATAAATACCCCATATTGTTATCCTCGATGGCAACAATACAATCGTGCCTTGCAACCCTTTACATCAAGGGTAAGGTCACATAAGATTGAATCCAAAGCTAAGCACTTCTCCCATTGCAAGAACTACCAATCTAGTTGGCCAAACCAAGCGGATAATTGAAGAGACTTGCGAATATAACTTAATCATACATAAAAGAATTCAGAGAAGAATCAAATATTTTCCATAGATAAGTTGGATCATAAACCCACAATTCATCGGTCTCAACAAACACATCGCAAAAAGAAGATTACATCGAATAGATCTCCACGAGAGAGGGGGAGAACATTGTATTGAGATCCAAAAAGAGAGAAGAAGCCATCTAGCTACTAACTATGGACCTGAAGGTCTAAAGTAAACTACTCACACTTCATCGGAGGGCTATGGTGATGATGTAGAAGCCCTCCATGGTAGATGCCCCTCCGTGAACTCAAACAGGCCCCAAGATGGGATCTCGTGGATCTGAGGAAGTTCTGGCGGTGGAATTAGGTTTTGGCTCCCCTTTGATCTGTCGAGGTAATGGGTATATATAGGAGGAAGGAGTACGTCGGTGGAGCGTCAGGGGGCCCACGAGGCAGGGGGCGCGCCCAGGGGGGAGGGCACGCCCCCACCCTCGTGACCGCCTCTGGCACTTCTTGGAGTAGGGTCCAAGTCTCCTGGATCACGTTCGGTGAGAAGATCACGTTCCCGAAGGTTTCATTCCGTTTGGACTCCGTTTGATATTCCGTTTCTTTGAAACACTGAAATAGGCAAAAAACAGCAATTCTGGGCTGGGCCTCCGGTTAATAGGTTAGTCCCAAAAGTAATATAAAAGTGGAAAATAAAGCCCATTATAGTCCAAAACAATAGATAAAGTAGCATGGAGCAATCAAAAATTATAGATACGTTGGAGACGTATCAGAAGGCTATAAGCCGAACTGCAAAACATATGTCTTAGTCGCTATTCTCAGAAAAAGAACGGGTATGCTTACAAAGCACCTTTGTTCACTTATGGCTCGGTTGACGGTTGGCCCCCCTGTCGGCGCTATGCAGCAATGTTGCCCTCCGGAGCAGGGCCCCCTGATAAAGGTTTCTTCCCTCGTTTGGAGACCTTTGCTTCCAAGTCTTCGGGGGCGGCCCTTTTCTTCCCGTGGGGAGAGGGGATGCAAGATTCTCCTCCCCGTTCATCCTCCGACACGGGAGTAGCAATTTTCCCAGTTACGATGCATAACGTACCTCCAGCATGAAGTCCGCTTTTGGCTTCCCCATTCCTCTCCATGTCCTTCCCTGATGGCACTTGATAAGGCGAATGAGCCAGCATCCTAGTTAATACAGGATCCGCCGAATCTTCAGGAAGAGGAGCCGAACACCTGATCCTCTCCGCCTTTCTTATCCAGCCCTGGCCGAGGATGGTTTTTCAGGATAATGTTGTGACAAATATAATGACAGCATGTTCGGTTGTGGAATTACTTACCTGGGTATCTGGATGGTTGCAATCGAGGCCTGCATCCTCTGTTGTGTCCGGACACTTTATTCGTCATCCGAAGAATAATTGATACATCCATTCGAGCGTCATGCCAAAGAAGTGCTGAACAGTTCGCGGTCCTTCCGGGTTGAACTCCCACATACGGAGAGGTCGACGTTGGCATGGCAGGACCCGACGAACTAGCATTACTTGGATTACTTTGACAAGACTGATGTCCTTCTTGATGAGATCCTGAATGTGGCTTTGCAATGTCCGCACGTCATCGATCGATCCCTTGTCCAGCCCCTTGTTGACCCATGATGCAAGCTGTGGCGTAGGGGCGGAGCGGAAGGCTGGGGCGGCCGCCCACTTTCTACCTTGGGGTGCTGTGATAAAAAACCACTCCCGTTGCCATAGGTCAGAAACTTCTGAAGGAAATATGCCCTAGAGGCAATAATAAATTTATTATTTATTTCCTCATATCATGATAAATGTTTATTATTCATGCTAGAATTGTATTAACCGGAAACATAATACATGTGTGAATACATAGACAAACATACAGTCACTAGTATGCCTCTACTTGACTAGCTCATTAATCAAAGATGGTTATGTTTCCTGACCATAGACATGTGTTGTTATTTGATTAATGGGATCACATCATTAGGAGAATGATGTGATTGACATGACCCATTCCGTTAGCTTAGCACTTGATCGTTTAGTATATTGCTATTGCTTTCTTCATGACCTATACATGTTCACCGTAACTATGAGATTATGCAACTCCCGTTTACCGGAGGAACACTTTGGGTGCTACCAAATGTCACAATGTAACTGGGTGATTATAAAGGAGTACTACAGGTGTCTCCAAAGGTACATGTTGGGTTGGCGTATTTCGAGATTAGGTTTTGTCACTCCGATTGTCGGAGAGGTATCTCTAGGCCTTCTCGGTAATACACATCACATAAGCCTTGCAAGCATTGCAACTAATAAGTTAGGTGTGAGATGATGTATTACGGAACGAGTAAAGAGACTTGCGATAGCGAGATTGAACTAGGTATTGGATACCGACGATCAAATCTCGGGTAAGTAACATACCGATGACAAAGGAACAACATTATGTAGTTATGCGGTTTGACCGATAAAGATCTTGAAGAATATGTAGGAACCAATATGGGCATCCAGGTTCCGCTATTGGTTATTGACCGAGAATAGTTCTAGGTCATGTCTACATAGTTCTCGAACCGTAGGGTCTGCAACTAACGTTACGATGACGGTTTATTATGAGTTTATAAGTTTTGATGTACGAAGTTTGTTGAGTCCGGATGTGATCACGGACATGACGAGGAGTCTCGAAATGGTCAAGACATAAAGATTGATATATTGGAAGCCTATGTTTGGACTTGAATAGTTCGGGTGAAATCGGGATTTTCTGGAAAACCGGGGTTACGGAACCCTCCGGGGATGTTGAGCCTTAATGGGCCATAAGGGAGAAGAGGAGGGCCGGCCGGGGCAGGCGCGCCCCCTCCCCTAGTCCGAATAGGACAAGGAGAGGGGCGCGCCCTTCCTCTCTCCTCCCCCAAGTCCTAATCCAACTAGGAAAGGGGTCCCTACTCGGTGGGAGTAGGACTCCTCCGCAGCCCTCCTCCTAGGGCTGGCTGCACCCCCTTGCTCCTTTATATCACAGGCGGGGGGCACCCCATGACACACAAGTTGATCTCGGATCGTTCCTTAGCCGTGTCGGTGCCCCCTCCACCATATTCCACTTGGTCATATCGTCGCGGAGCTTAAGCGAAGCCCTGCGCCGATAGAGTCATATCGTCGCGGGCTTAAGCGAAGCCCTGCGCCGTGGAGCATCATCATCGTCCTGCGCCGTCGTCTTGTGGAACTCATCCCCGACGCTTTCTGGATCGGGCCGGGGATTGTCATCGAGTGAGCGTGTCTTGAACTCGGAGGTGCCGTGCGTTCGGTACTTGGATCGGTCGGATCGTGAAGGCGTCGACTACATCAACAGCGTTGTTATAGCGCTTCCGCTTCACGGTCTCACGAGTGCGTGGACATACACTCTCCCCTCTCGTTGCTATGCCATCACCATGATCTTGCGTGTGCGTAGGAAATTTTTTGAAATTACTACGTTCCCCAACAACTTCTGGGAAGGAACCCTTTGGCCATAAAACATCGACACCTTTGCTTATTATAGCGCCTCCGCACTCCGCTGTCACCCGTCGATTATCTTCGGCTTCACATTGAAGGTCTTGAGCCATAGGCCGAAGTGTGGGGTAATGCGGAGGAAGGCCTCACACACAACGACGAACGTTGAGATGTGAAGGAAGGAATCTGGAGCTAGATCATGAAAGTCTAGCCCATAATAAAACATGAGCCCTCTAACAAAGGGATGAAGACCGAAGCCTAGCCCTCGGAGGAAGTGGGAGATGAATACGACACTCTCGTTGGGTTTGGGAGTAGGGATAACCTGCCCTTGAGCAGGAAGCCTGTGAAGGATTTCGGCGGTCAAGTACCTAGCCTCCCTAAGCTTCGTGATGTCCTCCTCTATGACAGAAGAGGCCATCCACCGGCCTTGAAGGCTGGATCCAGACATGGCTGGAGGTTCGGAGCACTTGGACTGAGCCTTGGGTATTGGAACTCGAGGTAGGGGAAGGGAAGGATCAAGCGTGGAAAGAAAAGGACGGGTCTTGACCTCTTTATAAAGGGGATGAATGTCAAGCGTCCTTCGCTCGACCGTTTGGAACTTGCCTAATCCAAGGAGTCATACTGATGGAGCGGTTGGGTTACCCACGCCCGTATTGATGAGAATCCCGTGATAAGGGGACACGATCTCTGCTTTGACAAGATGTGCCAATGAAACCGCCTCGTGAAACGCGTAGTGGCAGGATGGAAAAACGGTTCGAATAATAACCGGGCCACGGCGTGATGTCACGCTATGGGAAAGTTGTCAGCAGATTAGACTCGTGGAATATTGTATTCTCTATGGTGTATGTGGAATTTGTTTTGCAGAGCCGGACACGATTCTTGTGTTCAAGATCTATTTTGGAGTATTCGGAGAAGAAACCCGCCTTGCAATGCCGAAGACAATCTGCGCGCCGGACACATCGTCATTGAAGCCTAGTTCAGGGGCTACTGAGGGAGTCCTGGATTAGGGGGGTCCTCGGATAGCCAGACTATATGCTTATGCCGGACTGTTGGACTATGAAGATACAAGATTGAAGGCTTCGTCCTGTGTCCGGGTGGGACTCTCCTTTGCATGGAAGGCAAGCTTCACTACAAAAAAAAGACACATCCGTGACATTTTGGGCCGAACGAAATTTTTTTCTGTCATACATATGACACTTCTATGACGATAATTGTGACAAAACACGGTATCATCATAGATGTGGTGGGCTCCTACTTCTATGACAAAAAATCATGACAGAAAATGGGCTTTTCGTCCTGGGCGGGCCGGAGAGGCAGCTGCATGACATTCTTTGGCCCGTACATGACGGAAAAAACCGTGGTAGAAGCGAGGGGGAGGAAAATTTCGGGGAGTTGCCGGTTACGGTGGGAGGTCGGGGGCGGAGCGATGCGCGTTTCTCTCGTGCGTCTGTGCGTGTGTGCGGCGTTGGCTCTAATGAACCCGAGTGAGGCGTTGGGCTCTAATCGAACCCGGCGATTGCTGCGAGCTACGCGTTCTTGAACCCGAGGGATCGATCGATGGCTGTTAATCGAACCCGATGGGCGATTCGCCGCTCTGCTGCTAATCAAGTCGATCGATTGGATGAGCGATGGCGTTGCGGGGGTTTGGATGAGCGATGGCGGTGGCGTTGCCTCTGGATGAGCAGGAACTGTGGTGTGGAGGGCTGGATGAGCGATTATCTGGTGGAGGGTGGCCGTGGAGGGTGGTTGAACAGGGACCCGTGGTGTGGAGGGCTGGATGAGCAGTGAGCGATGGAGGGTGCCCGTGGAGGGTGGTTGAGCGATGGCTGGTGGAGTAGCGGCGGTGGAGGCTGGATGAGCGAGGAGCCTATGGAGGCTGGAGGAGGTCGACGGTAGCCCGTGGAGGCCGGAGGAGGTCGGCGGTGGAGATGAACAGATATCCGTGGAGTCCGGTTTTGCGGTGCGCCACACCTCCCCGTTTCGACCGTGGCGCTCCAACACAAGTCCGTTTAAATCCGTTTTGCGGTGCGCCACACCCTCCCGATGAACAGGACCCCGTTTGACCGTGGCGCTCCAACACAAGTCCGTTTAAATCCGTTTTGTGGTACGCCATACCCCTCCCGATCAACAGGACCCCCGTTTCGACCGTAGGAGGTCCGTTTCCTCCGTTTTGTGGTACGCCAGGCCCCTCCCGATCAACAGGACCCCGTTTCGAACGTGGCCGGTCGAACACAAGGCCGTTTTCTCCGTTGTGCGGTACGCCAGGCCTCGTTTCCATCGCCTATTCCGTCCAAGCCCTCCCGATGAACACGACCACGCAATCCGTTCCGACCCAGCCGGTTGGCTCCCCATGAACACGACGACGACGCTGTTTCTCCGTTCCGACCCAGCCATGTACATATGCGCGATAGGCGTTAGAGACTCTGCCCGTATGTACGTACGTGGCCGTATGTTCTTTCTTGCACCCTCGCCGCTGTACGTACGTGTACATGCTACGTGCGCGCCTCTACTACGACACGTGCGTGCCTCTACATCCACCAGTATATATGTACGTACACGTTCGCGACCAAAATGACAACGCTACGTGCGCTTCGACCAGGTGGGTCCCGACCGTCGAGCACTTCCTTGCGTCGGCGATGTAGCTGGTGGGTCCCGGCAGTCGAGAACCAAATCGTTTTTCGAGGCGCACTTCCTTGCGTGCGAATATGTAATTGGTGGGTCCCAGCAGGTGGGGAAATGTTTTTCGCTTCATCGATGGCCCGTCCGGTGGGTCCCCGCTGTCGTGGAGGAATAATTATTTTGTGCGTAATAAGGAGGCACTTCCTTGCTGCGGTCGTGGACCCAGTGTCGGCCTCTCCATATACGATCCACGTCCGATGGAAGCCATTCCTTGACCACGTTGACCACGCCACGCCGAGAGCACCAGGGCGGTGGGCGATGGCGAGCCTAGGAAGGGGACGACACGGAGCCGGGAAGACGCGCGATGGATGCCCATGTGTAGAGGAGTATGAGGTTCACTTGTTCACCATGGTGTGAGGCTGCCGTCGCCGAGAATAACGAGGGTGTGGGTGCGTGGGGATGGCCTGGCGATGGTGGGAGTAGTAGGGGCGGTGAGGCCTCAGCGGCATCCTGACCGACCACGGGCGGCGGAGCGGCGGCACGACCGGCGCTGCTTTGGGCGGCCGGAGCAAGAAGACCAGAGGTTGAAGAAGCACTACGGCCGTTGGATGGACATTGTACGGTCACTGGAGCTAGAATCATTCATATATTGACTAAAGTTGACAAAGGCCTCCGTCCTAGTCAACTTAGTAGGCCCACAAGTCAGCCTCCCACAAAGGTTGGTCCCAGCTAGTAGGGGTATTCATTTTTTGTGCGTAATAAGGAGGCATTTCCGGTGGGTTGGTGACAGCGAGGGGCATTTTTTCATGAATCGGTGGCCCGTCCTGTGGGTCCCAGCAGATCGAGGAAACATTTTTTCGCGAAATCTGGTGACCCGTCCGGTGGGTCCCTCGCTGTCGGTGGAGGAATAATTATTTTCAGCGTAATAAGGAGGCACTTCCTTGCGGCTGCCGTGGACCCAGTATCGGCCTCTCCACGCGTCTGATACTCTTCCGATGTAAGTCGATCGTTGACCACATTGACCACGCCACGCGCCGAGAGCACCACGGCAAGGGACAACGATGAGGCCTAGGAAGGGACGACGGGAGCAGGGAAAACAGCGGCAATGGAAGCCCGTGCGGAGAGGAGTACGAGGTTCACCGGTTGGCTGCGGTGTGAGGCTGCCGTCGCCGCAGGCCCTGGCCGTGATGGGAATAGTAGGGGCGGTGAGGCCTCCGGCAGCAGACAACCGCCACGGAGGTAGGAGCATCTTGACACGACCGGCGCTGCTTTGGTGGTGGAGCAAGAACACCGAGGTTGAAGAAGCACTCGGCCGTTGGATGGCCATCCCACGGTCCTTGGAGCTAGAATCGTTCATATTGACTAAAGTTGACAAAGACCCCCGTCCCAGTCAACTTAGTAGGCCCACAAGTCAGCCTCCCACCATGGTGGGTCCCAGCTAGTAGGGGGAGTATTCATTTTTTTGTGCGTAATAAGGAGGCACTTCCGGTGGGTCGAGTGACAACGCTGGGAGCGTTTTTTAAAATCGCTGGCCCGTCCGGTGGGTCCCAGCAATCGGGGAAGCGTTTTTTCACGAAATAAGGTGGCTCGTCCGATGGGTCCCTGCTGTCGGTGGAGGAATAATTATTTTATGGCGTAATAAGGAGGCACTTCCTTGCGGCCGCTGGACCCAGTGCTAGCCTCTCCGTCTCGATACTCTTCCGATGGAAGTCGCTCGTTGACCACGTTGACCACGCCACGCCGAGAGCACCGGCGGTGGTGCGGGCGACGGCGAGGCCTAGGAAGGGGACGACGCGAGCCGGGAAAACGCAGCGGTGGTACCCAGCGGAGAGGAGTCGAGGTTCATCGGTTCGCTGCCGTTGCCGCAGAATAACGAGGGTGTGGGTGAGTAGAGGATGGCCTGGCCAGCGGTGGGAGTAATGCAGGCGGTGAGGCCTCAGCGGCATCACACCCGCCACGGGAGGCAGGAGCACGCGACACGACCGGCGCTGCTTTGGGCGGCTGGAGCAAGAAGACCAGAGGTTAAAGAAGCACTACAGCCGTTGGATGGACATCGTCACGATCATTTGTAGCTAGAATCGTTTATATTGACTAAGTTGACAAAGCCCTTGGTACGCGTCAACTTAGTAGGCCCACAGCTCGGATTTGGCAGAGAACATATAGCCCATTTGCGATTTGTAAGAATGTACAACCCATTTTTCAATTCTAATGGAATTTACTACAGCCCATTTACGGGTTTGTTAAAAGTACATCCCAACTTCTAGGTAGGACAACGATTAATAATTTCAAACAACCGCTCAAAACAGAATTAAAAAAAAATTCCCACATTTTGATGGGATCCGAAATATTTTTATCCGAAATTTCTAGTCAGGTTAAATATAATTTCAAAATAAAGTTGTATCACGTTAAAATCCAACGAAATATTGCGCGTGCAACAAGTAATGAAATTAAAATTTCTAAATTCCAAAAATAATATATTTTTCAAACTAATTACGTAGTTGGTGCATAGTAATTGCCCAGTTATTATAATTACATCTCATTTATTATTTCTTAAAGTCCATTTTCTTGTTAAGGCTAATGCATACCTCCTAGGAAACTTTGCAGCCCAGCGGGGCGGATAACAAGTTGACCCGGATATTGTGTACAACTGTCGGCCCAGTTGCATTGCTGATGTTGAAAAAAAGGCCTGTGTAGTACAGTACAACCTAACATGGTTACTCAGCCCACATTCAGGGACGCCGGAAAGGCCCAAACAAGGCTTCTGTACAACTTTTTAAAGTCACTGAGCTCAATTAATAACTTAATAAAAAAGTTAGATTACAGTGGAACCTAATTAAAAGCTGTCACGAGCAAATAAATAATTCAACGGGTCCCACTTGTGCGTGTGCGCGCGTGTGTGTGTGTGTGAGAGAGAGAGAGATAGAGAGAGAGACCCATCGGTCGATGCTCGTAAATACATCTTTCATCCATATGCATTGCTGATGCTCAGTAAAAACCTATATAGTTGACACAATCATATAGAACATCATAGCACACTGAACTTGCATACAAAAATTTCACGCAGGCGGCACAATCAGGATGGAAGCAGTGGATCGCTACGGGAAGGGCTACGTTGAAACCAACGAAGTCGTACATAACGGTTCATCGTCTTTATAAATAACGGGGAAATATCTTGAATGTTGTGCAAAGAAAACAGACAGACAACACAATAAGTTCTGCTAGCACATTAAGTTGACGTACAGCCCTTTCTAAAAAAAGTTCAGGTACAAAATTAGAACAGGTCACAATCAAATGTCTTGGCATATCGATGCTTCGCACCCATAGCTCGGATTTAACTAGTACTATCTGACAAGATTCAGTTGTTACCTCAAATTAGAGCACATCTAGGCAGCCAGCCCTGCCTCTTAGAAGCAGTGGCCTCCGCCGCGCGATGGAGTAGGCCCTGTGCCATCCATCGTTCCGAGCAACACGGGGAATGTCTGACGTTGACTCCTGTAATGGACGTCGTCGACAGACCCTGGCACCAGCGGGGGCGGTAGGACTTCGATTGATGGATTGACCACTTCTTCGACATGCACGAACACTCGATAAGGGTACATCCCTAACGTGGTCCGCGGCGGCCTTGGTGGTGACAAATAGTACAACCCCGGTTCCTGCACTGGTATCTCAACACCAATCACCTTCGATATGGTGGATGTCTTCTTCATCCATGCCATAACTGTCAGAGCCCAGCTGTCCGGAGGAACAAACATACTTACGAGCTCACCTCCAAGGTTGTTGATAAGCTCGTTCATGGACTCGCTGTTCCAAGCACGTCGAGGCATGCCGTGGAAGGTAAGCTTTGTTAAAAACTCAAGCTCAGAGGGCACCGAGCCCCATCGTGGGTGCCATCGATCAAAGCTCACCAGCGCGCCATCGCAGAACAAACGCCGGGAAGATTCGAACACACGACTGCAGTCGAAAGTTGTTCGGGACCTGATGAAGAAATCAGCCGGTGGCGGACAGACTTCGACGAGCAAGTCACTTATTTGGATGCCGTGCGCAATGCCAAGAGCTTTGACAAGGTCGTCCGGCGAGACGGGAGGCCGGTCACGATTGATGGTTACCATCAGCACTTTGCCGGCAAACTGGTCGTCAAGCGCCGCCATGCCACTGTTGAGCGACAGCACGTAGCGACCGAAGGCAGGACGGACCTCAGGATCTCCGGCTCGGAGATCCGCGTTGACCGGCGACATGATAGTGCGCTTGAGTACAGGGAGTACGGGAGGGGGATTTGGGGGAACTGGAGTAGGAATCAAGATTCCAGAGGTGGGGAGGGGCGGGAGATTGGGGATGAAAAGGTAGCATGAATTTCGAGCACGCGCCAATATGCTCTCGGCGCGCAAGCGCACGAAAACACCGGTGGCGCCCACATGTCGGCCTAAGAGTCCTTATTCTTTCTTTTTGGAGAGCCCGGCCTTTTTTTCAGGATCTTTTGAGAGCCCGCCCGAGAGTCATAATTGACCTGTTTGGCATTGCGTTACTACTCGGCCCATATTCAACGACACCTCACCGCCCAAACAAGTGTACATCATCGAAAAGACAAGGAGTTCAAATTATATAACTTGAAAAAGGAGATATACTCTCAACACCGGAGAATGGTGATGCCCTCATTTAGCCCACCAAGAGTTCGAGACAATAAACAGTTCAAACAACGATATATACAACATTCAATCACCGACTAGTGACTACTATCGACATAAACAGCAAGACATGATAGTTCATAAGAAGTCTTGCTACACCACCAAAACGCACCCATCTGCAGCGCTCGGACTCGTGATCCGGGCGAGAATGACATTCTAAATGAAGCAACTATATATAGAAAGAGTGACATAGACGAGGATGACCAAATGACAAGGAATATGCATAACAAAAGAAAGAACTACCCATCCGTAACCAGCAGCAAAGACAACAAAGTCATTGAAGAGATGATCCAACACCATCATAATTTGCAGCCCGCTTGAATGACAAAGGATCCGGAGACACCAAGACTCCACCCTTCGATGTAACAGCCCAATTACCTATCAACTGAAGGCTTGAACCACATCACTGCTCGTCGAATTGAGACATCCAAGGATCAAAGTTAATCCGGATGCCTTTTGTCATTCTCACCTTCTTTTGGCTGCAGGCTGTATCGTTGACAATCAGGGGAGTATGCTCCCGAAATCCTAGGGCTCGCCGTGTAGACACAGTTTTCCATAGCAAACAGAGCCTCTCTGCCATCAAGGTCCTTGCCAACGGTGATCTCCTGGTTAATCGGATAATTGAGTCCGAGAAACAGAGAGTGTGAACCAAGGCTATTTACCCGCCTCCAACTAAAAAATCCTAAAGGCCCCAACAAGCTGGTATCCTGCTCATAGACGTAACAGCCATTGTCCGGATACTCACGTATTACGGTGCTTGTATACTGATGGGGTTTTGCAATATAACTTTTCGGCTCATGTGTCCGAATGATCATCAGTCTTTTCTTTGTCGTCGATCGAGCGAGGAACCAGTTGTGCTTCCTGTTTTTGGCAAAGGTGGTGTAATTACAAAGGGCAGAATCGTAGGGACACCGCATCATATCAAAAGGATAGGCATTGTTAATATAAGATCAGCATTGTTCAGAGTATGAGTAGGATAATGCAAGAAACATCATTGATATGTCCCTGTTGGAACTGGGAGGAAAATACAGGGAAATGTATACTAGGTTCGAAAATATAGAAGTGCCATGCATGGTTATACTCATGTTATCTCGCAATCGATTCTTCATAGGAAACTACCATGTCATGCATGTTATGTAATCATCTGTCCTCACAAACAAATTCTTCAAGGTAACTAACAGACCATGCATTGTTATATACTCGTGTTCTGTGGGCAAAATTTTTGTGAGGATATTATTCTAGTCATTGATTGCTCAAGGGCGAATATAGGTATGTACACATGGTAAGCACTGCAGGATTTCACTACTTCCAAATATAGAGTTCTCCATATGCACATTTACTTCCCTAATGTATGGTTAGATGAAACCAACAGTGTGGTGCATGTTTCTACATCATGAAAATGAGGAAACTAACATGGCCATTGATACACACTCATATTTAGTAGTAGTAGTATATAGATTACTGCAACATAAGGATAATATCCATATATTCCTAACCGTTTGATTATTCAGGGTACAAATTGGCTGTAATGACATGGTCACAATCACATGAATTAACTCATTTCAAATATAGCTGATTTACGGCGTCTCTAATATATTGCCATAGTTCTACTCAAATTCTACTCAAACAGGGATATGCCAATCATCAAAAAAAGTTCAAACAGTGTCATGGCGTCATCATTAACATGAGAAGGAAACAACTTACACGCGCCGTCCCAACAATACGTGGTGCCATCTGCTTTGTTGATCGCGTAGATGATGCCATTGTGTTCAATAGCATCACAGAAGTGTGTATCAGCTTTGACGATGATCCACTGCGAGCCGAGTTGTCTCCAGCTAAAAAAGGCGCCGGTGTAAAGATAGGCGAGTCTGCGGTCGAACAAGGCAATTAGCTTGAAGTCTACGTAATTCGCATGTCGTGTGGGTACTTGGCAGATTACAATCTTCTGCAAAACAAGGTCCATCCAACTAACGTAGTAATCTAGATGACTTGGACCGCGATGGTAATACTCTATATAATCCAACGGAGGAAGGATAATCTCATGGGAGGTGCGGAAGTTCACGAGCACCAACTTTTACCATCTTCTCTGAAGGCAGCCATCCAAAGGGAGTTCATGCCGACCAAAGTACATACCTGCCAAGAAGTTTCGGCGATGGTGATCGGATCGATGTCGAGGGAAATGATGTCTGGCGACACACTACATACCTGCAAAGAATTTTCGCTAATGGAGATCGGATTGAAGTCGAGGGCATCATGCACGCCTCCGTATCATGGTGAGCCAATCTCGCAAGACCAGATAGCAGCAAGCGGGGTGTCTTGAAAAGCTTAGGCCTCGCTTGACGATGGCGTGTGCATGTCCCTCGAGCATGCAGCCAGCCGCAGGGCGGCCAACATATCCATACACGAACAACAGAGGTCGAGGATGTCACTGGGGAGATTGCTCCAATCGCGGCTCATATGGATGCTGCGCGGTTCGCGTTCAACCATGGTGGAGTTTGGAAGGGGGCTTGATTTACGGGGGAGAATGATGTCGGTGCTGGAGCGGCTAGCGAGGGAATAGTGGTACTGGGGGAGGCGAGTGAGGCGACGGTACACGGGGGCACAGTGAGATGGAGACGGAGACGGAGACGGAGAAGGAGATGGAGATGGAGTGGTGCTATGGGAGTGGAGAGGGAGACGAGGCGAGGCGCCAATGTGTCAGTCAACAAGGGTGACAGACTGCACAGTGCACAAGGTGAGGCTGACTTTGGTAACCCGAACACGCCACCTCGCCTGGACTAGTGTCAGGCGCAGGGTGTTGTCACTTCACTGTGAGGACCGGATGAATAGTATTTTGACCATCAAGTGTACCATAGTTGTACTACTACTACTACTAGTAGGAACATGAGCACTCCAGTATTGTATAGCGGAAATAGGTCTCCCGTGCTAGCATGCCTGTTCACTTCATCGTTCGGTATCATCCATATTACAGCGTAACCAAATTCTCGTGCATGCCCAATCAACGCATACGCCGCGATGCATGCAAAGGGTCGCTCAGTGCATCAAGGACGGCATGCAGATCGTTCCACACTTGAGAAGAGGAAAAATGGAAAGGTAGAACGCGGCAGCAGAGCAAGGGGTGGCGGCCAAGGAGGTGGGAGGACGTCCCAAGGCAGCCTAAAACTAACCCTAGGTCGTACAAGGCCAATGGGCCCAAGTGGAGGTGACTAACACCATTGGATTTGTAGTTTGACTCGGATTCTGCTGCAGCATCAGATTGTTTCGTCCATAACTCAACGCTCTGGATGAATTTGAAGGTGAATCCAATTGGGTTGGGAAGTTCACGAAATCTATTTTCCAACAAAAAAAGAATCATCCAATTTGGAGTTCGGATGAAAACGTTATTGACGTTTCAAGTCAGGTATGTCTGTGCAGTCCGAATCTGAGTCCAGAACGTGAGAGACTTGGACTCTATCTTCTCTTGGGCCAAAAGTGACGTGAGAGAACTTTTTGAACAACAAGTAAATTCCTCTTTCTCCCTTATCTTCATATGTGGATTGTACAAATGTCCCATACACCTGCAATTAGACATGGCATAAAAGTTTGTGAAGTATTTTTGTCCTGGATGACATAAATAAATTATTGCATAGTTTGCATTAGAAATCACCTCACAAATATACATGTATGCAATATTTTTGGTCGTATCCAAGGTAGTCATGTCCTCATCACGAGAGGGGTGAGGCGCACATCGGGGGGCGTGGTGCCGTGGGTGGAGAGGCGTCGTGGGAATCGCGAGATGAAACGTGATGGTCGCCGCAGTTGAACTTCCATGGACAAGCTGTCATGTCTACGGACACATGCACTGTATACCGATCACTGGAAGGAGTATCAGAGAAAGCTATATATGCGGATAAATAATTCCTTATAGTCAAGCGGACCCACGCTACTACTCTGTTCCAAAGACATGCACACCATCGAAATAGTCCATCTATATCAATATACACCGAGAGGGAATAATTTTTTTTACAAGAGAGGAAATAGTTCATCCATCCATAATGCCCTCCTGCTGGTGCAATGTTTTCTTCTTCTTCTTATTCTTGTTCTCATTCTCTATGGGAGACGGCTTCGCAACAAGCTCTTTGGACCTTGCAGCTATCTCGAAACTCACACGGGCATCGAGGGCAGCATATTTTATCCGCCGTATGTCAAGGGATAATTCTCCCATCCGAGGCGACCTTAATGCCACCGCCTCGTCACCCTTACAAGATTTGTACCGAGCACAAAATTTGCTATGTCGAATAGGGATGGTGTCATTTAGCACAATCTTCTACAGGAATTTTGATTCTGGTTTGTAGGCCAGCGATGCTTTTCAAATCAAGGTTGTATGGCTCCAGCTTCTGTTTGTCCCCTTCGATGGCTGCCCCACGTATATACGCCCACCCGAGACAAGAAATCGTGAAGCTCACCCGGTATGGAGGGCGAGTGTATGATGTGGTACACCAAAACATCATCTTCAAGGCACAAATGAAGACGGCGCGCTACTGGATCTTCCTGAGGGCACGCTCCATGTACTGTGTCGAGACCGATGACCCTCGTCTCTACCTTTTTGAGGGAGTTGGATACATTGTTGATCCACCGCCAACAACCTTTGGGTGGACGGTGACGGTGGCAACTATGCGCATCGAGCCTTCGACGAGGACATGTTGGGCGCTAAAACCTGCATCTCGATCTCTTTAGCCATTTGGAACCGCTGGAGCGGAGGGCTATGGTTTGGAGAATTAGGATTAGATGGCTAGTCTAACGAAGTAGTAGATGATTATTTAAAGAGGTTAAAACAATGTGAACGCAGTGGGGTTTGGATGCAAATGAAAATGAAGGGAGGTGAAGAAGCGAGGCGAATCGGTTCCCGATGGAGAAGTAAATGGGAGAAGTGGCGTGCGAGGCGGTTGATTAGACGGCTAGGTAGACTAAACGAAAAGGCTATGCGGGTAGATCGAGGAGTCGCACTGTTAGTGTATCGTGCCCATCCTTCCTGATAGGTGGGACCTATGCAAACAGATAAAAATATGTGTCGTAGCTTTTTTTTTGAGCCCTTGAGTGGGAGACACAACATTCTCTGGTTAAGGAATACTCCCTCCGTTTAGGTGAGTATAAGTCACCTCCGACAGCCAGCGCAGTGTCATCACCCTCGATGTTTCTAACCTGATTCCCATCGTCTGGAGAGATGCCAAGCACCCGCCACAGCCTAGGTACTTGTCACCTTTAAACCCGTCCAGCATCACCTGCCCGATGTACTTCAAATATACTAACCGGTCGCTATTACCTGTTATGCAGCTGGCAAAAACTACAAGGACGATGTTTCTTCTGGATCTAACAGCTTGGCCAACCAAGATCCTGGACTGAGGCATTGCTATGATCTTGTAAGCGCGTCTCTCTCTCTTGTATTGTTCTCAGCTCGCCAAATAAGTGCTTTGCTAGAATTTTCACCCAGTAATCCCTTTGTGCGCATAAATGATTTCTACTATCGGCTGCTAAATTAGATATGTAGATGTCATACATGATACTACCTCGTACCTCCGTTCCTAAATATAAGTCTTTCTAGAGATTCCACTATAGGCTACATACGAAGCAAAATGAGTGAATCTACACTCGAAAATGCATCTATATACATCTGTATGTGGTCCATACTTGGAATCTCTACAAAGACATATATTTAGGAACAGGGCACATTACACACAATCGTAGGTGGCATGTAGGAATTCCAATTGTACTACATTAGGCTCCCCTAGAGTGCCCGCCAGTCCAGCATCTGAGTCATGGCTAGTTTATGGTACGCACACAATCGTTAATTGGTGGTTTAAATATGCAAAGGGATATGCAATGTAGTATCATGTAGAGATGTCTGAAATTAGCCGTGTCAACTTGCAGATAGGTTTACACAATGAAAAAGTACAAGATGTATGTGGCAATTTCATGGAACATCGCAAAAAAAGGAGAGGCAGCGGTGAGCCTATACAGTGTGCTATGGTACGTCACTCCTCCATTGCAATCATCACGACATGTTATTTGTATGCCAGTTCTATTAGCCAAGTTTCTTAGGGACAGTTATTACGAGTTATCCTAAGAAAATAAGCACCTGTGAATATAAGCTCCATGTAATATGCCAACCAGTTCTTTTCATTGCGTTTTCAGCTTATCTTTGGTATGATTAGTGGAAAGTCTAGATTGCATTATATATATATTTTTCATTTTGCTGCACATATGGAAACTAATTTGACTTGCAAACATCACAAATTGAACCCAGTGCAGTAATTAATATGATAGGAAAACAGACCATCACTATTTGCTCAAAATGCAAATACAAAGATACCATCTACTTGGCACAATCTACTTTGGTCAATGTTTTCCATAGAGATCCCATTGCCTAATTTAAATGAAGAACGGATGACCCACATTTAAATGAAGAACAATTATTTGTTGAAATTCGATGGTCCAAGTGGCTGGTTATTATCATATAGCAGCACCACCAGAAAGCATCATATAGCAGCAGCAGCAGCAGCTCATAGCAACTCATCATACAGCAGCAGCAGTCTGCAATTCATCATATACCAGCAGCAGCTCATAGCAATTCATCATATAGCAGCAGCAGGAGCAGCTCATAGCAATTCATCATATAGCAGCAGCAAGAGCAGCTTGTAGCAACTCATCATATAGCAGCAGCAGCAGCTCATAGCAACTCATCATACAACAGCAGCAGTCTGCAATTGATCATATACCAGCAACAGCTCATAGCAATTCATCATATAGCAGCAGCAGGAGCAGCTCATAGCAATTCATCATATAGCAGCAGCAGGAGCAGCTTGTAGCAACTCATCATTCCCCTTCCCTTCAATTTTTAGTGAGGTTCTACCCGAAACACCCCCCTCCAAAGCGAAATTAGTTAAGCCCAAGCCCATAACTCAAAAATGACTTCTTTACATCTTTTATGGCTTATTTTGACAATATACCCTGAAAAGGCGGAATCGAACTGGCCCTTAACCTGCAATTCAATTGTGCGTGCAATGATGAATCACTCCTGCCTGCTATCTGTACATTTAGGCATCATCATACATGGCATAACCTAATACATGTGCATTCCATTGTAGAATCTGGAATATGCAATGTTTATGTTAGTTCATACGTTGCACATGATGTTTAAATGCCCCTTAAATCTGGTCAGTCAAGTGATGGTATTTAAGCCTCCTTCTTTGCTTCTTTTCTTGATATGTAAGATTTGCTCACACATCTGTTCAATTGCTTGTTTGCATCAGCCAACCATACTAGGACTGTTTGCTTTGATTACTTGCTGTTCTTGACCTAACACTCTAATAGAGCTTGTCAACAATTTAAACACTAAGGGCTGCTGTAGTGGGGCCTTGTCTAACTCATAGGTGAATAAAGGTTTGGCTGTACACTCTGATGGGCTCTCCAAGAGTACCGGAGATCCAGTTCAAGGTATGCCTAGTTTTTACATAGTGCGTATATAGTAAATGCTCATTTCATTGTGTGCAAGTGCAAGAGATGCGACATGTTTCATTATGTGGTGTTGTTTTGTTATAATCTCATCCTTTTGTGTTCACAGATTTGGAAAGTATGCATATTTATCTTCCAAGGAGACGAGTAACTAGTTTGTGTCACCTTGCGGAGGGGTGCAATGAAGATAAGATTGAGGATTTCCAAGTACAAGATGTTAGGAAGGAGCCTTGCAAGAGAAGTAGGAGCTGCGCCGAGCCTCTTCAACCTGCTAAGGTAAGTCACTTTATGCAACTCAACAGTTCAATTCCTTGTTTGTTTCAGGCATACTTAATTTTCTCTTTTCAATTGCTTTATTTGTCCTCACTTAATGAGATGCCCAAATAATTATGCCTGATGTTCGGTACTTGTATCACTATTAGTTGACATAATTAAAGGCCTTACCATTTAATTACTCTGCCTAAGTGTGCCTGAAGCTTTGAAGTCTATTAACCAACTATTATTGCATGAGGCTCACAATCTAGTTTATACTATGCTAATGATTGCATAGTTTTGCCTGCTGTAGTATGTTTGTATGAAACCCTCTGCTGTTCATTATGCTCCCCAAGACTTTAATTGAGGTACAGAATGGCCAACTGCTTGCTTACTTATACACAACGTGCTGTCTAAATTTGTAACTTGTCTGTGTTTTCGATTGGGCCCCAACATCATGCTCCTCTGGTGAGCTAAGAGGGATTTCTGTATGCAGGCTGCACAGACTATATTTTTTATAATTTTTAAAATATCACCTGCTTATGCTTCATGACGTGTAACATTTTTCTTTGTGAAAGTGACGTGTAACATTATTGTTAGTCCTGTTTTGCCATGTAGTACAAAATAGTGTCTTGTTCGCTTCATCGTTGTAACTATATTTTGCCCTAGTCATGTGTACTTACGTAAACATTTCAGGATGAAGTGACATCAACACAAAAATCTGCGGCGCGGCGGCATGGCCGTTATCGAATGATTATGGATTGCAATTGGAATGTGCTGATGTTCTCAAGCATCAACTAGAGGTGGCAAGACAACGTGTACATGATTGTCAACGTATAATCAACAAGTTGAGATTGGACATGCAGGTATTAGATGCAGGAGCCAAAAAAATGAAACAAGACACCAAGGTAACCATGAAGGAATTGGAGATTTTGCAGACTGAAATTTATGCTACCTGAATCCGGCCAATCCTATTTTCTGAAGAGATTATAGTTGAAATGGAGTTAAGTTGATGCACGTCCATGATGTATGAGCCGTATTTGCCCAGTGTATGTAATTTGTTGTTTGTGTATGCTTTATTATCACTGTGTTGCACTATAATACCCAAAGGTATAATCGGCTGTAATTTCTTTATTGTATAGTGTAGGATTATTCTACCTTTCTATGCCTTGATCTCTTTGTTGTATAGTGTATGCTTTTTAGAGGTGATATTATTGAGTAGGATAATTCTTTGAATATGCTATATAGTTCAAACGGGGGCCAACTCGCCCAACCATGGGCCTTCTACGTCTCGTAGGATCCATGGGCCTTCTACGTCTCGTAGGATCCATGGGCCTTCTACGCCTCGCAGGATCCATGGGCCTTCTACGCCTCGCAGTGTCCATGGGCCTTTTACGTCTCGTAGGATCCATGGGCCTTCTACGTCACGTAGGATCCATGGGCCGCCGACTCATTTATGGGTCTTGTACTGGCCTTCAATGGGCCGTAGACGGGCCTATAATGGAAATAGTACGTTTTATTGGCTGACCATAACGGGCCATTAATAGGCCGTATTTGGTGATGCTATGAAAATGGCCCAACAGACTAACGGACCACAAACGGGCCGACTGTAACGATGGGCTGAATTTGGCCCACAAGTAGAAAATGACAGTAACGGGCCGTAAGTAACCAAATGCTGCAAATAAGCCCAAGAATAAATGGGCTCTGAGAAGGCCGAAAGATAAAATGGGCTGTAAACGGCCCAACTGAATAACGAGCCCTTAATGGGTATAAAGCGATACATCGCTCATTACGGGCCGCCACCACGGGCCGTTAATGGGTCTAAAGTAATACACTGCTCATCGCGTCCGCCACCACAGCCGTTAATAGGCCAAGAGTTACATAGGGCCTCATATGGGCCGAAGACGCCATGGGCCATACATGGGCCGGCGAAAACAGGCCGGAATCATATTGGATAGCCTAGATGACGCTACTGGGCCTAATTCGGATAGGGCGTAACGGGCTTTGGGCTATATGCGAACAGGCCATTAACAGGCTTTCCATGGGCCGACCCGTCACCTTTTGACCAAGTCAAACGGGCCGGCCTTTTCACAGGAATGGGCCTCTGTTGGGCCGTGCCACGTGTCAACGTATCATAGGCACCTTCTGTCCAATGAGTGGATGACATCTGTCCCAATAATGAGCCGACCCGTGTTTCCTCCAGCCAATGAAGATTTTACACGTGGAAAATCCCCATTGGTCGGGGCTGTTAACGGGTTATCGGATCCAAAACCCGACCCGATAGCTTAACGGCGTTCCGTTACGGTGGATGCCACATGTCGGTCACCCTTTGCGAAAGCACTTCTGTGACGCACGATTTATCATCATGGAAGTGGACACTTCCGTGATGATAATTTTGGTAATGTCATCGAACACTTCTACGACAGCACATGTATGACTATCTCGATTCTGTCATATATTTGTCATGGATGTACACGCATGACAAAAACCGCGACCTATGGTGACAAACACGTATCATCACGGAAGTGTATTTTTTTAGTGCTTGGTGATTCGGATATGAAGATTCCCTTCTCTGTAACCGACTCTGTGTGACCCTAGCCCCCTCCGGTGTCTATATAAACTGGAGGGTTTAGTCCGTAGGACGACAACAATCATAATCATAGGCTAGCTTCTAGGGTTTAGCCTCTACGATCTCGTGGTAGATCAACTCTTGTAATACTCATATCATCAAGATCAATCAAATAGGAAGTATGGTATTACCTCCATAGAGAGGGCCCGAACTTGGGTAAACATCGTGTCCCCCGCCTCCTGTTACCATTAGCCTTAGACGCACAGTTCGGGACCCCCTACCCGAGATCCGCCGGTTTTGACACCGACAGAGACCACAAGAGCTTTGCCGTGCGGCCATTCCCTTGGTGTACACAATGCTACATTTTTCTCTAGCCCTCTCGGATTTTCGTCATTACACAAATGCAACACATATATACAAATGACCCAGGCACTCACGCCATGCACTCACGCACTGACCCGACCACCACATCGCCACTAACCCAACTAACAGCACGACCACCATGCATGCAGGACCTCTCAACGGCCACACGACCTAGCCGTTCAGCTAACAACCTAAGCACTAGGACCCTTTTTCAAGCTAACTAACTCACACATAATTCTAGCTGACTAGGACATGCAGCTCACAACCGGATCAACCCAGCCGGCTCAACATGCTCGTAGAGACCCACGCTACAGGCTTCGTCATACTTGCCGCATCACACGACCACACTGCCTCGCGCCACACTGCAGCCTCACGCCGCAATCGGGATCTCTCCACTGCTGTCGTATCGCACGACGCCTTGACATCTTGCCTTCTCCGCGCGCCTCGGCTGAAGCTTCGTCGGACAATCTACTCCCTAGACAAACTAAGCTACAAGCATAACGAAAATAGATGTGCACATACATACGACAAGATTAGTTCTAACAATCACCTCCCTAATCTTGTCATGCCAAGTCACCAAAACCTCATGCGGATGACCCGCAACATCTTGCCGAGACTTTGCAGCGCCAAGACCACACCACCTTGCCTCACGCTGCAGCTTCACCATGCCGCACCATCGATCTCCACATGCACATTCTTCAGTAGTATCACACCACTGGTCATGTACGTCTTGTCGTCGTCATCGCAACTGCTCATCTTGGGGATGGCGTCACACCACCCAAAACAGCACGACCAGCTAGCTTCACATCCATCCTCATGATGGCCTTGCCTGCCGTACTTCTTCTCAGCGGCATCACACCGTCGTCGTGGCAGCCTCGCACTACCGTCTCCTACTAGCGGCATCACACCGCAACCACCTGTTCGCACGGCATCACACCGGCAAACACATCCTTGTCGTGGATGACGCCGTCGTAGCGCCGGTCACCACGCTGTCTCCATCTAATCGTGGTGGACACCATCGCAGCGCCAATCACCACGTCCTCTTGCCACATGCAGCGGCCACCTCTTGACGTGGACGGCGCCTTCGCGACGCCGATCACCACGCCATCATCATCTCACGGCATCGCACCGCAACCGGCCACCAGCGGCATCGCGCCGCCGCCAGCCATCACCTCGCGCCGGCGTCCTTCACCTCACACGGAGTTCACCGTGTCGCCGCCGTTACCTCCGCCACCGCCATGCCGGCCACCATAGCCGCCATCACCGTAGTCGCCGCCACGGATCGACAGGGCTCTTATGCCAATTTGTTGGCTGGCCACCTCCTCGCGGCGCCGTCTTCTTCCTCCTCTCACACAACTCTCTCCTCTCTCTTTCATGGTGTCTCATAAGAACACACAAGACAAGAAGAAACACACACACACATGTACCAAGGGAGACCACAAGAGCTTTGCCGTGAGGCCATTCCCTTGGTGTACACAATGCTACATTTTTCTCTAGCCCTCTCGGATTTTCTTCATTACTCCAATGCAACACATATATACAAATGACACAGGCACTCACGCCATGCACTCACGCACTGACCCAGCCACCACATCGCCACTAACCCAACTAACAACACGGCCACCATGCATGCATGCCCTCTCAACGGCCACACGACCTAGCTGTTCAGCTAACAACCTAAGCACTCTGACCTTTTTGCAAGCTAACTAACTCACACATAATTCTAGCTGACTAGGACATGCAGCTCACAACCGGATCAACCCAGCCGGCTCAACATGCTCGTAGAGACCCACGCTACAGGCTTCGTCATACTTGCCGCATCACACGACCACACTGCCTCGCGCCACACTGCAGCCTCACGCCGCAATCGGGATCTCTCCACTGCTGTCGTATCGCACGACGCCTTGACATCTTGCCTTCTCCGCGCGCCTCGGCTGAAGCTTCGTCGGACAATCTACTCCCTAGACAAACTAAGCTACAAGCATAACGAAAATAGATGTGCACATACATACGACAAGATTAGTTCTAACAATCACCTCCCTAATCTTGTCATGCCAAGTCACCAAAACCTCATGCGGATGACCCGCAACATCTTGCCGAGACTTTGCAGCGCCAAGACCACACCACCTTGCCTCACGCTGCAGCTTCACCATGCCGCACCATCGATCTCCACATGCACATTCTTCAGTAGTATCACACCACTGGTCATGTACGTCTTGTCGTCGTCATCGCAACTGCTCATCTTGGGGATGGCGTCACACCACCCAAAACAGCACGGCCAGCTAGCTTCACATCCATCCTCATGATGGCCTTGCCTGCCGTACTTCTTCTCAGCGGCATCACACCGTCGTCGTGGCAGCCTCGCACTACCGTCTCCTACTAGCGGCATCGCACCGCAACCACCTGTTCGCACGGCATCACACCGGCAAACACATCTTTGTCGTGGATGATGCCGTCGTAGCGCCGGTCACCACGCTGTCTCCATCTAATCGTGGTGGACACCATCGCAGCGCCGATCACCACGTCCTCTTGCCACATGCAGCGGCCACCTCTTGACGTGGACGGCGCCTTCGCGACGCCGATCACCACGCCATCATCATCTCACGGCATCGCACCGCAACCGGCCACCAGCGGCATCGCGCCGCCGCCAGCCATCACCTCGCGCCGGCGTCCTCCACCTCACACGGAGTTCACCGTGTCGCCGTCGTCGCCGCCGTTACCTCCGCCACCGCCATGCCGGCCACCATAGCCGCCATCACCGTAGTCGCCGCCACGGATCGACAGGGCTCTTATGCCAATTTGTTGGCTGGCCACCTCCTCGCGGCGCCGTCTTCTTCCTCCTCTCACACAACTCTCTCCTCTCTCTTTCATGGTGTCTCATAAGAACACACAAGACAAGAAGAAACACACACACATGTACCAAGGGAGACCACAAGAGCTTTGCCGTGAGGCCATTCCCTTGGTGTACACAATGCTACATTTTTCTCTAGCCCTCTCGGATTTTCTTCATTACTCCAATGCAACACATATATACAAATGACACAGGCACTCACGCACTGACCCAGCCACCACATCGCCACTAACCCAACTAACAGCACGGCCACCATGCAAGCATGCCCTCTCAACGGCCACACGACCTAGCTGTTCAGCTAACAACCTAAGCACTCTGACCTTTTTGCAAGCTAACTAACTCACACATAATTCTAGCTGACTAGGACATGCAGCTCACAACCGGATCAACCCAGCCGGCTCAACATGGTCGTGTTGTCCCACGCTACAGGCTTCGTCACACTTGCCGCATCACATGACCACCTGCCTCGCGCCGCACTGCAGCCTCACACCGCAATCGACATCTCGCCACCGCCGTCGTATCGCACGACGCCTTGACATCTCGCCTTCTCTGCATGCCTCCGCTGAATCTTCCTCGGACAATCCACTCCCTATACAAACTAAGCTACAAGTATAACGAAAATAGACATGCACATACATACGACAAGATTAGTTCTAACAATCACCTCCATAATCTTGTCATGCCAAGTCACCAAAACCTCATGCGGATCACTCGCAACATCTTGCCGAGACTTTGCAGCACCAAGACCACACCACCTTGCCTCACACTACAGCTTCACCATGCCGCACCATCGATCTTCCACATGCACATTCTTCAGTAGCATCACACCACTGGTCATGTACGTCTTATCATCGTCATTGCAACTGCTCATCTTGGGGATGGCGTCACACCACCCAGAACAGCACGGCCAGCTAGCTTCACATTGATCCTCATGATGGCCTTGCCTGCCGTACTTCTTCTCAGCGGCACCGCACCGTCGTCGTGGCAGTGTCGCACTACCGTCTCCTCCTAGAGGCATGGCACCGCAACCACTTGTTCGCGCGGCATCACACCGTCAAACACATCCTTGTCGTGGATGACGCCGTCGCAGCGCCGGTCACCATGCCGTCTCCATCTAATCGTGGTGGACGCCATTGCGGCGCCAATCACCACGTCCTCTTGCCACACGCAGCGGCCACCTCTTGACGTGGAGGACGCCTTCGCGACATCGATCACCACGCCATCATCATCTCACGACCTCGCACCGCAACTGGCCACCAGTGGCATCGCGCCGCCGCCAGCCATCACCTCGCACCGGCGCCCTCCACCTCACATGGAGTTCACTGCATCGCCACCGTCGCAGCCGTTGCCTCCGCCACCGCCATGCCGGCCACCATAGCAGCCGTCACCGTAGTCGCCGCCACGGATCGACAGGGCTCTAATGCCAATTTGTTGGCTGGCCACCTCCTCGCGGCGCTGTCTTCTTCCTCCTCCTCTCGCACAACTCTCTCCTCTCTCTTTCATGGTGTCTCATAAGAACACACAAGACAAGAAGAAACACACACACACATGTACCAAGGGAGACCACAAGAGCTTTGCCGTGAGGCCATTCCCTTGGTGTACACAATGCTACATTTTTCTCTAGCCCTCTCGGCTTTTCTTCATTACTCCAATTTAACACATATATACAAATGACCCAGGCACTCACGCCATGCACTCATGCATTGACCCAGCCACCACATCGCCACTAACCCAACTAACAGCACGACCACCATGCATGCAGGCCCTCTCAACGGCCACACTACCTAGCCGTTCAGCTAACAACCTAAGCACTAGGACCTTTTTTCAAGCTAACTAACTCACACATAATTCTAGCTGACTAGGACATGTAGGTCGCAACCGGATCAACCCAGCCGGCTGTGACACTCCAAAAAAATTTATTTGGTTTTTAACAAACCCTTTATTTGATTTGAAGGAGGCTATTTAAAATCTTTCCAAAAGACCCTCCTTCTCACTAATATTTTCTCTTATGACAAATATTTTATTTTTGTGTCTTCCTCAACCTTGGTGTTTGGTATTTAAAACTTTCCTTCTGATGTTAACTCATCACAATTAGTTTTTGGAAATAAAATTTTATTAAAAAGAAATCCTAAGGGTTTTTGGGAATATTCCTTTTATTGCAACCATCCATTTTTATCATACCTCTTGTTAAAATTTCTCCCAAAAACCCCTCCCTCCACTTTGGGCCAAGCCAAATATTCAATTCCAACAAGCTCAACCCATTTTTGATTTTTATTCCATTTATTTTATCCCCAAAACTATTTCTGCCATTATTTTTGGACCTAGGTGGTTTACAAAGCAAGTACCAAATTTACCTTGAGTTTTGATTCCAAACCAACTACTCTGACTAGTCCTTAGCACCCCCAACCTAGATCCATCAAGATCTACCCTTCCACAGTTCAAAATTTTCAAGTTTTACTCACTGCAAGTTTGGACCAGATTTGTCAAATTTGGTGAAATTCATATTTTCCTTTTCCAAAAATTCTGACAAAAATCAGGCAGCCCCCAGATGCATTGAGAGATCACCTCACCAAAGATCAGCTCCAGATAAATTTCTCACATGCCAAAAACGTTTCATCGAGCACCTGGCGTGCACTGTTGCTGTCACAGTTTCAAAAAAATTCAGGTTCAGTGTTTGGATTCAGACGACAGTGTCGTTCTCTTCAGAGATCGGCGTCCATCTCACCAGTGCTCGCGCTGGCCGCTTGTGCACTACTCCCCCTCCTTATCCAGAGCGCCGCAAGGTCGCTTGGCCGGGCGCGGGCGTCGGTGGCGACGTGGCTCGCCAGCTCCGGCAGCTTCTGCGGTGGCAGAGCCACCCGTGGCGACCAACAGCGGCCGACCCGGCTTTCAGCGCCGCCCGAACCACCCGAAGCCTCCGCGTGGCCTTCTCCTCCTCTGTGCACGTTGCGGCACCGTCGCCGTGGCCTGGCAAGCATAGGGCGTGCTCTCTGCCGCCGACGGGCCCGCGAGGCACCATTCCATCGAAACCATGACGCAGGCCAAACCCAGCCGAGGTTAACGTTTGAGCGTAACCAGTGCACCATCACATTGATGCCCAGCCACCTAATCCACCCGTCCGGCCACCGCCTGAATCGCCGCGGAGTTATCCTGTCGCGGAACCGCCTCGGCCGGCTATAAATAGCCACCCCGAGCTCGCCTTCGACTAGCACCAGTCACTCCACCTCACCTGAGCTACGCTCGACCCCTAGAAGGACCCTGAGGAGGCCTTCTCCTCCGTCTCCGGCCGCCCCGATCCGCTTCGGGCTCCGACACGATCCACGCTGGTGAGGGCTCCCCCACCTCCCAAACCCTACCCGTCACCTCCTAGGGCACCCAATCTCCTAACCTGCGCCTCGATTTGGCACTTGCAACCTTCCCCGACGAGATCCAACATCACCCGAGCCACCATCCGCCGGAGTAAGGGCCGCCGTCGACGTGGTGCTCGTCGACGACCACCTCCACCATCCACGGATGCGGGAGGGCACACTGATCACGTAGGTACCCTCCGCTCCTCCTAACTCGCCGTGGATCGTCGCCGGCGACCACCGCGAGCTTCGGGCGCCGGCGCGCTCTGTTCCCCACTCAAATTTTCAAACCCGACGAGTGGGACCCCTCGTCACCTCTCTTTCTATTCGAACTGCTTTTTCGGAAAGCGATTCGGCAAATACGCTTCCTAACTGATACGTTTTTCTGTCCTTTTCTGTTCTGCCCCCTGGAAACTTTCTGTTTCATTACAGACAAGTCCCTGGACTAAAACTCTAATAACTTTTAAACAGAAAATGATTTTTGATTGATTCTTTTTCTGTCCTCTTTATTTTTCTGTCTAGTTTTTTTATCATATTTATTTGAAAAATATTTGGAATACTTTTGTGCACCCCACGGTATTTACGTTAGTATGTATGTTTCTTTATACCGTAGATACCGGAGGAGGTGACGGAACCACGAACTTCACCGAGCTAGACTCCGACTTCTTCGAACCAGGCAAGCATGTTTGAACCTTTGATATGATGAGTGTTTTGCATGTTTGCTTAAGTAGTTATTTCATGGCATGTCTAAATGGACATTCGTAAGTGTTATGTTGCATGCAAAGATATTGCGAGTGAGCTTCGAAACTCGATGTGTGATTTGATGTGAGTTTACATGATCATGTGGTGACATGATAGGTGGTAAGATGGTATTGTTGTAGCATGCCAGTCTTATGCCAAACCATTTAACTTCAGTGTCAACGTGAGTCAAGTCACGTTACCATCCGTTCCTTTTCTGGTACTACCACATGGTTTCTTCATAGAATATGGTTTAGTAAGTTGCAAACCTCTTTCCTGGTACACACCAAACAGAGGGGCCGGGATGAGGGTTCCATGGCCCTGGATTAAAAACCGTCATCCGGTCAGGGAGCATGGGTGTTTTCGGTTGGGACCGAGAGGGGGGCACCCTTAGAGCGCCATGAGATAAATTTGATCCCATGCTATTCGAGGTTGTGACCTCCCCGTCTTAGAGTTTTTCTTGAACGTTGCCTAGGGTGATTCCTGGCAGCGGAATGTGTAATTGGGTGTGTACTGGTTAGATGTGTTTCTTCTAAAATACCGTAAACGGAACTAGTCCCTTGCGACTACTGAAATCCGTTGGCTGTGGTTAAATAGTACAAACTCTGCAGAGTCAAACTCATTCAAGTAACCGTATCTATGGTCAAGGTCTGTGTTCAACTTGTCCTTGTCAGTCTCAGTGTCAGTCTCCTTGACAATCTCCGGTGAACAAACATGAGTGGTAAACTCGGCTATATGATTACTCCTGTGGATGGACTAACCCGTTTATTGTTATTATGTGCTGAGTATTTTCCTTGGAATGGTCTACACTGCTTGAATACGACAATGAAATATAAGCCCTTTATGTGATGTCGCGCAGACGTCCGACTGTGGCATTTATGTTGTTTACTTTCGATATAAGCCCTTTATGTGATGTCTCTCAGACGTCCGATTGTGGCATTTATGTTGTTTATTTTCGATATAAGGCCTTTTTGTGATGTCGCTCAAACGTCCGACTGTGGCATTTATGTTATTTACTTTCGATATAAGCCCTTTATGTGATGTCGCTCAGACGTCCGACTGTGGCACTCTTGTCATTTACTTTCAATATAAGACCTTTATGTGATGTCGCTTTGACGTCCGACTGTGGCACGCACTGTCATTTATTTTTCAATATAAGCCCTTTATGTGGTGTCGCTTAGATGCCCGACTGCGGCATGTTAATTTATTTGTTCACCATTCGAGGCGTCGCTTCAGACACTCGATCAGTTTTCAGTTATTTTGTTGGGATTTCGGGAGTACTACCGCCTGACTTCCTTTTATTTAACATGTCGTGCAAGTTTATTATTTGAGTGTGCATTGCTAATTACTCATGATGCATCATGCTTACATTTGTTATATCTTATGTCCGAACTGTCTTGCGAGTACATTCAAAGTACTCACCTGGCTTGTTGATTTGGTCAGATGTTGACGAAGGCGATCTTATGGATGCAGAGTTCGATAGCGAGTCTGACGCCTAGAGGAGTCCCAGTCAGTCTCGTGCAATCCTGGAATTTGTCACTTGTACCATATCCGCTTCCGCTACCCAAATAAATCCTCGAGCCTCACTTCGACGCTCGATGAGCTGTAAGAGTAGGAGTCATGCCACCCACTTCACTGTGACATATCCACCACCACTTTTATTACGAGTCAGTAGTATGCCACCACACCCTTGTGTCATATCCGCCTTTATGTAAATTATTGGCGTGCTTGTAATAAAATGGTTGAGCAACCTCAGCTTAACCCTGTAATATATTTAGTACTTTTGGATTTCTGTACCAAGAATTTGTCTACCAATAAGGAGGATTCTCCTATACTGGAAATAAACGGGTCGGTATCTCAATAAGTATTTTATTGAAAAACCGGTCTTGACACCGGCTCAACATACTCGTAGAGTCCGATGCTACAGGCTTCGTCACACTTGCTGCATCACACGACCACACTGCCTCGCGCCGCACTGCAGCCTCACGCCCCAATCGGCATCTCTCCACCGCCGTCGTATCGCACGATGCCTTGACATCTCGCCTTCTCCGCACGCCTCCGCTGAAGCTTCGTCGGACAATCTACTCCCTAGACAAACTAAGCTACAAGCATAACGAAAATAGACGTGCACATACATACGACACGATTAGTTCTAACAATCACCTCCCTAATCTTATCATACTAAGTCACAAAAACTTCATGCCGATCAGCCGCAACATCTTGTCGAGACTTTGCAGCGCCAAGACCACACCACCTTGACTCACACTGCAGCTTCACCATGCCGCACCATCGATCTCCACACGCACATTCTTAAGTAGCACCACACCACTGGTCATGTACGTCTTATTGTCGTCATCGCAGCTCCTCATCTTGGGGATGGCATCACACCACCCAGAACACCACGGCCAGCTAGCTTCACATCGATCCTCATGATGGCCTTGCCTGCCATACTTCTTCTCAGCGGCATCGCACCGTCGTCGTGGCAGAGTCGCACTGCCGTCTCCTCCTAGCGGCATCGCACCGCAACCAGCTGTTTGCGCGGCATCACACCGGCAAACACATCCTTGTCGTGGATGACACCGTCGCAGCGCCGTTCACCACGCTGTCTCCATCCAATCGTGATGGACTCCATCATAGCGCCCATCACCACGTCCTCTTTCACACGCAGCGGCCACATCTTCACGTGGACGGCGCCTTCACGACGCCGATCACCCCACCATCATCACCTCACGGCATCGCCCCGCAACCGGCCACCAGCGGCATCGCTCCGCCGCCAGCCATCACCTCGCGCCAGCGTCCTCCACCTTACATGGAGTTCACCACGTCGCCGCAGTCGCAACCGTTGCCTCCGCCACCACCATGCCGGCCACCATAGCCGCTGTCACCGTAGTCGCCACCACAGATCGACAGGGCTCTCATGCCAATTTGTTGGCTGGCCACCTCCTCACGGAGCCGTCTTCTTCCTCCTCCTCTCTCACAACTCTCTCCTCTCTCTTTCATGGTGTCTCATAATAACACACAATACAAGAAGAAACACACACACACATGTACCAAGGGAGACCACAAGAGCTTTGCCGTGAGGCCATTCCCTTGGTGTACACAATGCTACATTTTTCTCTAGCCCTCTCCACTTTTCTTCATTACTCCAATGCAACACATATATACAAATGACCCAGGCACTCACGCCATGCACTCACGCATTGACCCAGCCACCACATCGCCACTAACCCAAATAACAGCATGACCACCATGCATGCAGGCCCTCTCAATGGCCACACTACCTAGCCGTTCAGCTAACAACCTAAGCACTAGGACCTTTTTTCAAGCTAACTAACTCACACATAATTCTAGCTGACTAGGACATGTAGGTCGCAACCGGATCAACCCAGCCGGCTCAACATACTCGTAGAGTGCCCCGCTACAGGCTTCGTCACACTTGCTGCATCACACGACCACACTGCCTCGCGCCGCACTGCAGCCTCACGCGCCAATCGGCATCTCTCCACCACCGTCGTATCGCACGATGCCTTGACATCTCGCCTTCTCCGGACGCCTCTGCTGAAGCTTCGTCAGACAATCTACTCCCTAGACAAACTAAGCTACAAGCATAACGAAAATAGACATGCACATACATACAACACGATTAGTTCTAACAATCACCTCCTTAATCTTGTCATGTCAAGTCACCATAACCTCATGCCGATCACCCGCAACATCTTATCGAGACTTTGCAGCGCCAAGACCACACCACCTTGCCTCACACTACAGCTTCACCATGCCGCACCATCGATCTCCACATGCACATTCTTCAGTAGCATCACACCACTGGTCATGTACGTCTTGTCGTCGTCATCGAAACTGCTCATCTTGGGGATGGCATCAGACCACCCAGAACACCACGACCAGCTAGCTTCACATCGATCCTCATGATGGCCTTGCCTGTCGTACTTCTTCTTAGCGGCATCGCACCGTCGTCGTGGCAGAGTCGCACTGCCATCTCCTCCTAGCGGCATCGCACCTCAACCACCTGTTCACGCGGCATCACACCGGCAAACACATCCTTGTCGTGGATGACGCCGTCGCAGCGCCGGTCACCACGCCGTCTCCATCTAATCGTGATGGACGCCATCGCAGCGCCCATCACCACGTCCTCTTGCCACACGCAGTGGCCACCTCTTGACGTGGACGGCTCCTTCATGAAAGGATCGAGAAGAGGTGTCTAGAGGGGGGTGAATAGACTCTAAGCAAGAAAAGTTGCAGTTTCTAATTTCTTTAAGTTGAAGTGGAGTTTTGGCACAAGTTTAACATTCACAATACATATCAAGCAAGCATGCAAAGAGTATATGAGTAGCGGAAAGTAAAGCATGCAAATTGCAAGAATCTAAAGGGATGGGATTGGAGTGTGCAAACGCAATTGGGAGACACGGAGATTTTTGAGCCGTGGTTCCGATAGGTGGTGCTATCGTACATCCACGTTGATGGAGACTTCAACCCACGAAGGGTAACGGTTGCGCGAGCCCGCGGAGGGTTCCACCCACGAAGGGTCCATGAAGAAGCAACGTTGTCTATCCCACCATGGCCGTCGCCCACGAAGGACTTGCCTCACTAGGGTAGATCTTCACGAAGTAGGCGATCTCCTTACCCTTACAAACTCCTTGGTTCAACTCCACAATCTTGTCGGAGGCTCCCAAGTGACACCTAGCCAATATAGGAGACACCACTCTCCAAGAAGTAACAAATGGTGTGTTGATGATGAACTCCTTGCTCTTGTGCTTCAAATGATAGTCTCCCCAACACTCAACTCTCTCTCACAGGATTTGGCTTCGGTGGAAAGAAGATTTGAGTGGAAAGCAACTTGGCGAAGGCTAGAGATCAAGATTTATGTGGTAGGAATGGTATATCTTGGTCTCAACACATGAGTAGGTGGTTCTCTCTCAGAAAATGAATGCTGGAAGTGTAGGCACGTTCTGATGGCTCTCTCCATGAATGAAGAGTGGGTGGAGGGGTATATATAGCCTCCACACAAAATCTAACCGTTACACACAACTTACCAAACTCGGTGGGACAGAATCGTGAAACTCGGTCGGACCAATTTAGTAAATAATGTGACCGTTAGGATTTTCGGTGGGACCGACATGTCAACTCGGTGGGACCGATATGGTTAGGGTTAGGACATAACGTAATCTCGGTGAGACCGATTACACAAACTCGGTGAGACCGATTTTGGTAATAGACACACAGAGGGTTGGTCAGACAAACTTGGTGGGACCGATTCGCTAATCTCGGTTGGACCGAAACGTTATGAAGGGGAACAGAGAGTTTGCGTTGTAATCTCGGTAGGACCGATTACACAAACTCGGTGAGACCGATGTTGGTAATGGACACACACAGAGAGATTACAATCCCATCTCGGTGAGACCGAGATCCCTATCGGTGAGACCGAAAAGACTAGGGTTTGTGGCAGTGGCTATGTCAACAGAACTCGGTGGCGCCAGATAGAAAGATTCGGTAAGGCCGAGTTTGACTTTTGGTTTAGGACATATGTGGATGTGAGAAAGTACTTGAGGGCTTTGGAGCATATCACTAAGCACTTTGAGCAAGCAAGCCATTAAGCAACACCTCATCCCCTCTTAATAGTATTGGCTTTCCTATAGACTCAATGTGATCTTGGATCACTAAAAGGTAAAATGTAGAGTCTTGTGCTTTGAGCTTGAGCCAATCCTTTGTCCTTAGCATCTTGAAGGGGTTCCACATCCTCTAGTCCATGCCACTCCATTGTTGAACTTATCTGAACATACAAGGTAAAAGCATTAGTCCAACAAGAGATATGTTGACATTAATTACCAAAATCACCCAGGGAGCACTTGTGCTTTCAATCTCCCCCTTTTTGGTAATTGATGACAACATACATCAAAGCTTTAGATAAAGATATAGAGAATAACAAGTAAATCTTTGGGAAGAGATGTAACATGCATAGGCTCCCCCTACATGTATGCAATCATGTAAATATGGAATATAGGAGCATGTGAATGCATAAACATGACAGAGTAAGCAATGTGTTACATGTATCTTGGCTATATGCATCAGAGCAAATGATGTGAATATGGGAAATGTACCTTCATGCTCATGACTCCTTCTTGCAAATAGTATGTACATCAGCAAGAAATCCTCATACACATGACTATGATGCATATACTTACCTTGTGGTCTTGAGTCGGCTTAGGAAGGAATGAACCTGCGTAAACAAGGTTAGGTAACACAGATACACCTACTAACCAGAGCAAACAAAAGAAACCACAAGAGTACCAAGACTGGGATGACATGTAGAGAGTGAGTACTAAGTACCCCATTGGATATAGACATGTCCCCAAAGGTAAAGTGTGCAATGAATTCAAAGATTTCCTTCCCTTAAATGTCTTGCTCTCCCTGAATCTAGCATGTGATATTGGGAGGAGATAGGGAACAGAAAATCAGAGCAAAGAAAAGAAACAGAGCTAATGCAATCAATCAAATATGAACATGTCTTTCCCCTCTTAAAGACATGTGACTTCTCTCCTCTTGAACACCAAGCATCTGGGGTCTCTCTTTCCTGAGTATTTTCTCCCCCTATAGAAATGATTAAGCTTTGATGTGAGCTCTCTCTCCCCCTTTGACATCAATTTCCAAGAAGGGTTCTTCTGGATTGTTGTTACAATGGGTTTGGTACTTGAGTCACAGAGCAAAGCAGGAAGCTGTCACGCCCAATATGCGACCCTATCCAAAAGGAACTTGACGGTCCCACCAAGGATAGACCCGCATATTGAAACGCTTTTGCAAGGTGGATATCATTACATCAACATTACATAATAGATGGGGATACATACATAAGGCACAAATGCCACAAGAATACATCAACATCATATACAAGATCAACATCCGTCTCACGGATGAAACATAAGGTAAACTCAAACGACATCCACCACTGCTAGCCCAGGGCTGCCGACCGGAACCTATCCCCGAACGAAGAAGAAGCGAAGAAGAACTCCAACACAAGCAAACATCGCTTTCGCGTCATGATCATCGCACAACCTGTACCTGCAACTGGTGGTGTAGTAATCTGTGAGCCACGAGGACTCAGCAATCCCATTACCATGGGTATCAAGACTAGCAAAGCTTAAGTAGGAAAGGAAGGGATAAAGTGGTGAGGTTGCAGCAACGACTAAGCATATATGGTGGCTAACATACGCAAATGAGAGCGAGAAGAGAAACAAAGGAACGGTCGTCAACTAGTAATGATCAAGAAGTGATCCTGAACTCCTACTTACGCCAATCATAACCCGAAACCGTGTTCTCCTCTCGATCAACCCGAAAAGAGACACTCACGATTACGCATTACGGTTGGTGTATTTTAGAAGAGTCTGCTTCAAGTTTACTACAACCGGATATTAACAAATTCCCATCTGCCACATAACCGCGGGCACGGCTCTCAAACTTTATACCTGCAGGGTGTCCCAACTTAGCCCATGATAAGCTCTCGCGATCAACGAAGGATATTCCTTCTCCCGGGAAGACCCGATCAGTCTCGGAATCCGGCTACAAGACATTTCGACAGAATAAAACAAGAACAGCAAAGCCGCCGGATGTGCCGACAAATCCCGATAGGAGTCGCACGTACCTCGCTCTCGTGGCACACCGGATGAGCAGTCCGTACAACTAAAACCAGACCTCAAGTTTCCTTGAGGGGCGCTGCAGGGCTCTAGTTCGGGCCAGCACTCAAGGAGCACTGGTCCGGGGGCTAAAATAAAGATGACCCTCGGCTCCGAAACCCAAGGGAAAAAGGCATAGGTGAGGCAAATGGTAAAACCAATGTTGGGCCTTCTGGAGGAGTCTTATTCAAAGCGAACTGTCAAGGGGTCCCATAAATCACCCGACCGCGTTAGGGACGCAAAATCCGGGAACATAATACCGATATGACGGAAACTAGGGCGGCAAGAGTGGAACAAAACACCAGGCATAAGGCCGAGCCTTCCACCCTTTACCAAGTATATAGATGCATTAATAATATAAGATATATTGTGATATCCCAACAAGTAAACATGTTCCAACAAGGAACAACATCTCCATGTTCCAACAAGGAACAAACTTCATCTTCACCTGCAACTAACAACACTATAAGAGGGGCTGAGCAAAGCGGTAACATAGCCAAACAACGGTTTGCTGGGAAGGGGAAAAAGGTTAGAGGCTGACATGTCAATTTGGGATGGCTTGATAAACAGGTAATAGGTAGCGCAGCATAGCGATAGAACGAAGCAACTAGCATAGCAATGATAGTAGTGAGATCCAGGGTAGCGGTCATCTTGCCTGAAATCCCGCAAGGAAGAAGAACGAGTCCATGAAGAAGATGAAGCCACGAAGACGAACCAAGCGTAGACGAACGAATCCTCACGATCGCAACGAAAACGGGAACTATCGAGAAGAAGCACACAACAAGGTAAACACACCACACATGAACATGACAAGATGCACAACAAACATGATGCATGACAAAGCTAGATGAGGCTACTCATGGCAAGAGATGATGCAAACAAGAACAACACATCAAGGCAAGTTTAAATGAGGTCGGGAACAACATATAACAATTCCGGTAAGTCCTCATATGCAAATTTCGAAATTGGTCCAGATCTGAATAAACCTTATGTTCAAGTTGTTAAACAGCAAGTTAAGATGCACCACGATGATCTACACGAAATTCTAGTCAAGTTACATATAAAGTTCATTAGATTCGGAGCTACGGTCTAGAAGATATGAGCAAAACAAGATAAGCATGGCATTGATGCAAAAAGCATACAAACATCAAGCAAACACCTCAAAACATGGATGCAACATGATAATATGAATCTACATGCAAAAACAAGCAAGTTTCATATAGAGAACACTCAAAACGGAGCAACGGTTCAACACATACACTCTATACAAGTCATAGCAACAATCTGTCCAAAACAGCAACTAGGCATATTGCAAGCATCAAAACAACATGCTACATGACCTCAACAAGAAAAAAAAGGCATGGGCATGATGTACAGGTAAAGCATGACAAAACATGAACACTGAGCTATCTCCAGAAATCACTAGAACATGCTCAAAAACACATGGAAAGATTGCAAATAATAACAGTTTCAGACTTGCAGAAAATAACATCAGGTTGCAATGTTTAGAGCTATAAAACAACATGTTACAGGAACTTATCATGGCAAAAAAAGGCATGGCATGAATCTACTAATTGCATAGAACAAAAGTCCCTTACTGACCATAAGCCAAAAAGGAACAGAAAATATGATGGCACCCATGTAAACATGGCAAGTTATATTACAGATTCATACATGGCAGGAACAACAATAAGTAGGCATGTTGGTGAGCTTGAACCACTCACCACAGAGCAATACATGGCATAGCAAGGCAACCAACAGTAAGAAGACATGGCATAGAAGCTATACATGGCAAGAACAACAACATAGCATGCAAGGATCAACTACAACAACCTTGGCAAAATTGAATAACATGTAAACAATCTGCCAGGAAACATTTTATAGCAAAAGTAGAGCTCGATTGACTCAAGCTATGGCACTCCATAATTGCCATGTACAGACATGTAGAACAAAACATCCTTACTGAAGTATCTCAAAATATGCATGGATCTCTCGGTAGCATCAAGTTTACATGGCATAAAAATATCAGCAAAACAGGGGCTGAAATCAGCAACATCATGAAGCCTAGTTTGCATGCTTGTGCTAGTCACCACAGAGATCACAAAAATACATGGCATACACCTCTGTAAAGATGGCATGGCATATTACAAAACACATGTAGGACTCAAGTTCATAGGGTGCACACATCAATCATGGCAAAAATGACAAAAGTGCATGTTCTGATAAGAATCTGAAACTAACATCACATAGCCCTCTTCTAACAGCATTTCGGGCATCAATATGAGCTCAAATGAAAATGATGCAATGAGATGAAATGATGTACTCTTCGAGACAAACAATTTGACATATTACACGCACGAAATGGAGCTACGGATGCAGAGTTATGGCATGATGAAAATGCATGAAAATAATAGCAGATCGGGGACTTAGAGGATTTTCTGAGGGGGAAGTCAACCTCATGGCACAGACACGAGGCGAGCGGATCTCGCCGGAGATGCGGCGCCAGTGGCCGGAGTTGCGAGAGAGGCGCCGGTGAGGGGGGTTCACCGGATCCGGACGACGGGCGCTGCTCCGGCGATCGCGGCGGCCGGGCGGGCTCATGGCGGCGGCGGCGGCCGGCGCCGGGCGGGCGGCGCCGGCCGGGCGGAGGCGAGGCGGGCGCGCGTGCGCCGGGCGGCGAGGGGCGGCCGTGAAGGAGAGGCGGCGGCAGCGGCCTGGCGAGCGGCGGCGGGCCGGGAGCTGAGCCGGGGGCGGGCGGCTGGGCTTGGTCATGCAAGGCGGGCCGGCCTCGGGCCCATGGGCAGCAGGGCGCGGAGAGAGAGAGAAGGAGGGCGCGGTGAGGTGGCGGCGCGGGAGTGGCTGGCGGCGCAGCGGATTTTGTCCGGCGGCGGACGGACATGTCCGGCTGCGAGCGGGGGGATTTTTGCTAGGGTTTCATCTGCGCGAAAATTCGGGGGGGGGGGGGGAGACACCTATTTATAGGTAGAGGGAGCTAGGAGAGTCCAAATGAGGTGCGGTTTTCGGCCACGCGATCGTGATCGAACGACCGAGAGCATGGAGGGGAGTTTGCTGGGTTTTGGGCCACTTTGGAAGGGGTGATGGGCTGCAAGGAGAAGGAGGCCTTTACGGTTACCCGGTTAACCGTTGGAGTACCAAACGACCTCCAAATTGTCCGAAACTTGACAGGCGGTCTACCGGTGCTATACCAAGGCCGCTTGGCAAACCTCCGTCCATTCCGAGACCGTTTAACACCCGCACACGAAAAGAGGCAAAAGGGGGCGCCGGGAGACATAGGAGTGCCAGATTGCAAACGGACAACGGGGAAAATGCTCGGATGCATGAAACGAACACGTATGCAAAATGAAATGCACATGATGACATGATATGAAATGCAGATGATGACGTGGCAAAGAGAGACACGCAAGCACATGACATGGCAAAGACGACGAATAACTGGCAGACACCTGGCGCATTGAATCCGGGGCGTTACAGAAGCCAAATGTGATGCTGGTAGAGGACAAGAATCATTTAGTGGAGCTGGATCAAAAAGGAAGAAGGAACAAGTGGCAATTTGTCTTTCCTGTAGTGAAATCGGTGCCGCTGAGTCGTGTGCTTCGGCTGCACTGAAAGAATTCGGTTGGACCGAAGGCAACAGACCGGTGTAACCGAGTTCATCACAGAGAAAACACTTGTCACCTCAGCTCACTAGACAAGTAAGATCTCACAAGGATTTGCAAGGAATTGAATGCAGGAAATGCAGAACAGAAATAAGAGAAAAGAAATCTAGATGAAGTTTTTTTTGAAAGGGGAAGCAAATATGCATGAGACAAATGCAAGAGCACAGAAAAGAACACAAGGGAACTTCATCTAAAATTGGTCGGCGATAAAGTCACCTATGTTAGAGTATATTGACTTAGGAGTCAAGTGAGATCACTTGATCATAGGTCATACTCATTGTTTAAGCTCAAAATGGGGTTACCATTTTTCGTTTAAGCATTTTGATGTATTCGCATCTCGTTGAGTTGCTTTGACTCATGTCTTGGAGTAAAGCTTCTCTAAGATGGAATAACATACCTTGGGTGGTGGTGTTGATCGTGATCATGTATTTGAACTTGTGTGGGTTGCTCAAGGTTGATGTATCTCATCAATAGTTGGGAGCACCACTTGGAATTTGAGTTCATCTACCTACATGGGTTAGTTTTTGCAAGGAAGAGCACTCGTGTATCCAAAATGACAATCATGAAACTCAACATAGAATTTGTCAAAGGATATGTTTGAATGGTTTCGTGCTTCCTCGTCTTCAACCACCATTGTGTAGAGACTTGGTGATGTAGAGATTGCTCAAGATGTGAGTGAGTTGCAAACTCATAGATTTAGATTCATCCAAGTACCTACACGGGTTAGACAACATGCAAGATGCAAATATATCCAAGACATAAGATTATCATCATAAGATAAATATCAAGGATTAGTCATAGGCTCATGTCTTGCATGTATCCAAATGGAGTTTCTACTCCAAGTTTGAAGCATCAATGATGTTCAATTCACCTCTTAACCTGCAAAACACTTTCTCATCAAGTGGTTTAGTGAATATATCCGCCAATTTCTTATCGGTACGAACATGCTTAAGATCAATGTCCCCTTTGGCAACGTGATCTCGAATGAAACGATGACGAACTTCAATATGCTTAGTTTGAGAGTGTTGCACGGGATTGTGAGCAATCTTGATAGCACTTTCATTGTCACAAAGCAATGGAACATGTTTCACATATATCCCATAATCTTTAAGAGTTTGGGTCATCCAAAGTAATTGAGCACAACATGAACCAGCAGCAATGTATTCCTCTTTGGCGGTGGATAAGGATACCGAGTTTTGTTTCTTGGAGGACCAAGACACAAGAGATCTACCAAGAAATTGACAAGTACCCGAAGTGGACTTTCTATCAACCTTGTCACCGGCATAGTCCAAGTCGGAGTAGCCAACAAGATTAAAAGAGGCCCTCTTTGGATACCAAATGCCAAAGTTTGGTGTATGGATTAAGTATCTCACTATCCTTTTCACGGCCTTAAGATGACATTCTTTAGGGGCGGCTTGATATCGTGCACACATGCACGCACTTAGCATAATATCGGGACGTGAAGCACATAGATATAACAATGAACCAATCATGGAGTGGTAAACCTTTTGATCAACCAGTTCACCATCTTTGGTCAAATCAAGATGTCCACTAGTAGGCATGGGTGTAGTCATACCTTTGCATTCTTGCATATTGAACTTCTTGAATAAGTCCTTGGTGTACTTTGTTTGAGAGACAAAGGTACCTTCCTTAGTTTGCTTGATTTGCAAACCGAGAAAGAACTTGAGTTCACTCATCATAGACATCTCAAAGTTCTCCGACATTAGCTTTCCAAACTCTTCACTAAAGTGAGGGTTAGTCGAACCAAATATAATATCATCAACATAGATTTGGCACACAAATAGTTCTCCATTAACCCTTTTAGTAAAAAGAGTAGAATCAATTTTTCCAATTTCAAAGCCTTTTTCAATAAGGAACTTGGTCAAGCATTTATACCATGCTCTAGGAGTTTGTTTAAGACAATAAAGAGCTTTGTGAAGTTTGTAAACATGATTAGGTTTCTTAGGATTGACAAAGTCCGGAGGTTGCTTAACATAAACTTCCTCCTCTATTTCACCATTTAGAAAAGCACTTTTAATGTCCATTTGGTACAAGGTGATATCATGGTGATTAGCATAGGCAAGTAAGATGCGAATGGACTCAAGTCTAGCAACGGGGGCATATGTCTCACCATAGTCGATACCTTCAACTTGAGTGTAGCCTTGGGCGACGAGACGTGCTTTGTTGCGAACTACTTGTCCATCTTGATCTTGCTTGTTGTGAAACACCCATTTGGTACCGATGATGTTGTGGTTGTTGTCGGGCTTCTCAACCAATGTCCACACTTGGTTTCTCTCAAAGTTGTGTAGCTCTTCATGCATGGCGTTTATCCAATCTGGATCTTCCAATGCTTCTTCAACCTTCATAGGTTCAATGCTAGAGATGAATGAATAATGTTCACAAAAGTTAGCCAAACGAGTTTTAGAGCGAGTGATTCTCCTAGTTTGGATATCATTGTAGATTTGCTTGACGGGATGGTCTTTAGCAACTCTTGCTCGAATTCATGAAAGCTTTTGCTTGGATCTTGGTGGAACATCTTCTTCATCTTGTTCTTCTTCTTGACCTTGTTCATTGTTGACATTGTCGTTCTCTTGTCGTGGTGGAGAAGGAGGTTGTTGATGTTCGTCTTGGTGTACTTCCTCGTTTTCTTCATCTTGGTGTGTCCCACTTGTGGATGCTTCCGTATCAACTCTTGGTTCACCTTGTCGTGAGGTGGAAGCTTTCACTTGGATGGACGAGGTACTCTCCTTCACCTCCATTGGACGAATCTTGCCAATAGACAAGTCTTGGATTGCTTCCGAAGGGTCTTTTTCTTCTACATCAATTGGCAATTGCTCTACTTGCGAGCCGTTAGATTCATCAAACTTCACATCTACCGTCTCTTCAACCTTTCGGGTGAAATTATTGTAGACATGGTAAGTGTGAGAGTTTGAGCCATAACCAAGTAGGAAACCTTCATGAGACTTAGGAGCAAATTTAGAATGATGATGCTTATCAAGAATGTAGCACTTTGAGCCGAATACTCGAAAGTATCCAACTTGGGGTTTGTTACCGGTGAGGAGCTCGTATGTCGTCTTGTCGAGTAGCTTGTGAAGACACAAGCGATTTGTTGCATGACAAGCTGTCTCAACCGCTTCCGCCCAAAAGTGCTTTGGCGTCTTGTACCCATCAAGCATCGTTCTCGCCATTTCGATGAGCGTCCGGTTCTTCCTCTCAACAACTCCATTTTGTTGAGGTGTGTACGTAGCCGAGAACTCATGTGAAATCCCTTCTTCGTCAAGAAAGGTGTCCACATTTGCGTTCTTGAACTCCGTTCCGTTGTCACTGCAAACCTTCTTGATCTTCACTTCAAATTGATTTTGGGCCTTCCTAGCGAAGTTTTTGAAGATCTTTTGGACCAGCAATTTATCATCGAGAAAGAACACCCACATAAATCTTGAAAATCATCAACTATAACTAGACCAAAAAAATTTCCACCGAGACTTTTGTAAGCGTTGGGACCGAAAAGATCCATGTGAAGTAGCTCAAGTGGCCTCTTTGTGGTCATGATGTTCTTCACGGGATGCCTTCCTCCAACCTGTTTACCTGCTTGACAAGCGCTGCAAAGTCTATCCTTATCAAATATGACATCGTTAACGCCAAGGATATGATTTCCTTTAATAAGCTTGTCAAGGTTTCGCATGCCCACATGACCTAATCGTCTATGCCATAACCAGCCTTTAGAGGATTTAGCAATTAAGCAAGTTCTAGGTTGAGCTTTTTTAGTGAAATCAACAATGTAAAGATCACCTCTACGTATACCGGTAAAGACCATTTTATGATTATCTCTATGAAACACTTGGCAATCTACTTCAGTAAATAGGACATTGAAACCGAAATCATCAAGTCTAGATACTGAAAGTAAATTGTACCCAAGAGATTTAACGAGAATGACATTTTGTATGGAGCTATCATGTGAGATGGCCACCTTACCGAGGCCAACCACCTTACCCTTTGAGTTATCACCAAAAGTGACATACTTTCGAGGGTCGTCGTTTTCAGCAAGCTCACGAAACATATCTTTATCTCCGGTCATGTGATCGGTACATCCACTATCAAGAACCCATTCCTTTCCTCCTGCCATGTATCCCTGAAGATTTTCCATAAGACCAAAGTGTCTCATTGCATCATCAAGATCAAAGTCACTATCATCATCCTCATCATAGTATCCATGTTCAACATCGTCATGTGATGGATCAATTCCTAGAGAGGGTGACTCGTTAGAATGAGTTTGAAAATGATCTTCTTTATGAATTTTAATAGCTTCGGAAATAATATCACTAATAATTCCAACATCTCCTTTGGCACGCATAAGATTTGTAAGCTCAAATAGACAATCACCAAACTTAGGATCATTGGAATTCATCTTACTCAAGGCAATAGACTTATGGAGAATTTCATCTAGATTTTTCAAGGAATAATTTGGAAAGCATTCCTCAAGAAATTTCCATATAGTGTAGGCACACTCAAGAGTAGGCAAACATCCAATCAAGTTTCTAGGCAAACCTCTAGTGATAAGATTAACAGTTCTAAGATTGTGAATCATGTCAATTGACTCATCAAGGGTGGGATGCATAGGATCAACATGAGGTGCAAAATGGCTAGTAATGTACTTGTTCAAATGATATTCATTGAAAATCACAAGCATCTCATTTTTCCACTCATGAAAATACTCTCCATCAAGTATAGGCACTCTATGTCTAAGACTCCCCAAAGTAGACTCATCCATCTTCCTCCAATGGTGTTTAAACTAAAGCAATGGAGACCAAAGCTCTGGTACCAATTGAAAGGATCGAGAAGAGGTGTCTAGAGGAGGGTGAATAGACTCTAAGCAAGAAAAGTTGCAGTTTTTAATTTCTTTAAGTTGAAGTGGAGTTTTGGCACAAATTTAACATTCACAATACATATCAAGCAAGCATGCAAAGAGTATATGAGCAGCGGAAAGTAAAGCATGCAAATTGCAAGAATGTAAAGGGATGGGATTGGAGTGTGCAAACGCAATTTGGAGACACAGAGATTTTTGAGCCGTGGTTCCGATAGGTGGTGCTATCGTACATCCACGTTGATGGAGACTTCAACCCACGAAGGGTAACGGTTGTGCGAGTCCACGGAGGGCTCCACCCACGAAGGGTCCACGAAGAAGCAACCTTGTCTATCCCACCATGGCCGTCGCCCACGAAGGACTTGCCTCACTAGGGTAGATCTTCACGAAGTAGGCGATCTCCTTGCCCTTACAAACTCCTTGGTTCAACTCCACAATCTTGTCGGAGGCTCCCAAGTGACACCTAGCCAATCTAGGAGACACCACTCTCCAAGAACAAATGGTGTGTTGATGATGAACTCCTTGCTCTTGTGCTTCAAATGATAGTCTCCCCAACACTCAACACTCTCTCACAGGATTTGGCTTTGGTGGAAAGAAGATTTGAGTGGAAAGCAACTTGGGGAAGGCTAGAGATCAAGATTTATGTGGTAGGAATGGAATATCTTAGTCTCAACACATGAGTAGGTGGTTCTCTCTCAGAAAATGAACGCTGGAAGTGTAGGCACGTTCTGATGGCTCTCTCCATGAATGAAGAGTGGGTGGAGGGGTATATATAGCCTCCACACAAAATCTAACCGTTACACACAACTAACCAAACTCGGTGGGACCGAATCATGAAACTCGGTGGACCGATTTAGTAAATAATGTGACCGTTAGGATTTTCGGTGGGACCGACATGTCAACTCGGTAGGACCGATATGGTTAGGGTTAGGGCATAATGTAATCTCGGTGAGACCGATTACACAAACTCGGTGAGACCGATTTTGGTAATAGACACACAGAGGGTTGGTCAGGCAAACTTGGTGGGACCGATTTGCTAATCTCGGTTGGACCGAAACGTTACCAAGGGGAACATAGATTTTGCATTGTAATCTCAGTAGGAACGATTACACAAACTCGGTGAGACCGATTCTCGTAATGGACACACACAGAGAGATTACAATCCCATCTCAGTGAGACCAAAAAGACTAGGGTTTGTGGCAGTGGCTATGTCAACAGAACTCGGTGGCGCCGGATAGAAAGATTCGGTAAGGCCGAGTTTGACTTTTGGTTTAGGACATATGTGGATGTAAGAAAGTAGTTGAGGGCTTTGGAGCATATCACTAAGCACTTTGAGCAAGCAAGCCATTAAGCAACACCTCATCCCCTCTTAATAGTATTGGTTTTCCTATAGACTCAATGTGATCTTGAATCACTAAAAGGTAAAATGTAGAGTCTTGTGCTTTGAGCTTGAGCCAATCATTTGTCCTTAGCATCTTGAAGGGGTTCCACATCCTCTAGTCCATGCCACTCCATTGTTGAACTTATCTGAACATACTAGGTAAAAGCATTAGTCCAACAAAAGATATGTTGACATTAATTACCAAAATCACCCAGGGAGCACTTGTGCTTTCAAGCTAACTAACTCACACATAATTCTAGCTGACTGGGACATGCAGCTCACAACCGGATCAACCTAGCCGGCTCAACATGCTCGTAGAGTCCCACGCTACAGGCTTCGTCATACTTGCCGCATCACACGACCACACTGCCTCGCGCCGCACTACAGCCTCACGCCGCAATTGGCATCTCGCCACCACTGTCGTATCGCACGACGCCTTGACATCTTGCCTTCTCCGCACGCCTCCGCTGAAGCTTCATCGGACAATCTACTCCCTAGACAAACTAAGCTACAAGCATAATGAAAATAGACATGCACATACATACGACAAGATTAGTTCTAACAATCACCTCCCTAATCTTGTCATGCCAAGTCACCAAAACCTCATGCGGATCACCCGCAACATCTTGCCGAGACATTGCAGCGCCAAGACCACACCACCTTGCCTCACACTGCAGCTTCACCATGCCGCACCATCGATCTCCAGATGCACATTCTTTAGTAGCATCACACGACTGGTCATGTACGTCTTATCGTCGTCATCGCAACTGCTCATCTTGGGGATGACGTCACACCACCTAGAACACCACGGCCAGCTAGCTTCATATCGGTCCTCATAATGGCCTTTCCTGCCGTACTTCTTCTCAGCGGCATCGCACCGTCGTTGTGGCAACGTCGCACTGCCATCTCCTCCTAGCGGCATCGCACCGCAACCACCTGTTCGCGCGGCATCACACCGGCAAACACATCCTTGTCGTGGATGACGCCGTCACAGCGCCGGTCACCACGCCATATCCATCTAATCGTGATGGACGCCATCGCAGCGCCCATCACCACGTCCTCTTTCCACACGCAGCAGCCACCTCTTGACGTGGACGGCGCCTTCGTGACGCCGATCACCATGCCATCATCACCTCACGGCATCGCACCGCAACCGGCCACCAGCAGCATCGCGCCGCCGCCAGCCATCACCTCGCGTCGGCGTCCTCCACCTCACATGGAGTTCACCGCGTCGCCGCAGTCGCAGCCGTTGCCTCCGCCACCGCCATGCCAGCCACCATAGCCGCCGTCACCGTGGTCGCCGCCATGGATCGACAGGGCTCTGATGCCATTTTTTTGGCTGGCCACCTCCTCGCGGCGCCGTCTTCTTCCTCCTCCTCTCTCACAACTCTCTCCGCTCTCTTTCATGGTGTCTCATAAGAACACACAAGACAAGAAGAAACACACACACATGTACCAAGGGAGACCACAAGAGCTTTGCCGTGAGGCCATTCCCTTGGCGTACACAATGCTACATTTTTCTCTAACCCTCTCGGCTTTTCTTCATTACTCCAATGCAACACATATATACAAATGACCCATGCACTCACGCACTGACCCAGCCACCACATCGCCACTAACCCAACTAACAGCACGACCACCATGCATGCAGGCCCTCTCAACGGCCACACGACCTAGCCGTTCAGCTAACAACCTAAGCACTAGGACCTTTTTTCAAGCTAACTAACTCACACATATTCTAGCTGACTAGGACATGCAGCTCACAATCGGATCAACCCAGCCGGCTCAACATGGTCGTAGAGTTCCACGCTGCAGGCTTCGTCACACTTGCCGCATCACACGACCACACTGCCTCGCGCCGCACTGCAGCCTCACGCCGCAATCGGCATCTCGCCACCGCCGTTGTATTGCATGACGCCTTGGCATCTCGCCTTCTCCGCACGCCTCCGCTGAAGCTTCATCGGACAATCTACTCCCTAGACAAACTAAGCTACATGCATAACGAAAATAGACATGCACATACATATGACAAGATTAGTTCTAACAGCGGCGGCGGCGCCCATGACCATCGACTTCCTCCAGGCGCGGCTGCTCTCCGAGCGCTCCGTCTCCCGCGCCTCCAAGGAGCGCGCCGACCAGCTCGCCACCAGGGTACGTACGCACCACTCATGCTGCGCGCGCATTCTTGTGAACACCAATGTCGGCATCATTGATTCGCGCGTCTCGTTCAGGTCACGGAGCTGGATGAATGACGTACAACCTAAGCGACATCAAGACCGATACATCCATTTAAGCGTCAAGTAATTCCGGACGAAGGGAGTAGTGAACATTAACTAAAAAATGAAGAATAAACGTTGATGACTCAGACTATAATGATTGAAAAAACTAGTGAACAATGAAAATGCTGAAAAAATGATAGCCAATAAACACTAAGGTACTGATCCTTAGGGATATTTGAATGTTTGATCAGATTATTTACTGAACAGTGAAAAATACTACCATTTCTTCGGGAATTTAACTAAAAAACTGGAAACACGATTATATCTAATCAAATATATACTGAGCATTGAGAAATATATACTGAAATCAACACACACAAAACAGAACATAGTTGAGAAGAAATGCAAAAGGACAATTAGCTGATGACAATAATGCATAGCTCTCATCTTTTTTTCTGCTGAAAAAAACAACATAGTTCACACATGATTCAGCGAAAAATAGTGCCTACCTGCAAAAATGAGAAAAAATTCCTATGTCCCAGAAAGGTAAGAACAATGAGCTCCTGCAAACATCTACATCTATCCCTAGAAAAGAATCCTCCAAGTGGCACTGCCAGGGAGTAAATTCTCTCATTCAGGTTTAAGGGATGAACAGACGCCTCGTAAACCAATCACATGTGAAGCCATGGAAAACGCACACACAAAAATTGCCATGAGACTAAATTGCACAAACATTACACCCTTTATTGAACTCGCACCCATGCGATTTTCATTTTCCAAAATCCCCCCAAGCCCCCCTTGTTGTTCCAAAGTTATGGGTGAAAATTACTAAATGTACAACACCAGAGCGCTGCTGGAGGGGGGGTTATGCCGAATCAAGGGGGGCACTATACTATCACATGGATACACTGAGGAGCGCCGAGAGAAGCTCGTGTCGAGCGGCCTTTTTGACCGGCTCGCGGCCCACTAAGGACCGGACCGTACGGTCCTTGCCCGGTAAATAATATGGTCGGTCCAGTGTGTGAAAAGGGGACCAAAATTCGGCCGGTCCGGACCGGTAAAAGCTCGGTTAGACCGAAGGCCCGGCCCAAATAAAGGTAATCAGGAGACCCCAACACATATAGACTTGCGTGCGTGGTCTAACGACATGTTACTGCCGTCGCCGTCTTTCATCCATGCCAATGGTGTTGTCGCATATCTCATCTCTTTTTTTTGCGGGGTGCATATCTCATCCCTCCGCCCATCCCCCACCCCGGCGACAATGTCTAGTCGATGCGTCGCACTCGGCTTCGTCCTCTCACCAGAAGGAATTGGCGCGGAAGGCCCTACAAAGCCACCTCATCAAAAGTGGGTTGTAATTTTTTATTTTCAAATTGCGTCAGACGGGTTTTAAGCTCAAAACCTCTCAGCTCTGATAACATGTAGATTATACACACCAGTCAGTTCTTTCACTGATGGGGAAAAGTAGACTATGCTCGCCGGCAGCTAGCTAACCACCATTCCTTGCCTGCTCCATTACGCAACGACAAGTGTGCCACAGGCTGCACACCACACTCCACAACAGAAAACTGCTCCCTGTGGACGCAAGTACATACGAGGTGAGCGACCCCCAACCGGAACAAAACCGAACAATAAACGAGTCCGGCACGCGCACTGGCAGAGGCGAAAATGGGTGCTCTGAGATTCGTGTTAGATCGAACTGTTACAAAATTTGACCTGAAGCCAAATGAAGAAAAGATGGCTGAAATTTAGGAAAAGTGTTTGCATGTCCAGAAGAGATAGGTCCAGTAATAAGGGCAATACTCTGCGCCGGCGCGCCGGCCGAATCTTTGAGCCGGTCAGCCCAGATCCGTCCGATCTATGCGCGCGCGACCGTTAGATCTCTCCCCCGTCCATCCCAGCACCCCGTCATCAACCTCCCACGCGGAGGAAAAGGAGAGAGAAGCAGAGCGCCGGCCCCGCCCTCTGCAGCCTCGCGCTCACCCTCTGCCTCCGCGCGCTCGGCCTCTGCCACCGCGCGCTCGCCGGCCACCCCGGGCTCGCCGTCCTCATGGAGGAAGACGCCTTGCTGGTCGCAAACGCCTTCATTTGTCGTCGCAGCAAATTCCGTCGTCGGTTGTAGCAATTACCGAGGACGGTTGTAACAAAAATTATCGCAGACCCCCGGTTGTAGTTCGTCGCACCATGCACGCCGACCACACCATTGCCGGTTCCAGCATCATATGGAAAACGACGGATATTTTGGAGAGGGTTCCAGCAAAAACCAAATCTGGTGGAAGCTTTTGGACGGTTCCTTCCAGCAAACCCAAAAAGGCGATGGTAGCAAATTTGGGCGCCGGTTCCAGCAAACTCCAAAACGGTTGCAGCAGCAAAAAAGGCATCGCCGCCGTTGACCAGCACCGCCGTGCATGTATGTAGCAAAAAAAGTCACCGGTGGCAGCAAAAATAGGCTACGGTTGGCAAAAAGCATCGCTGGTATAGCAGGACGAACTCCTGTGGTAGCATTCCTAAACAAAATGCTACAACCAGCTGAACAAAATGTTACAACTAGTGTTTTTAAAGGCTGGAACCAGTGGTTTCATGAAAAAGATGCAAAAGAAACATAATTTTTGAAGAAAAAGCTTGAACAGAATGATTAGATACAACCGGTTTAGCAAAAGCTACAACCGATGATCCAGAAAGCTACAACCGATGATCCAAAAAGCTACAACCGATTATCCAGAAAGCTACATGGTTCCAGCTTTTCCACTGCACGGTTGAATCAAAATCCCGTGCCCTGTCGTGCGCGGGTCGTGCTCACCGTCTTGCTGGATGTAGCACCGACATCACCGGTCCAGCTAGGTGTCAACGGCTAGCAATGGCGTCCGTCGTCGTTTCCACCCCTTGCCTCTGTTGCTTGCAGCTCCACCAAATCTGGTTGCAGCCCGCTTTGTACAGCACGTCGAACCGCTCGTACTCCGACGAGCAGTTGCAGCGGTGCCATGGCAGCGAACGCCGGCAGTGGCAGCGAGGCTTGGGGGGGCAAGGGAGAGGTTGCGGAGAGGACGAGAGCGGCAGCACGGGGGGAGTCGGGAGGAGAAGAACGAAGATTGGGAGGTAGGGGATGAAGCGGTGGAGAAGATAAGGGATAGGGCCGGTCTGCACGGGATCCCCACCGTAATACACGTGTCTCACGCGGGGGTGTGATTTGCTAAGCACGCAAGACCATCGTGGTACGAGACCGGCCGAATTTTTAGCCGGCGCATCGCACCCAAACACTTCCCCAGTAATAATACTCCGTACTAGCTAGCATATCCCGTCCAAATATTTCTTGCATTACAAAATACAAGAAAAAAATACTAGGAACAAATTGGCAGATAAACTTAGACACTCAGAATACATGGCAAACATAAACCTAATTGCTAAAGACATTAAACCAAACAACCCCGCAAAACAGGTCACTGCTCAATATAGCTAGCTAGCTAATTTATGTTGTTGTATATAATCGCTTGCCAAACAGGTCACTGTATTCTCAATACTTCAAAATACACTGGCTTGTCAAAACTGCAGTTGTGTACCTACGTGCTAAAATACTGTGGTTTTTCCTTACTTTGGTTTTTACAATACTTCGCTACCAAACATAGCCTAACCCTTGCAAACGGTGGAGGATAGATGTATCATCTCAAGAGAAGATCGTGCTTATCTACTCGTGGTCGTCCTCTTCTTCTTCGCCTCCACCACAGGCTTGATCTCAAGGTTCATTTATTCCTCTCCTCCTTGAGAAGGCGTATGTTTTCATACTCCACGTCATCCTCGTCTACCATGAGGTAGGGTTCGCCCTCGTCGTAACCAACGTCGACCTCTACATAGGCGTAACTGCGGCGCTTGTATTGGGCAAGCGACTTGTCGTGCATGGCTGCTAGGACGCTGTCACTAATCTCCTTCCACTGCCCGTCATCGCCCAGGACATTCACCTTGAAGGTCTCTGGGTACTTGAGCACCACCATCAGCCGCCCTCCGGGCGCCGCGGCGAGATACTTTCGGCACGAGGAGAAGCTGTCCTTGACGGCTAGTCTTGGCCCGACGGCCGTGCTAGTAAACAAACCTGACTTGGCGTCAGGTTCCCACGACTCCACGACGCCCGAGTAGGAGATGGAATAAAACTGGCCGTCGTGAAGGATCGCGTCCTCGACGCCGTCATGCGATGGCGCCAGCCTCCAGGCAGGATCCTCCGATGTGGCGAAGGCAGGGGCGCCGAAATTTCTATGCAGGATCAGCATGGCCGTGTAGCTGCTTGGCCGCGGGGACGCTGAGAGGACCACCTTCCGGTAGAAGGAGGCGCGCATCTGATTGGCGAGGAGCGTGTACGTCCCCCTCCCGTCCGGCCCCCAGCAGTTGTCCTTGAAGGGCGGCCCGGAGCCGAACCGGGCAGTCAAGAAGCGGTCGATCTGCATCAAGAAGAAGCAGCCACGCGTGCAGGGGAGGAAGACTCCCATGGTGTCCATGTGCGGGAGCGCGTGCTGCTCTCCCGTGCCCGGGTTAACGATGTAGATCTGGCCGCGGTCGTTGGCGGTGGCGAGCCAGCCGCAGGAGGAGCCGAGGACGTGGTGGCCGTTCAGCGCGCTATCCGGGGCGGGCTCGCGCATGGCCGCCAGAAGGTCATCGGAGAAATTCAGCAACGAGCGTCGAGGCTGTTTGTCCCACTCCGCCAGCAACCACTGGATGTACTTGTGTCGCCCGTCCATCTTCACGATCCGAGTCTCCGACGAGACAATGCTGCGCCAGATGACACCGCCGGACGCGGCCTCGACATCAATGGCCGACATCGATCTGATCTCCTCGACGATCTATATATGTCTGTTTCTCTCTCAAAAAGTTTAATTCCGGGATGTGTTGTGTTGCGGCGTTGGTTTGTTATAAGTGCTGGTGGTGGGTACCCGTGCGCATATATAGAATCGGATCCCGTGCAAATCGGATATCCTTGCGAATTTTCGGCCCGAAAAAGTTCCGGTCCGGTCCTGTTTTTACCGAACCGACCGAGTAAACAGAGTCGCGGCGCCCGGCAGCCCCACGGGTGAACCACCGTGTCCTCCCCGTGTGCCATAGCCTCTCGCCGCCGCTCGCCGTTGTTCCCGTGCGTGCACCGCCGAAGCTGTTTCAGCACAGCAAGCGCAGAGCACGCACGGGGGCCAGTCCGGGTGAAGAACTCCAGCTGCCCCAGGTAGGCGAACACCTCGCCGGCGCCCACCAGGAAGAACTGGGGTACCAGCCAGAACTCGCTGACGTTGACGCCGGCGCTTCTTTTCGACGAGCGTGGAGACTGCCAGATAAACAGCTGTTGTCAAAGTTTCAGAACATCGAGTTTCGTCAGGCGTAGTTGTAGCTGTTCAAAGTTCAGTTTCGTCAGACAGTAGTTTCTTCAATTAAACTGTTGGCAGAAATAATCCAAGTTGCGACTTGGTCCTAGGATGTTGAGATAGATCGACGTCCAGACCGGAACGTGGGATGGCATGACACCAAAACGGTCATGGCGACAATGTAGGGTGGCGTGCGAGTAGTACTGGACACGTCTCGGGGCGTAGCCAGATTTTTCGTTGTCTTCTTCTATCTATATCGCGTGAGTTTCAACTGGGGCTGACAGAGACGGACATGCCGGGCATGGCGAAGCGGGTCCACGGCCACGCACTGAAGGGAGTTCAGGCCCTGCTAGCGCTGCGTCAGGCTGACCGGGGGTGACCTCCGCTGGGTGCTGCGACGCCGCCACCTCCACGGCAACACCTCCATTCGTCACGTCCCCGACACGTCATCCACCGTGCACGTCGTCCGTCAAGCATAGCCCCGCGCAGGCTGCTAATACGTTGTTGCAAACATAGCGACCTGCTGCAAGCCCCGCGGATTCCGGAGAGGCGCCACTGCGAGCATGGTCCCAAGTGCTGCAACCGCAAGGAAGGGAGACATTGTTTCCTGCAAAGGGTAGTTGTCGCAACGATGCTGCAAGGCTGGCCGAAGGATCCTATGAGGGCGGCAGCCAGCTGCTGTGAGGCTCTCGCCGGCGTGCCATGTTGCAAGGTGTCATCACGACGTTATTGCAAGGGGCGACAACCAAAGTGTTGAGACGACACAGGCGACTCCGGGGTTCTGCAGGGGTCATCGTCGGGCACTACAAGATCTGTTGTGCTCAAATATAGATGGGCTGTAGGAACATAAAACAACTTCATAAATCTCTGAAGGGATTCGCTTTCACGTGCTATTGGAGCATGATAAGAGGAGAGGAGTGGTTCCCGACTGTTCGTCCTTCAACACCCACGCGCGTGCACGCGTCATGTTTTGTAAATGAGTCAGGCTGAATTCAGACTTATGTCATGCCTGCGCTTAATTTTTGCCGGTCAACAACAGATAATTAATAATTAATTATTAGTCAACAGACGCACCACAAGACGCCGAATTGTGGATTGTTGCCGACTCTGACGTGGGCCCAACTGTCAGCGTCGCCAAGCCATCTCCTGTAGTTGATCGAGCTAACATCATGAGCAAGGACGCTGAAGCGGCAACAGGAAGATGCACTGTTGATGATCCGGCAATGACTTCCAAGGGCGGGAAGATTCAAGACTGCTCATGGGCCGGAGCCGAGGCCCATTCGCGTCAAGACCAAACCGTCTGGGCCCAATAGACGGCAACGGTCATGTACTACTTAAACGGGTGTTAGCTACTACTTGGACGGAAAGGCGGCTTTGGTCGAATGCATGTAGCGACTGTGTAGCTGTGTGGGTGGTTGGGAGGACAGCTACAGTGTATTCCAATTCCTCTTTCAATCCACAACCTAGTTCCGTTGTTAGTGTTAGAGTTGTGTCGAATATTGTGTACAAGGTAGGTTACAGTTGGATTTTGAGTAGTATTGTGTTTAGATAGGATATGGAGTCGTGTCCTAGTAGGACACTTGTATCATAGGCTTCTCATATATAGCGAGGGTAGACACACTATGTAACCTATGCCAACATAATAGCACAGGAACACAGGGGAAGCCGGCGGCATGTGCCGGCGACCGGGTGCGGTATTGTAGCGGTGTCATGGGGAGGAGCACCCGTAGTTAAGCCCCGGTGATGTAGCCATATCCGTGAACCTCGTTAACAAATCTCGGTGCCGTGCCTCGTGTGATTGCTTGGTCCTCGGATGATCGATGGTGGCCTCAGATTTATTCTAGCAGTTAGATCGAGAGTGTAGCTTACATCTGGTATCAGATTCAGTGGTCCTGGTGATTCCATGACATCAAAACGGGACGTGTTGACATGGTTGACAACGAGCAGGGGCGATGGAGCAGTTGTTGGCGGATGGGCGTGGGGTCTATGATCTCATCCGCACCGATCTCTCGGCAAATCTAGACAAGCGTTTCAAGGAACAAGATGAGCCTCTTTTCCAAGCTGTTGAGAAGCTCGTCGCAACAGACTCGTCGACTCTCAATGGGTTACTCTCGGCCCGCGTGGATGGTGTTCGGGAGGAGATGCTGCTCAAGTTCGACCAAATTCACAGAAGATCATTAAGGAAGTACCGCCCGCAGGAGATGCTTCTACCTCGTCCGCGACGCGCAACGCTGGACTGGTCGGAAAATTAGATCTTTTGCCCCACTTTACTTCTCCATTAGATAATTTGCCCCCCTGTCGCGGCTCCGCCCTCTTCGAGTCCCTTGGCATGGATACAGATCACCGTGGTTTCATGACCCTCCTACGGTCAAAGGTGCGCGTGATTCCAATTTCCCTACTCGTACTCTTCCTGCTCGTGATCTGGTGTCTCTCAATCCCGCTGATTGCTATTCTTTTGGTGTTCGTTTAGAGTTGTCGCGATTTGATGGAGCGAACCCTATATTATGGCAGAACAGGAGTGAGGACCAGTTTCAGCTTTGGTGCACGCCTCCACATCGATGGCTCTCGCTGGTAACATCCCAATTCGAGGGCGCTGTAGCCAGGTGGTTGGAACCCATTCATAGGCGACGGCCACAAGCAAGTTGTACTGAATTTTGTTAGTGTTTGCAAACTTGTTTTGGTCGAAATCAACATCAGACCTTGTTGTGGCAGTTGTTCAGATTTGCTCAAACAACGAAGGTGGTTGATTATGTGGATCGTTTTATAGATTTGTATGATCAGTGACGTCCTATGAAGATGCTCCCAATTCATTACATTACACCACTCATTTCCTTGATGGCCTGAAACTGGGCGTCAGAGTTGCATTTGCACTTCAGAAACCCCATGGCTTGGACGCTGTGTATGACCTTGCTCTGCTGCATGAGGAACTGGGGAGGGCGTTACACCAATGAATTCCTCTCTGGGCAATCTGGTGCATTTCCATTACCACCACCTCCTCCTAAGAGTCGTCAGTCAGATGATAAGATGTTGTCTGACACTCTGAAACCAATACCAACCGAAGATAAATGGTCCACTCTGCACACATTTCGCAAGGTCGAGGGCTTATGTTTTGTTTGTTGGAGAGTTGGTCTAAGATCATGTGTGCAAGTTCTTTGTTCAGTTGCATGTAGTCCAGGAGTTAATTGACCACATCCAGACTAGAGCACCGACGGATTCAGCAAATTCAGACAGATAGTATGTCAGTCCATCACATGATACTTTCAACAGTGGTTGTGGGACGTTCTCTGGATGCACCTACCTTACAGTTACTTCTGCAAGCACAAGGCTGAGATCTGATCTTTCTGGTGGACTCTGGCAGTACTCAATCTTGCATTGACGGTGGGTTACAACATCTGTTTACCGGAGTGCAAAAAAAGAAACAAAATCGATGCTCCAAAACAAAAGCATTTTGGAGTGCTAATTTTGTTTTTTGCCACGACTTCCACGAATATCATTCCCCGATAAAACTTTGCAAGCATTGAAACAATTGTCAATGTTTGCGACAATTTTTTTTAGAATGTTTTTATTTTTTTCAGATTATATGGTTCATGCTGAGATCATATGAGCTCAAACTGATATGGGGAGTATCCAACACTTTTTTTATGAATGCAACCGACATGCATATGCAGGTGATATTTTTCTGAATGTTTTGATATCTCATTTGCATTTTTCTGAGTTAGTATGAATTTGTTACGAAGTTTTCAAAGTGACGGTCAAACGGTCAACAAATGGCAAAAGCATAAGACGAGCAAAATAGTTTGGGCAGGAATGCCAGTTTTCAAAAACTACAGGTAAACCTGCCGAGTGTGACCCAACTAGGGTCATAAAACCAATTATCCCAAATACAAAATAGTGAGCACCAAGTTCCAATAAAATGAGATGTGCTCCAGTGCTTAACACCCCATGCATTCTTGGTGTGAACCACACTTGCCATAAAAGGATACCTTTTTCCCTTTTCAAATGCTCTTACTGTTACTGGGATCTCCAGTGTCTTATCATCGGGTTTGGTCGGTGCTAGGGTTTATTAGTATCCTTCATCAACCAACATTGTCATGCTTTAAGGTTTCCACCAAGATTTTATTTCCCCACTTTCCATTAAAACAAGTTGCCACTTCAGTGTTTGCACACTGTGGCGAGGGCAACACCAAGGTTGTGGGTCTCTCCCTCGCCGAGCCGATGGAAATTAGTCGTGGATCACCACGTGATGTCCCTCCTTCACTCGGGGATGGGTGCGATCTGACGCGACAGACCTCATCAGTGTCTACCACCACCCCGATGACACACTGGAAAAATATATGGTCATAGCAGCTCAGGTCCACACCACCTCTACACAATGCCAGCGCCTTGCCACCATGCTACTAGGAACATCAAACCGTCGTTGAATCAGAAGTCTCGTCCCAGTTTCCTGAAGCCTCATTGTCCACATGCCCAATCTGGCACCATCATGATGAGGAGGACCGTCGTTCATGACATATTTGTCAACCCTGTTGCAAGCTTTGTTGTAGGGTAACGCAACAGAGAACGAATTTTTTTCTTACTACGAACACGCCCAGGGCCACTAAGAAGATCCATACAAGGTTTGATCTGATCATTACCGACTTGTAGCGCAGCAGAAGGAGAGTCAGTGGAGATCCCCACAGCTTGGATTTTACAACCTCCCAACCATGAGGATGTTCTCCCATGAACAGCCCTTCGGGAGGCTCTCTGGCAGATCCTCAGACAAAAGCTTGGCGTGTCTATTGAACTAAGATCGAAACTATGGTCTCTCTACCGGGTTGCACACATCCAATGTCAAATATCCAGCAGGGCTTTACCGTCCATAATTAGACCCTGTCGAAGACTAGATAGCCTTTCAGCGCACGAAACTATTTCGTGGAGAGAGAGAGAGAGCCAGATCATTGCATGGCATGTGTTTGGAGAGAACTTGGATGAAATGGAGAGCTCTCCCCACGTCTATTTATAGTGGGAAGCAAGGGGTAGAGGCATGAAAAAAATATCAAAAGGTCGTTGTATATTTTTACCATAAAACCACAAAAAAGAGGGGGGGGGGGGGGGGCAAGCGGGAGCTCAATGTAGCTCTGCTTGCCCCGGCCACACATGTGTGCCCCCCAAAGGAGCACCCACCACCCCATGTCATCCCCGTTAACTTTGGAGGAAAGCCTTCCAAAAAAGCCACTAAAAATGGGTTGTACCCTAATAGTGTTTTCACTATTCACTCCACTATTCGTGACACCTTTTTATGAAATATATTTCAGCATCGTTTATTCTGAAAAATTCTGAAAGGTCCAGAACATTTACGACGCCCTCTAAAAAAATTCTAGACGCGTTCGGGCTGGTATGAAGTTTGTCTCTGAAACATTTCCGGTTTTCTCTCTGAAACTTTTCTGTCGTCTCCGGAACTTTTCCGTCAACAAATTCTCGAACTCCCTATCTATTGCTTAGCGGATAGGTGACCCTTAAGTGTGTGACCCTGTAGGTTCGGTGAAGTATAGTCATGACCGGAAGTCTTTCTCATCAATGACCAGTGGTGGAACCGTGAACAACCATATTGATCTCTATACCCACACGAATGAATATTCAAGCGAACCTGTAATTACCCAATGTTGTCCCTGTTTCTTCGCGATATGTTACAAATACCCGATGTGAGATTTATTGGCATCCTCGTGAATCAACAACTTGTTCAGTATGTCAGTTTTCTCGTTACCGGTTTTATTCGATTTTCTTGTTCCCGTGTTTCGGTATCCTTGTGATCAAATCACATTGTGGATGGCCAGACAAAGATGGATACTGTAACACCGAGAGAGCCCTAAGAATATCTCTCCATTGACGGAGGAGCAAATCGCAATCTTGAGCTATCCATTTCCTTGCCATATTTTTTCATGAACCTGTAAGCTACCGTAATAGCCACCTTGTTACGGATGACGTTTAATAGACCCCAAAGTTAATGAAGCAAACATGAAGGAACTCGATACTCTCATGGTCTAAGAAGTTATGCAAACGTTAACTTTCTCTGGATTATAAAACTATTAACTCATGACGAATGTATCTTGTGGTATAACATCATCATGGGCCAGTTCAACACAAGTATTCTTCTAATAGTGTGTCCTCAAAGTTGTCGGCATAGTCATGCCCATGATTAGGAAAACGTGACCATCATGCAACGCTTGAGCTAGTCTTAGAGACACAAATATATCTACTATTTATTATTCGACGTATGTACATGGGAATTTCTTTGATCCTTCATGGATATACGGGCTCAAGGACCGTTGCAGTTACAACATGGAACATAAACATTAATTACAAACTTGAAGACAAATAACAACAATTATTATTGTCTCTAGGGCATATCTTCTACATTTGCATGCTTAGACCAAAAGGACTTGTGATTGGGTTATTTTGTGCTCATTTCTACAATATCTAGGCTGCAAAAACAAGACAACATGAAGATGTTAAGGAAAAGTGACAAATGTGTGTGGTTTTCGCATGTTTTATTAATTAACCATGCCTTGTGTGGTTTTTGCGTTCAGTTTCCCCCAGTTTCCCTCATTAACTAGATAGTTCTTCTTCTTAATGCAATGCGAGAGTTTCCTATCCTCTAAGCTACTTAACAAAAAGAAGGGAGAAAGATGTTAAGGAAAAATAACAAAAAGTGTGACCATAAAAAGAGTGATGTGAGTTACATTCTCTCATGGCTCTACATTTTTTTGCTGAATTTCGGCAGAACACGTATCAGCAGATCAAACAAGCACAGAATGCAGATTGTTCTAGCATCTGGCCCACTCACCGCATGAGAAATGCTGCCACGGATCACGATCCGTGGCCTACCCGCACAAACACATCTCCACCGTCCATTCACCCATGATCCAACGTCTCACCTAACCACGCGCGCTCTCCTCCCTCCGTGGCGCGAAGATCCGACCAGACCCCGAAAATTTCCACTCGAAATTCTCAAGCCGCGCGCCATCCTCCAAATCCCCACCCCTTCTTAAACCACCCACCGCTCCGGCGAACCCCCACAACTCAGATCGCCGCCGCACCCGATCTCCCAAGAACACACAACCGCCAGAGCCGCCGACCCCCAATCCCCGATGGCCCGCACGAAGCAGACGGCCCGCAAGTCCACCGGCGGCAAGGCGCCGAGGAAGCAGCTCGCCACCAAGGCTGCTCGCAAGTCGGCGCCGGCGACCGGCGGCGTGAAGAAGCCCCACCGCTTCAGGCCGGGAACCGTCGCCCTCCGTGAGATCCGCAAGTACCAGAAGAGCACGGAGCTGCTCATCCGCAAGCTCCCCTTCCAGCGCCTCGTCCGGGAGATCGCCCAGGATTTCAAGACCGACCTCCGCTTCCAGAGCTCCGCCGTCTCCGCCCTGCAGGAGGCCGCCGAGGCGTACCTCGTCGGGCTGTTCGAGGACACCAACCTGTGCGCCATCCATGCCAAGCGCGTTACTATCATGCCCAAGGACATCCAGCTCGCACGCCGCATCCGCGGGGAGCGCGCCTAGGCTGTTCGTCCGTCCGGCCGCCACGGTTCCATCCCGATTGATCCTGATTGGATTCGATCTGTCCTGTTATTCTAGTCCACCCGTGCTTCGAGTTGTTACTACTAGGTTCTAGTTGATGTAATGGTCGTGTGCTGTTGATTACCATTTGGAAAATTGCAATGGAAGCTGTCTATTTTATCCCCATTTCTGAGATCTTATGGATGGAATTTTGTGCTTGGATGCTTTGTTTGGTGTATGAGGATGCCATCATAGGAATGATTCTCGTACATCAGACAGAAATTCTCTTGCAATTACATTTTGTTGTTCATGTTGGTGTGATCCTTTTACCACCATCCGTTTAATCTGAAAAGTGTACAACAGTGGTACATAGAGAAACAAGTTCATTTAGGCACAACTATCCCTTGACTATTATTATTTCTCTATCATTTTTCTCCGCTGTTAACTGATAGATTGTGTAATTTGCTGTCAGCAACACTTTCAGCATAAACTTGTTGTGATGCCTGTTACTGTGATGCTACCTCTGGCAAAGTTTTGAAAGATCGGTTGGCTGATATGAGTAGGAGCCACTCATCACCGTGGATGCCAAGTATTTTCTGCAGCTTCTGTGGCATGGATTCTATCCCAGTTCACGTAATTCTGCCGGCCGTTGCACTTGCAATGTTGCTGTTTAAAATCTTTTTTGTGATGGTCCAATTAGGTGTGTTCCTTGCAAATAAGGCGACTACCAATTTGTTTGCTGCAGTCTGGGAGTACGTACATTTAAATGCTGTAGCCGATACCATTTTTTTGGCAGGCAAAAGCCCCATCAGATGCATTTTATTTATCATAACACTAAATTTCAGATTGGCAGGCTTCACAGCCAGCCTCTGCAAATTACTACAAGTATCGATATGAGAAGCATTCAAAGTTTTAAACAGGTTACATGTAGAACTGATTGCTCTCTAAAGGGGGCCGCTCTAGCAAAACCATCAGCTATTTTGTTTTGATTCCTGTGAAGATAAGTGAATGGCTTTGGTGTTTAATTCTCTCTGCAATAAGCAATCGTTGGACGAAGTCTCCAGTTCATCGCTGCGTATTGTCGTTGTTGATCATGTAAAGCCCCGGAGAGTGCTTGGTTGTCCACCAAGATGCAACAATGTTGCACCTGCAAAAGAGTTACTCCCTCCGTTCCAAATTACTCGTCGTGGTTTTAGTTCAAATTTGAACTAAAAACACGACGAGTAATTTGGAACGGAGGGAGTATGACATACACCCACAAGAGGAGGCTAATAGATTCAGCATGGGTAGGGGGAAAAGCATTCAGAGATGGTGGCCTGTATATTAATCTTTCTGTATGAGAGGAAGAGTTGAGGCACAAGCGACACAAGTGTATTCCTATGCCTGTGATTGTATTAAGAATCAGTAAAGCAGAGGTTTCCTTGGTATCAGGAAGAGTGGAAGATATACAATTATAATAACTATAGACAGGTTTTGTTCAGTGAGATTATTCATTACATACCATCAAATGTTCAAATCTCTGGTTATGATGAATGGAAATCACGGAACTTTCACTCTGAATCTGCTTCGGTGTTTTATTTCTTTGCCGCTAGATCTTTTACGAGTGATGGTCCGATTAGGTGGGTTCCATGTAAATAAGCCTGTCCCATTTGGCTGTTAAAGAAAAAGACACCCAGTTGATTGCTGCAATCTGGTAGAGCATTTTGGTGATGCAAATTTCTTCTTCTCTTTGGGAGACTATTCAATTTTTTCTTGGGCATTTTTGTGTTTTTTTTGGGCATTCAACCTAGATAGGCCCGTGTTTTGTAACTTTAGTTCAACTGGGCTTTAAAAATGTTTGCCCTATTTTCCTACAGGCCCACTCTCTAGAGTGCAGATGCTTCTGTCTAATCAAGCCTGTAGAATGTCAGCGGGTGCGGCTATGCGCCACCCTTAATGTGGGAGGTCCTATTTGCAGCTCTTTCAAAGAAAAAACCCCAAATGCCACACAATCGCTTAGGTGAGTGACACGGCTAACCCATTTAAGCTTCGCTTGCCTTATTTTTCATTTGGTACATTTTCTCGTTTCCGTGGAATTTTAGTCTGTTTTTTTTAAAAAATATTTTAATTTTTTTCAAGAATGTAGAAAAGCAGGATACTAAAAACTTTTATTATATTTTAAAATATATTCACAAACAAAAAAATGTTCTTAAATTTTTAAAATCGGCAGAAACATTAGAAAATAGTTCTCCAAATATAAAATCCAATAAAGTTTATAAAAATTTCTCAATACTTATTGATTTTTTAAATCCCGATTTTTTTGGAAATCCTGATGTTTAACAAACATTACTATTTTTGAAATACCTGAACATTTTCGAAAATTTGAATATTTTTAAGTTTTGGAAATATTTTTCATCAACTATCAAGATTTTATGAAAGGAAAATAAAATCCGAAAAAACTTAAGATAAAGAAAAAAAGTAATATAAAACAAATAAAAGGAAATTTTTTTGAGACAAAAAAAAACCGGTCAAAAGCCCAACAGAATGGTCCCCGTAACCAAATGAGCCCAAACAAATGACAGCGCTTGGTTGCTACCTTGTGCTGTTGTGCATTTTGGTCCATAAACTGAGGCAATAAGTGTCATATAACGAAAGCCACTTGATGTGGGCAGTAGCATGGCATCTTTCACATTGCTGCTAAATCAACCACAATTGATGTACCCCATTACATATAGAAATATTTATTTTATTTTTTGTTAAAAATATATAATAATAAAGTTATTAATAAAGAAGTAAAAAAAATCATGCATTATAGAAAATATGCAACATATTAACAGTTTTGTATAAAAATATTCATGTATTTAAAATTTTGATTCGCATATATATCTTGATAATAGAAGAGTTCACATTGCAAAAACTTCATGTAAAATTATAAAATGTTTACGTATTCACAGAAAATCTCTTCATATAACTAAAATAAAGTGTTCTTATATCTATAACATGTTCTTGTAATTTTGAAAAGTGTTCATGTCTTTTAAAAAGATGGCATATAACTTTGAAAGTGTCCATGCATTTTTACAAAGTAGTGCATTTAATTCTTTTTGAAAAGTGTCTGTGCATTTTATAAACAGTTCACATATTTTAAAATTACATTTGTGTATTTTACGAAAATTACTTTTATATTATGTAGAAGGTATTTCATATAAAAAGAAAATATAATAAAAATAAAAAAAGGAACATAACAATGGATAAAAAGGAAAACAAAAATAAAAAGGAAAAAAGGGACCAAATAAATAAAAAATGTAAACGTAAAACAGAAAACCATAATATTAATAAGAAAGAGAACCCCCTCCCACCCCCAAAAAGAAGAATAACAACCGGGGAGAAAATTCGGCCACCCCAGGGCGTGTAGGCTTCCGACATATAGCATTTGTGAATGTCAGTCACACCTTGATCTCCTCCACGGTTTATGTGGAGTAATCCTACAGTTAAGGGTTTGAGGTTTACGAACTGATGTCACCTGGTTGGGACACTACGCACGTAAGTTCCAATCCGTAGGTTCCATCCATACGTTTAGCAAATGTCGGTTCAGGTGGAATTGGATTGTGTTGAAGTTGTCACAAATGTCGAATTGGAGCTCCGTGCAGGTATGCGGCAATCCTTCGGGAAATTATGCACCAGCAAGTTTTTTTAGATGAGGTGAACTTTGGCTTTGAACACACGGAATCAAATTCATAGGTGGTAGCGAAGGCAACTTCCACAATTGGAAGTTGGCCGCCACCCGTGGCTCCAAATCCCGCCTAATATCTCATGTATCCATTTGAATGTTACAAATGAATTAATCCACCCGTTTCCAACTAAAAAAACGCGGTTGTGCAATGTCAGCAGCAGCTGATATAGACCCCTCCCAATGTCTTTCCTACGATCTTGCAAAGTTTGATTTGAGCCACTGGTTGTTGCTCGTCGCAGGACTGGCTCGTCCGATGGAGTTAGCAAATTACCGACAACCCATGCTGGCCTTTGTCTTGTCTGTAGGCCCCTGAAACTAGTACTGATTGTGGTGACGCCAAACTGATCATGTGACACGTGTGGTAAGCAATCCAAACAATTCAAAAAAAGAAGCTGACAACGACACTCTTTTCTGGTGGTCTGTGGTCAGATCTAGGTGGCCAGTATTTTGTAGGGTGATTGTGATATAACAAGGGTAGTAGTATGTCGTTAGTTGCATTCTAACACCAGTAGCTAAATACTTGTGCGTTGTAACAAAACACTTTTACTCTTTGGAACCTCGTGTTGAGCATGATAGGCTCCTCGTGCAGAAGTTTCGATGATCGCATCGCGTGCAGTACTTGTCGGCACCGCCCTGGACCACTGGTTGTGGTCCTTCCACGTCCGGGATTGGGTTCATTGCCAAAGGATTTATGCAGCTAAGTAAAGACATTTTTGAGTGAGTACAATCTACTCCTCCATAAAGAAATATACAAACGCTCTTATATTTCTTCAAAAAGGGAGTAGTAGTACTTAACACGCACACGGGCGGGCGCAATAGATTGCCCGATCGATGTGACACACCTTTCCTCTCCAAGACTACACAACACAATGCGATTGACGCACTAGTGCTGACGCCGCCTGAACCTGTCGCCGGCCGGCATTGCTCCCCGTTTGAACAGTTTATGTATGGGCCGATCAAGCGATAGACGATATGGTCACAACTTATAGCACACACGTTCCGCCGCGCCGTTGGTTAGACCGTTTGTTGTGAGACTCCATGTACTGCTTGATTATTTGGTTCATTGACACAAACCAAAATGCATTCATTGATTCATTGGCACACACAAAAAATGCAGAGTTAGAACACAGGGAAATTCAAAGAGCATTTAAACTTCTCTTACCATGGTGTATTTTATAAACGCTAATGCTAAAAGTATGTAAAAATCTTTTCTAAGTTGTCTTGAACTATGCCATCCATCAACACCATGGATCTGTATCCATTCTCAAACAATCTTTGGTCGATTTGCACTGGGAACCACCTCACATATTAGCTGCTGTATTTTACTAATCTAGCTACCCAACAACCAAGTATGATCTTTTTCCTCAGCGCCAACAATCCGTATGTTGAAGTTGACTGACAGCAACGCACGCCTTGGCGTTGGAAAAACTAAACGATCACATGATCAACACCATAGTCTTTGGCGCTATGCTGTCCGATACAAACACGCCGGATTGCATAGCACTGAACCGTGTTACAGCAATGGGATCGCCTGCCTCACTACCTCGTTGCAGGATGAATTATTAAATTAATAAAGTATACAAATAAGAATTATCCTGAGCACTTGTAGAACAAGCTGAAGGTTGTGACCCACATTGCCAAAGGAAATTAATGGAGGATTCTTTCTGAGCCCATAGCAGCATTCGTCCCTTTCTCTCTTTTTCTTTGCTTTTATGCATTATTCCTTCTTGTACAGGCAACCAGGCATCGGTTCTTCTTAGATTTTTGCATGCTCATGCCCCACACTGACAACTTTGATAACCACTAATGTCTGCCTGCCATGTAGCCTTTAGGATCCCAGAAAAACCACATGTTTTGGTCTTTTGGATCGGCTGAGCAGGCAAAAAAGCCTGGGAATCAATGGAGAGACATGAAGATTTTACAAGCCAGCGCAGGGAAGAGCGTGAAAGCCTAGCTGACATCAAAGTAGGACCGTACGAGAGCCAAGCAGCAGGGTTTGGTGATCAGGGAAGCCGATGTGCGCGGCATCTTCATGGAAGGCCTGTATCAGTTAAGTAAAAATAGCTAAAATAAAATCCAATGCCAAGGTGTGGGGCGTTCTTACCTAGCTTCAATGCCCAGGTGGCTGGCAGTAAGTAGAAGAGTGAGATTTAATTAACTAGCCTGGTAGCCCGTACAATTGTGCGACATTTTTTTTGCAGAAAAAACTTCTGATCTATTCGTCAGCTATCAAGTCAGTATAAAGAACACTAGAGGTAACAGAGATTACATTTCACTATGCAGTTTCGATAATTCTAAGGTTGGCTATGATTTCTATATGTTTAGTTCGATGTAGCTAGCCGTCTAACCTAAAAAATGCCTAATCTTGATGCTCGAGTAGTTAACGAAACAAAGCATTTTCTTACTCTCCAAGAAGCAATTCCCAGGCGACTAGCATTTGTTTCAGGCCATCCACCCCGTGGTGACGGACGACAAGAGAAGCGATGCGGATGCGGGATACGGCGTCCACTCACCGGTCACCACCGACCGGGTCACGTGCGCATCAGCGGCAGCACGCACCGCGTGGGGACGACCCCATATGCCCTCACATAGCAATACAGAAAACTCGCGGCGACGAGGAGGAGGCCAAGCTACTGCCCACTTCCTTGCGGCTTGAGAGGTCAGCAAAGACAACACTGGCATCATCATTGTTCATATACAGTCCACAAAAAGAAGGTCCTGCTTCTCGGGAATCGTGTTTGGTCTCCTCCTCGTCGCCGCGAGCTTCTAAACAGAACCCGGGGCTTCTGTTCGAGAGGAGCCCTTCTTCCCTGCTGGTTGGACCGGGTGATGGATCGTTGCTTTCTCTCTGCGTGATCTTGCATTGCCTTTCCTATCGATTTTTCATCTAGAAAAACAGTTCTGCTTTCTTCTCCACTGGCCCTCTGAAAATCATCTCCCTCTTGTTCGTGGATCGTGAAGAAGGTACGTAGCCGACGAGTACTGCTTTCTTCTTCACCTTTTGGGTTCCTCGATTTTACATCTTTTGTGTTCCCGGCATTGGAATTTCTGTGTCACCCCGGAGTAATTTCATGGAATTTGGCCTCTCTAATGTTGATTCAGGACTAGTGTTTTTAGTATTCCATTCTACTTTATTGATAGAAAAGTTCGTGGACCATGGTCTGCCCGCTCCTATTCTTAATACTATTGGGTTTAACCTAAGTTAATATAGCGATTTGTAGTGCCCAGTGTATAGTAAAAGTTCGGGTGTACAGTAATCGGTCTAGGACAAGTAGTCTCTTCTCTATTCTCTTGGCGCTAATGCTACCATCTCACTTCGTAGTGGTGAACCACGTGGTCATCACTAAAAAGAGGACATGTACTTAGTTCCTATTTTTGCACATCAATAGAACTTCCAGTACGAACATTCACGAAAAATATGGAAAATAATAATAAGAAAAAAATCACGCGCATCATGTTGGTGTATGTGTTCATGCCAATTTTCACACAAGAGGAATATTTTTGTGTCCTCACCAAATAAATCTGGTGCCTAAAATAGAAAGATTTTGAATGTTAAACACAGGTCACAATATTCATGTCTTCTCCACTAAGATTTGGTTTCCGTGATTTTTTTCAATTATATTTCAGTGCATACATCGAGGCACATTAAAAAAATCTAAATAAGTCAAGAGAAATGGAGATGACAGTGAATATTGTTTTAGAGGATTGTTTTTTGAAACACCTGCGGAATGCAACATTTTCGCTGCTTTGTCTGGTAGTAACTATTTTCTTGTTCATGATTGGCGCAGGGCTGCAACGAGACCCGATCCAGCCCGGAGTGCAATACATATGGGTTCCCTCACAAGTAAATTCTCTCCTCACTTTCTCTTGTTACTCCATGTCACAAAAATACATGTCGTTTTGGATACTAGCACGGTCTTCAAGATTTAAATTTTCACCACTAATTTTTACTATGGTGTATATATAACACAAGAAAGTGATTATATCATACATATACTTTTCGAGATCAATCTGAACATTTGGTTTGCAAGTTTTTAATCACAGACAATATATATAGTCAAGGTTTTTAAATTGACTTAAAACACGTCCAAAACGACATGTATTTGTGTTTTATGATATGGAGAGAGTACATAGCTAAAAACTAAATTAACTTCATGTTAATTCATTTCTTAAACTATAATCATTGTTACCTTTTGACCATGCACAACTGGAATCTGGGAATAATCTCATCTCACTATTGTTGCAACTGCACCATCAGGTTCTTGGGTGATGGACTTGTGTGGCAGACCAATATGCTCCAACCAAGATGTGGCATCATGTGCTTTAAAGGAAATATTCGACTCCTCTACCTGCATTAATCACCTAGTGGCGACCGGTGTCGTTGCACTGCTCGTGTTCGTGCTCATGCTCCAGTTGCTAGTCAAAATTCCAAATAGCAGAGTGTCCGCGCGACAGCTCGTCTCGCTCAGCTCACTGCTGCACTTCTCCGCCGTGGTGTTCAATGGCTGCCTGGGTTTGGTTTATCTCGGGCTAGGACTGTGGATGCTGGGGTCTGCATTCAATCAGAATGCTTCCGTTGTTTACCTTCCACATTGGTGGCTTGTAACATTATCTCAAGGATTGAATCTGGTCCTTGCCAGCTTCGCTTTCAGCACCAGGCCTCTATTTCTTGGAGCAGCGTTTGTTAGATTTTGGCCGGTCCTGCTGACCATCTGCGCAGCATTCATCTGTTTTTCTTCGGTTGTTAATATTGTTGCAGAGAAGACGATCACCATTAAGGCTTGTTCAGATGTTCTGTCCCTACCAGGTGCAGTTCTCCTCCTCCTTTATGGCGTTCGGCACAGCCATGATGAAGAGGGTTATGGAGGAAGTGGAAATGGTTTGTACAAGCCCCTGCACACGGAGACAGACAGTGAGGTAGCTGACTCTCAAAGTCAGGTAACTCCCTTTGCTAAAGCTGCTTTTTTCAGCAAGATGACATTTTGGTGGTTGAATCCTCTGATGAAGATGGGATATGAAAAGCCCCTTGAGGACAAAGACATGCCACTTTTAGGCGCCACAGATCGAGCGGGCAACCTGTACGTGATGTTCATGAAGAAGCTCAATGACAAGAAGCAGTCGCCGTCGCACCCCACACCATCATTCTTCTGGACTATTGTTTCTTGCCACAAGCGTGCCATCTTGGTCTCAGGTTTCTTTGCTTTGCTCAAGGTTTTGTCCTTATCCACGGGCCCGATACTTCTCAAGGAATTCATCAATGTTTCACTTGGGAAAGGGGCCTTTAAATATGAAGGATATGTACTTGCCGTGGTAATATTCGTCTGCAAATGCTGTGAATCCTTCTCACAGAGACAGTGGTATTTCCGCACTAGGAGATTAGGACTGCAGGTGAGGTCACTCCTATCAGCAGCAATTTATAAGAAACAACAGAGGCTATCAAATGCAGCAAAAATGAAGCACTCTACTGGAGAAATTATGAACTATGTGACCGTCGATGCCTATCGGATTGGGGAATTCCCATACTGGTTCCACCAAACATGGACAACAATTGTTCAGCTTTGCATTGCCCTGGCAATTCTGTACAATGCGGTTGGTACTGCAATGGTTTCGTCGTTAGTTGTCATCATTATCACCGTACTCTGCAATGCTCCATTGGCCAAACTGCAACACAGATTTCAAAGTAAACTTATGGAAGCACAAGATGTGAGATTGAAGGCCATGTCTGAGTCACTAGTTCACATGAAGGTCTTGAAACTTTATGCATGGGAAGCTCACTTCAAGAAGGTCATCGAGGGGTTGAGAGAGGTTGAGTACAAGTGGTTGTCAGCATTCCAGCTTAGTAGGGCGTACAACAGTTTCCTGTTCTGGGCATCACCTGTCCTGGTTTCAGCGGTGACCTTTCTAACATGCTATCTTCTAAAAATCCCTCTTGATGCTAGCAATGTCTTCACCTTCGTGGCAACTCTACGTCTTGTGCAAGACCCAGTTAGGTCAATACCCGATGTAATTGCAGTTGTGATACAAGCTAAGGTTGCTTTCACCCGGATATCAAAGTTCCTTGATGCACCTGAGCTAAACAGGCAAGTTAGGAAGAAATATTATGTTGGCATTGATTACCCAATAGCGATGAATTCGTGTATCTTCTCTTGGGATGAGAGTACATCAAAACCAACTCTAAAGAATATAAATCTGATAGTCAAAGCTGGAGAAAAGGTAGCAATTTGTGGAGAGGTAGGTTCAGGAAAGTCGACGCTTTTGTCTGCTGTGCTCGGAGAGGTCCTCAAAACTGAAGGCACAGTATGTTTCTTTACTAACATCATCTTTTAACGAAAGTTTGCAAATTTGTTATAAAAATTAGGCTTGGCAATATTTCCAACATGAAGTACATTAATAATTTTTTTCCATAACATCTTAGCATCAAATTCTTGATCTTTGCATAAACATTTCAGATCCAAGTCTCTGGGAAAATAGCATATATTTCTCAGAATGCATGGATCCAAACAGGAACCGTGCAAGACAATATTCTCTTTGGATCGTCGATGGACAGAGAAAGATACCACAACACACTGGCGAGGTGCTCATTGGTCAAGGACCTTGAAATGTTGCCATATGGAGATTGTACTCAAATTGGGGAGAGAGGAGTAAATCTTAGTGGTGGTCAGAAGCAGCGCGTCCAGCTTGCTCGTGCACTATACCAAAATGCAGACATCTATCTTCTTGATGATCCTTTCAGTGCTGTTGATGCCCATACAGCCACAAGTCTCTTCAATGTAAGGATCATATTCAGCAGAGGCAGATTGTATTACTATTTGGTTGTGAACTGCTTTACAAAGCTCTTTGTAACAGGAATATGTCATGAGTGCTCTATCAGACAAGACTGTTCTCTTGGTGACCCACCAAGTGGATTTTTTACCTGCATTTGACTCCATTTTGGTACCTCTCTCCACTTCGAAAAAGTCACCATTTGATGATATTGGTGCCTCTATAATTTATATTTATATGTAATGAACTTTATTTATTTGTGGATTAATCTAAAATTTGCGATAATTTTTTGCAGTTAATGTCGGATGGAGAGGTTATCCAGTCTGCGCCTTATCAAGATTTGTTGGCAGATTGTGAAGAATTTAAAAACCTTGTCACTGCCCATAAAGATACTATTGGTGCATTGGATCTTAATAACAATATACCCCCTCAAAGATCTAAGGAAGTATCAATAAAGGAGACAGATGGTATTCATGGAAGCAGATATACAGAGTCTATGAAGCCATCGCCGGCAGATCAACTGATCAAGAAAGAGGAAAGAGAAAAAGGGGATTCAGGCGTTAAGCCTTATATGCTTTATCTGCGCGAGAACAAAGGCTTCCTGTATTTCTCCTTTTGTGTTATTTTTCACATAATTTTCGTAGCTGGGCAAATATCACAGAATTCATGGATGGCTGCTAATGTCCAGAATCCTCATGTTAGTACGCTGAAGTTAATTTCTGTGTACATTATAATTGGAGTTTGCACAATGTTCTTCATGCTATCAAGATCTTTAGTAGTCGTCGTTCTTGGGATCCAGACATCAAGATCCTTATTTTCCCAGTTGCTCAATTCAATGTTCCGTGCACCAATGTCCTTTTTTGATTCTACTCCTGTAGGAAGGGTTCTTAGCCAGGTAAGAATTCTTAAACAAATGGCAAATAAAACAAACTACAGTTCTGTTTTACACCCAGAGATTTTTTTCCTGATGGATTAACTTGTTCTCTTTTTTCTTTTAATGCAGGCCTCTTCAGATTTGAGTATCATTGACCTCGATCTTCCATTTGCCTTTGTGTTTAGCCTTGGCGATACCTTAAATACATATAGCAATCTAGGGGTATTGGTTGTTGCTACATGGGAAGTTTTATTTGTATCTGTGCCAATGATAGTTTTGGCAATTAGGTTGCAGGTAATTGGTATGACTGTTACTTTATGGCTAATTCTCATTTCTGTCATTATTTGATTAGATTCACCAATTGATGTTCTCTGCTGCTATTTTTGTCTGGGGTGAATGAGCCTACAGTTTTGTATTCAAAATTATCATTAACTGAAACCTATTATGTTTGGTCATGTAGAGGTACTATCTAGCCTCAGCCAAGGAGCTGATGCGGATCAATGGTACTACCAAGTCTGCTCTGGCGAATCACTTAGGTGAATCGATTTCAGGGGCTATAACAATAAGGGCCTTTGGGGAAGAAGATCGTTTCTTTGCTAAAAATTTGGATCTTGTTGACAAGAATGCCAGTCCATATTTCTGTAATTTTGCCGCAACTGAATGGTTGATTCAACGCCTGGAAATAATGAGCGCATCCGTGCTTTCTTTTTCTGCCTTTATCATGGCTCTTCTTCCTCAAGGAACTTTTAGCCCTGGTAAGCAACTGTATGAACACCATGCTGCTTCAATTGGACAAAATTGAGTAGCCAGCTTGTTCTAAGGCCGTCGGTGCTTACAACTAATTTGTGATAAATGTTAGATGCATTGCCATGTAAATGTTGCTACCTTTTCATAGCATACTTATACTCCCTCCACGCATAATTAGATAACATTTTGGACATGACATGGGTCTCCAACAAATTTATTTGACTGTTACTTTTGTTATGTGCACATTTGTAGAAAACTAGAAAAGATTATATTATGAAAATAATATTGATAAAGAATATGATAGTATTTTGAGCTTACCTGTGCATACACGTTTGATATAATAGTACTCAAAGTTAGAAAAGCTTTACTTGCTAGTGAAGTTAGAAATGTTTAAATGAACACTTTTTAGAATGTCTTGTGTTTACCAATTGAGGTAGTAATGTCCAGGCAGAATAGGGTGAAAAAAAAAACACCATGCATTTCTCAAGCTACCACTTGCTCTGGTGATTTTATGGATGCGTTTTCATCTTTTATGAAAATGTATCTTAAGTCCTAATGCTTATGTGCCGGAGTCAACTAAATAAGTATTTGATGCTATACGGTTTATGAATGGCACCGTTACAAATAGTATAATTAATTCATTGCTTTCGTACATGCACAGGTTTTGTGGGAATGGTATTGTCCTATGGTCTTTCGCTAAATGTGTCCTTTGTTTGCTCTATTCAAAACCAATGCAACCTTGCGAATCAAATAATATCAGTGGAACGGGTGAACCAGTACATGGACATACAAAGTGAAGCAACGGAAGTTATTGAAGAAAATCGGCCATTGCAAGATTGGCCCCAAGATGGCTATGTGGAACTTAGAGATTTGAAGGTAATCAAATACAAATATTTACATGTACACCTAACAGTACTAACAAATTTAAGCGATTAATTTTCATTCAACAGATCAGGTATAGGAAAGATACTCCCCTTGTACTACATGGAATCACTTGCAAGTTCCAAGGTGGAGATAAGATTGGTATAGTTGGTCGGACAGGAAGTGGCAAGACAACGTTAATTGGTGCATTGTTTCGTCTTGTTGAACCTGATGAAGGGAAAACAATCATAGACTCTATGGACATCGGTACAATAGGGTTACATGACCTGCGTTCGCGTTTGGGTATCATTCCACAAGATCCAACACTTTTTCATGGTACAATAAGATACAATCTAGATCCTCTTGGACAATTCTCAGATCTAGAAATATGGGAGGTAAGATTTACCCTGCTATCTAAGTTGATTTTTCTCATTTTACCCAATGATCAGATAATATTATGATGAAAAGGTATTAGATCAAAACAACCTGCTATAATGTTTAATCATGTGACAGTCATCTTTAGTACTGTGGCAATTCAACTCAGTTACTTTGACATTTTGTCCGAAAATATAGTGCACATTCGAATTTTTTAAGTCAAAACGTGTAAACTTTGACCAAGTTTATAAAAAAAATTATCAACATGTAAAATACCAAATCAATACCATTTGATTCATCACGAAATTTATTTTCATCAGGTATATATTAGGTATTGTGCGGTCAAAGTTTGTGAAGCTTGACTTTCACGAAAACCAATCTGCACATTATTATGGGGCGGAGTGAGTACCTAACAAATTCAGAAAGTTCAGCACATTATCAAAGTAGGGCGAATAAACCAAGTTAGCCAATTAGGGGAATCTCAGATGACAAGTTGCCTTTCTCATATAAAAACTAGATTGCGTAGGAATTACTTGACAACTTTTCATTCATCGAAGAAATTGGCACCGAAAGTTGGGTTGAAAACTTAAACATGAGTGATTGCCTGGTAGAAGTGTGCAGCTGCAGCCACACGTTCCACCAACTGAGCTAGGCTTAGGGCCTCCTTTCTCATTTTATGGCACATGTACATTTCAAAAGGAACCACTAAAGTGGCTACTCCATTTGTTATTATGATGCAGGTTCTTGGCAAATGTCAACTTCTTGAAGCTGTCCAAGAGAAGGGACATGGATTGGATTCACTTGGTATGAAACTGCACTTCATCTATAATTGGTTTACGGAGTTCCTCTTTTGAAACTAATAGATTGGGCAAACAGAAAACTCCGCTCTAATCATTCCAGAAATTCAAATAGGTGTGAAAATGCATCTGCTACTAAATATGTTAAATTGTTAGTGGTCCTCCTAGAGTATTCTTCACCAAAGGAGGAGTATCATGGGCGTGCAGGCTAGTACTTCAAATACACCAACGCTCTTAGCAAAAACAAAATCATGTTCAATGTGTATGTGTTGAATGTGGTGTCTCTAGAAATTGTGCCCAGACCTGCCTATGGACATAGCTATATATCCTTTTGCCAGCGTGATGTTTAGAACTATCTTATTCATGGTACTGATCAAGATCCTATCATAATAGTTGTGGAAGACGGGTCGAACTGGAGCATGGGCCAAAGGCAGCTCTTCTGTCTGGGACGCGCACTTTTGAGAAGATGCCGCATCTTAGTTCTTGATGAAGCGACGGCCTCTATAGACAACGCAACAGATGTTGTCCTTCAGAAAACGATCCGAACAGAGTTCAAGTATTGCACCGTTATTACAGTTGCACACCGTATACCAACAGTTATGGACTGTGATATGATACTTGCATTGAGAGATGGTATGTTTCTCTTACCGGCAACTTATTAGAAATATAGTTATTTCTTATGGTTCAACCCATCGTCTTATTGACAACACCAATTTATATGGAATTTATGAATTATAGTTGATACCACATACAGAGTATATTGTAGATCTTTCCCGTACTAATGATGTGTGTACGGACACTTCAGGGAGAGTAGCAGAGTATGACAAACCTGTAAAGCTCATGGAGACTGAAGGATCTCTCTTTCGTGAGCTGGTCAAGGAGTATCGGTCACACACATCAAACACAAATATTTAGAAGAGACTGTCAATTTTGATTGTTTACTTGCTGCAGCTTTCCAAGAGAGAGAAAATAAATCAGCTTTTATTCTACGCTTTCCAAAAGAGATACACGTGAAGCTATATTCCTCGGAGGAGTTCATCAATTTGGTACCATAGGAAAAACAGTACCATCTGTATTATCTCGAAGTTTCTTTTGCTATTTATTGCTACCGGAAATTCTGTGCAAATACACTGTGAGCTGTCATAGTTAACTGATGAAGTTGAAGAGAGTAAATCCCCGGAGATTCCCTTGCTCCAGAAGTCAGATACAGTATAAAAGGCTAAACAGGAGGGACCCTGCTGACCGTACTGATTAGCAAGGCTAAATGAGAGCTCATAATATGTTCATTGATTGATGCACGCAACCATCTTTTATTATGAAGCGTCAAGTCTTATAGAAAATAAAATAAACATGTCAGTCAAGGCTAAGATAGCCTCAGTAGGGATAACATGACGCACTTATGCATCAATGGTCCTACTGGTAGACCATAATCAAAATAGGTTGAAGATAGATTTGGCTACACCTAGATATCTGAGAATGTCATGCATCCACACGCTAAAGTAAGAACCACGTACAGATCCAATAGTCAGGTGGATAACCTACAAGGAATCGGAATATCTTTTGCTGTTAAAAACTGTCGACGATTGATGCACAGACGATTTTATGATCTACATGGAGTCGAGGAATGTAGAGTGACGGATGGTGTCCAAAGGGATCTCAACGGCGATGAAGGTGACACGGTAGTTTTACCTAGGTTCAGGTCCACGGATGAGTAATAGCCCTACGTCCTACATATATGTCTTTATTGTTGAGAGGATTACAATGGTCATGAACTTGTAGGTCAACTCCATATCAGACACACAATATGCATGAAAAAGGATACTACTAAGTCGTAGAATAGAAAGGGATAATTAAATGACCAATTGAACATGTCATCAGTTCACACAATTGACCATATCACTATATTAGAACACACACAAAAATTGAAAAGGGGGGAAGGCCCCTGCCTCTGCATCATCTAGATGGACACATCCAAATAAAACAGATCTGACAAGTTCACACATACCTGGGCATTGTAAGTAAATTTTGGTTCCAGAAAATACTACACCTGACCTAACGACCACCAATGCTAGACCATCAGGAGATGATGGAGATTTACCAATTTCCACCAATGACTGCGTCAACTCTGCTGTTTCCCCATTGCTTCCTAAATAAATAAAAATGCATAAAGCATCCAAATTTCAAGAATTAATCAATGGGTGTACACTACTGGGGTTCGACATCGAAATTTTAGTACTAAATCATCTTCGGCGCTTGCACTAATTAGGACAACTTGGGCGATTGCACTAACCAGAAAAATAGGAGGTGGTTACTGAACATAGCTGACCAAAACCAAGGGTCCTGGGCGAGTGACCGACGAGCCGACGAGGGAGCGGCGTCTCAGCGTGCACTGCCGGCATGGACGAACCGCGTGCGGGTAACGGGGTTCCAAGCGCGGAGAAGCCAGAGGACCCTCGGGCGCCGGCGTGCGGGCTGCCGGCGTGGGCGGACTGGAACGGCGAGCCGTGGGCGTGCCGCGTGGTTGGAAGGGGATGGAGGTTCCGAGGAGGAGGTCAGAAGTGACCGCTGGTCAGAACTCAGGATAAGCTATCACGTCGCCGGCGGCCGACGCGGAGGATGGAGGGGACGAACTGCTTCCTGAATCGCTCTATCGGCAAAGGCAAATTTGACAATTTTGACCTCTGACTGAAATCATTTCACGGAATGAACTGCCCGTGAAACTATTTCACACCCATAACCTTTTTATGTAGCGCCCGCCACGACGGCTCCACACCCTACGGTGCAGCGCCTAGCTCGGGGGCGTTGCACACCAGTTCACCGTGGCAGCCCCTGCTCAAGACTCCAAAGAAGGTAACGCCCAAGCTAGGCGTCACACTTGTAAAGTCTGGCGCTGGCCAGAGGCGCTTCATCAGTGACTTATCCACCACTTGGTCGCCCCCCCCCCCCCCCACACCACACACTCTCCCACTCTCCTCCCCGAGCTTTGCCCCCTCTCCCACTCTCTCCCCCTCTCAAATCCTCTCCCAAATCTTGCAAATTTGAAGGATTTGTCCGTAGATTTCGAAGTCAAACCCTCCATCAAGGTAATATTCTCCGATCCCCTTGTTTTGATCCAAGTAAAGTTCCCATTGCTCATTTGTTGCTAGTTTGGGGAAACCCTAATTTTGTTTGGATTTAGAGATTTGCATGGAGATGTGAGATGTTTGTTTGCCAATTTCTATAATTAGGCTTTGTTATTATGCTAGGGTTATTCTTATGGGTGTTCTTATGTTGGTGCTAGGGTTAGGTATAGGGCTAGGGTTATGGTTATGGTTATGGTTAGGGTTAGGGTTGTTGTTTGATATATATATTAGGGTTTCTATTCCGTGTTAATCTTTGTATTAGTACTCATGGAAGCAATGTTACCTCGTGTTTTTGAAATGCTTATAGGGATGGGAAGAACATGTGTGTTTGTTCATCATGGGGACAAGGACGCCTTTTTGAAAGGCAATATAGAACCGGACCCGGATGAGGTTGACATGGTGTTTGATAGTAGTCCTAGCTATGCGGAGCTCTTGCAACAAGTTAGGAAAGATTTGAATTGGACGGACCCTAGTGATATCATTGAGTTGGAGGGAAGGTATAATGTTGGTTTTGGAATGCACATCCGTTGGAAGAAAATGCGTGTCAACTCGGAGCAACGTTGGGTTGCATACAAGGAGACGGTTGCCGAATCACTAGACAAGGCTCTTGAGTTATTTGCAACGAAGAAGGTTGATTCAAGTTTGCATTTGGACTTGAACCGGAACCCCTCCCCTTTGGTTGCTAGTAGCCCCACACCCTTGAAGCGAGATGAAATTGTTGAACCTCTTTTGACCCAAGAAGTGAGGCCAACATTGAACCTGTTTACAGACAACCAAGATGAAGCTTTGCAAGAGGACAATGATGAGTGGACGATGCCAATGAAGTTGGTCTCCATGACAACAATGTGGGTGATCTTGACAAATATCACTTGCAAGAGACAATGGACCATTCCATCCCTTTTTCCCGTGCATATGCATCGGACTCGGATGACGATGGTCCCGATGAACAAGTTGATGCGGAGGGGTTCACGGTGAAGGAGGCCGAAGCTTTCGAGAAGGTATTTGGTCGGGATCATCGGACTACATTGTTCAAGGATGTTAGTCTCGTGGATGAAGCCGTGGTAGATGGTGTCCAATGTGTATGAGGGAGTCCTGGACTAGGGGGTGTCCGGATAGCCGAACTATCATCTTTGGCCGGACTCCAAGTGTGACGCCCCCGATTCAATCGTACACTAATCATGCACGCAAATGTGTACGATCAAGATCAAGGACTCACGGAAGATATCACAACACAACTCTACAAATAAAATAAGTCATACAAGCATCATAATACAAGCCAGGGGCCTCGAGGGCTCGAATACAAGTGCTCGATCATAGACGAGTCGTGGAAGCAACAATATCTGAGTACGTACATAAGTTAAACAAGTTGCCATAAGATGGCTAGCACAAACCGGGATACAGATCGAAGAGGAGCAGGCCTCCCGCCTGGATCCTCCTAGGTCACTCCTAGTCGCCGTCGCCGGCTGCACGTAGTAGTAGGCACCTCCAGTAGTAGTCGCCATAGGCGGTGGCGTCGCTCCTCGGCTCCATCGTCGATTGCAGCAATCGAGTATAGGTAGGGGGAAAGGGGAACAAGGCAACCGTGAGTACTCATCCAAAGTACTGCAAGCAAGGAGCTACACTACATATGCATGGATATATGTGTAAAGGCCATATCGATGGACTGTCTTTGCAGAATGCCGAGAATATGAGGGGATAGCTAGTCTTAACGAAGACTACGCTTCTAGACACTGTCTTGCAACAGTAGGAGGGACAAACTGAAGTCCTCCAAGTAACATCACATAGCAATAATCCTACCCGCAATCCCTGCTCATATCCCCGAGCGAGAGCGACCACCGGTTGTATCGGCACTTGGAAGGGTGTGTTTTATCAAGTATCCGGTTCTAGTTGTCATAAGCTCAAGGTACAACTCCAAGTCGTCCCTGTTATCAAGATCACGGCTATCCGAATAGATTAACTTCCTGCAGGGTGCACCATCTTACCCAAAGACGCTTGATCCCATTTGGCGGACACACTTTCTGGGTCATGCCCGCCGCGGAAGACCAACACGCCGCAGCCCCACCTAGGCACAACAGAGAGGCCAAGACGCCGGTCTAAACCTAAGCGCAGCAGGTGCAGGCCCATCGCCTCGAGCACACCTGCACGCTATGCGTCGCGGGCCGAAGCGACCTAGCCCATCAGCGTTCCACCCAATCCGGCGGCCGCCTCGTCGTGACGTCTGAAGTGCTTGGTGATACCACGACGCCGGATACCCATAACTACTCCCGCGTAGATGGTTAGTGCATATAAGCTCGTAGCCAACCCAGATCAAATACCAAGACCTCGTTAAGCGTGTTAAGTAACCGCGAACGCCGAACAGGCCAGGCCCACCTCTCTCTAGGCGGTCTCAACTCGCCTGCCGCTCCGCCACAAAGATCCACTCGTGGGTGCTCCATCACCGACCCGACTTTAGTCTCCACATGTATCATGTATAAGTATATAGTATATACCGTGATCAACTCCCGAGTGATCACGGCCCGATAGTATAGCACGGCAGACGGACAAGAAAGTAGGGCCACAGATGAAAGTACTAGCATCCTATACTAAGCATATAGGATTGCGGTAAGGTAACAATGAAGTTACAAGGACAAAGCTATGCAAAGAAGATAGGAGTATCTCAAAACAAGAACATGCTATACTACTCTAATGCAAGCGATGTAGATAAGAGTAGGCGATATCTGGTGATCAAGGGGGCTTGCTGGTTGCTCGCAAGAGAGAGGGTCGCCAACACCGTAGTCGAACCGGCCACCGCAGCGTCGGCCTCGTAGTCTACCGAGAGAAGAGGGGAAGAAACAATGAATACAAGGTAAACAGATGCATATCGATGCATGACATGCCAAGAAGCGATGCTAGGCGTGCCCTAACGTGGTATGAGGGGTTGGTTAGGGAAACATCCGGAGAGGTAATCCGGTGTTTTGGGTTTTCAGCGGAGGAGCGGAGGGGAAAGTTGCAGTTCGATAGGTTAGGGGTGTGCGGTGACGAACGGATCAAGCGTATCCGGATTCGCCTCGTGCGTTCGAGTAACTTTCATGTTGAAATTATTTTAATCCGGATTACGGATTAAAAGATATGATTTTAAAAGATTTTATTAATTTTGGGAATTTAATTAATTATTTAATTAATCTCAAAATGCATTTATGACATCAACATGATGTCATGCTTGACATCAAGAATCAACAGGGGTTGATCGAGTCAACCCCGACAGTGGGTCCCGCATGTCATTCTCTAATATCTAATTAACCTAATCGAGTTAATTAACTTTAGTTAATTAGGTTAATTAGTGATTAGGGTTAATTAATCAGAATTAATTAGATTAATTAATTACTTAATTAATTAATTTATTTATTAATTACTTAATTAGTTTCATTTAATTTTTATTCCCTGTTTTAATAAAAAAAACGTTCTGTGGGGGGGTGGGGCCCCCATGTCATTTGCCCTAAGGGCCATAGCGGTGTCTTGGTCTAAGGCGGTGGGCGACGGCGCCAAGCCCGCCCGAGGCGAGCGAACGGGCACAGATCAAGGGCACCAGCCCGAACGGCGCAGATGGTCGCATGGCGCCTGGCGAGGCCATTCGGGCGATGGGGCGGCGAAGCGAGGTGGCAGGCGAGGCGAGACAGGCACGCGAACGCAGCAACCGCCACGGGCGTGGGGCATTGCCCGGCCGAGGCCATCGAAGCAATGGAGTCGAGGGCCCGGGGCACGACGCCGGCGGGCGGCCGGAGTGGGACGCGGTGCCCGAACGGGAAGGGCCAAGGAGGGTTCATGCCGTGGGGCGCCGCTGGCGACGGGCGTCCGGCGGCCGGAGGCGCGCCGACGTGGGGAAGAGAGGGAACCGGGGAGGCGAGCTCACAGGGGGTCTAGGGAGTGGGCTCGGTGGGCGCGACGGTGACCGGCGAGGCGAGGCGGCGGGCGTCTGCGCCAGCGTCGGGGAGGGAGGGGTCGATCCATGGCGGCGAACCCAGCGATGGGGAGGGGAGGAGGGGTCCGGGCGGCGTAGAGGAGGAGGAGGAGGTCCGGCGGTTGGGCGGCGGGCCATGCCGGCGATGTGGGGCGCGACGGATCTCGCCCGATCTGGATCAAGCGGGCAGGGGAGAAGGGGGCGGGGTGGGGCGAGTGGGGGCGAGAGGGGGCGGCTAGGGTTGGCCAGGGGGGGGATAAGTGGCCGGGGCGGCTGGGCCGGCCCAAGGGAGGGAACTGGGCCAGTGGAGAGGGCCAGTGGGGAGGGGGGCTGGCCGGGCCAGGGGGAAGGGCTGGCCCCTGATGGGCCAGGGGGTTCCCATCCTCTTTTCTTCTCCTCTTTCTTTTCTTTTATTATTTTTCCTTTTCTGCTTTCTGTTTTAGTTTAATTAAAATGCCAAAACATTTTACAAAAATTAGTGCACCCCACCATAATTAGGTTTGCTATTTTAGATAACCCCCGAACATTTTACTTTTAGTTTTTGAAACCTTTTATCTTTGTTTTTGTTTTGAATTTATTTGTAGACCGGGTTCGAAGAAACGGGAGGTTAGCCACAGTAACCGGGGTGTTTACTGTTCCTTAATCATCCGGGTGTTACAAATCTCCTCCACTACAAGAAATCTCGTCCCGAGATTTAGGAGGTAGAAGGAAAGAGTGCGGGATATTCATCTCAAGACGATCCTCGCGTCCTGTGTGGCTTCGTCTTCAGAGTGATTCGACCACTGGACTTTGAGGAACTTGATCGCCTTCTGACGTGTGCGGCGTTCAGCTTGGTCGAGAATGCGGACCGGATGCTCTTTATAGGAGAGGTCCTGTTGCAATTCGAGCACTTCATGGTCCACTGCTCGGATTGGGTCCTTGAAGCAGCGTCGGAGTTGGGACACGTGGAACACATCGTGAACCTGAGAAAGGTTCGACGGAAGCTCCAGTTGATAGGCCACTTTTCCACGCCTTTCCAGAATAGTGAAAGGGCCAATATAGCGAGGCGCTAACTTGCCCTTGATCCCGAAGCGGTGAGCACCCTTCATTGGTGTAACGCGAAGATAGGCCTTTTCGCCAGGTTGATAGACCATGTCTTTGTGATGACGGTCATAATTACTCTTTTGACGCGATCGAAAGCGGTCTTGAGATTCTCACGAATAATGCGGACTTGTTCTTCGGCATGTTGGATAATATCCGGACCAAGAGTGGACGTTCCCGATTCGACCAGTTCGGAGGGTTCGCACTTTCGTCCATATAACACTTCAAGGGGCCATCTTCGACTAGCTTGATAGCTATTATTATAAGAGAACTCAGCATACGGAGAGATTCCTCCCATTTCTTGCCGAATGAACGACACAAGCTCGAAGCATGTCTTGAGAATTTGGTTGACACGCTCAACTTGCCCTTGAGATCATGGATGAAACGCAGATCTTGAAAGATAAATGAGTTCCCATAGCTTCTTGAAAACTTGCCTGAATCTTGAAGTGAATAAGCTGCCACGGTCCGAACCGATAACCAATGGGATACCGTGAAGTGAAACAATTCGACATATAGAGAGTTGCAAGCTGGCTAGCGAAGATCGTTTCTTTGACCGCCGAAAATGTGCAACTTTAGAAAGCCGGTCAATGACGACAAGAATTGCATCATTACCTTTCTGCGATTTGGGGAATGCAGTGACGAAGTCCATTTCAACATGGTCCCATTTCCATTCCGGAATAGAGATAGGCTGCGAGTTCCAAAGAGGCCTTTGATGTTCCGCTTTGATACGACGGCAAACGTCACACTCGGCAACATAGCGAAGCGATGTCTTGCTTCATATTAGACCACTGAATCTCGACGAATGTCTTGATACATCTTTGTATCGCCGGGATGGATACACAGAGGCGATCATGAGCTTCTTTCATAACCTTCGAGTCATATTCAGGTTTTCCTTCTTACATGGCACCACTAGGCGGCCTTTGAAGTACAAGGCGCCATCATCAAGAATAGTGAAGGACGAGGATTTCCTTTCTTGATGTCTTGTTTAATCTTGTAGACTTGAGTCAAATCCTGCATTGTCTTTATGGTGCCCACGAGATCGGGTTCAACAGCCGGGTAAAGAGGGAACCTGGGGAACAACACGGAGATTCATCTTGCGGAACTCCGGAGGAGGGGAGCGAGTGCACCGGAGGAACAATATGGAGGTTCAGCTTTGAATTCTTCAACAAGTGGGGCTGAACTTGGTGAACTCAAGGTGGTTGCAATAAGACTTGCGGCTCAAGGCATCACCATTACATTAGCCTTGCTCGGCGATAGGAAATACCCAAATCAAAGTCTGCAATCGCTCCATCCATCTCTCGCTAACGGAGGTTCAGGTCTGGCTGAGTAAACAGGTACTTCAGACTTTGGTGGTCGGTGAAGATCTCGCAACGATTACCGAGAAGGTAATGTCGCCATTGCTTTAGTGCATGAATGACGGCAGCAAGTTCGAGGTCATGAACTGGGTAGTTCTCCTCGTGAGGGCGCAATTGTCGAGAGGCATAAGCAACCACTTTGCGCTCTTGCATTAGGACACCGCCTAATCCTTGACGAGAAGCGCCGCGATAAATGACGAAGTCCTTCTTAGTATCGGAGGAGCTAGCATCGGGCGAAGTCAACTTGTCTTTGAGTGCTCGGAAACTTTCCCGACATTTATCATCCATTGGAATTTGACGCCTTATGCAACAAAGTTAGTCGAGGCTGGCAATCTTGGAGAAGTTCTCGACGAATCGACGGCAATAGCTGGCGAGACCGAGAAAACTTCTGACTTGCTTAACGTTCTTCGGAGGAGTCCAATCAAGAATGGCCTGAACTCTTTCAGGGTTGACGGCAATACCATCCTTAGAAATGACATGCCCAAGATAGGTTACTTCGGGAAGCCAGAATTCACACTTGGAGAACTTGGCATAGAGTTGATGCTCTCGTAGCTTTTCCAAAGACAAGACGAAGATGTTCAGATGTTCTTCTTCATTCTTGAAAAGATCAGGATATCATCCAGATAAACCACCACGAACTTGTCGAGGTAATCCATGAATATATAGTTCATCAAAGCAGAGAAGGTGGCTGGAGCATTGGTTAAGCCGAAGACATGACGGTGTACTCGTATGAACCATAGCGAGTCACAAATGCGGTCTTGGGGATATCCTCCTCACGAACACGGATCTGGTGGTAACCCAACCTCAAGTCGAGTTTGAGAACACCGACGAACCAGCCAGCTTGATCATAAAGATCATTGATCCGAGGAAGAGGATACTTATTCTGAATGGTAGCTTGATTTATGGGACGGTAGTCTTGGACCAATCGGTTTGTCCCATCCTTCTTCTTGACAAAGAGTGAAGGTGCTCCCCAAGGAGAGCAACTTGGGCGAATGAAGCCACTTTGAAGAGATTTGTCGATTTCCTCCTTTAGCTCAAGGAGTTCATGCGGCGGCATCTTGTAGGGTCGCTTGGCTATAGGAGTGGTGCCTGGTTTCAAGTCGATGACGAATTCGACAGCCCTAGCAGGGGGAATCCCTGGAAGTTCTTCAGGAAAGACGTCTTGGAAATCGCAAACGACGGGAATGTTTTCAATTCCCTCGAGGGGTGCGGCGTTCAATGCATTCAATGCATAGAGCCTTGCCTCGGCATCTTGAACCAGACGAGCATTGTAGCCTACTATTTCATCAGAAGGGTGTAGCAGATGGACGGTCTTAGTGGCGCAAACGATCGACGCCGTATGCGCTTTCAACCAATCCATCCCCAAAATGAGGTCGATGTTAGACGTCTTCAGGATAATGGGGGAGGCATAGAATTCCAGCCCTCCGATTTCCACGGGGACGTCGACGCCAACCATGGAGGTTTGACATTGTCCCAATGGAGTTTTTCCCACTACCGAAGAGTTCATCTCCTCACACTTAACGTCGTGCTTGTATGCAAAGTCTTCAGACATGAATGAATGCGATGCTCCTGAATCGAATAAAACAGATGCAGTAATGAATTTACGAGGAGTGTACCCATCACATGGCAGGCTGGTCTTGAGCTTCGTTCAGATCAACGTGGTTGGCCTGAGCTTGCCCATAAGACTTGCCGGTGTTGTTGCGGTTCAGGTGTTTCCACGGCCACCTTTGGAAGGGCCGATTGATTCGCTCTGTTGCATTCTCTAGCACGGTGCCACTGTTGTCCGCTTTGAAGCATAAGCCATTATTGGGAGTGGGAGCAGGAGCTTGGGGTGGTGGAGCTGGAAGCTTGGCTGCTTAGTTGTAGGCGCACGAGGTGTAGCATAGTTCGCCTTGAAGCGGTGCATTCGGCCGGTACATCTTGTTGGGAATCCATATCTTGCGCTTCTGCGAGGACGGGCCCAAGATGAGCCCGTGTCACGGTTGCGCTGTTAGAGCTCGGTATTCCTGCAGACCAGTTTCGACATTGATAGCTTTGTTCACCAAGGTGGCGAAATCAGCAAAGTCGTGCACTAGAAGTGCGAGCTTGATGTTAGCTTGAAGACCGTCACGGAACTTCTCCCGTCTGCGTGCATCAGTTGCAATATCCTCTTGAAAGATAGCGAGACAAGTCCAGAACTCTCGCCGATAGGCTTCGACAGCTTGTTGCCTTGGGTGAGGTTGCGAACTCACGCTTCTTCCGTCCATGACCCCTTGAGGATGAAGCGGGCACGGAAGGCAGCTGGAAGTCCGCCGGTGATGAGTGTTCCAAGCTGGCAGAGTACGCCGTGGCTGTCCCACCATTGAGCTGCGGGTCCTTCAGAAGAAGGAAGCAAAGGTGACATAGTGGCGGGCTACATCAGCAGACTCCATCTCATAGGTGATGTCACGGAGCGATCATCGAGATCCGATGGCTGGGTTGAGCTGCGGTACACGCCGGGTTCAGCGTATGAAATCCTGCAGAGTTGTTCCGTTTGGGTGCCGGGTGCATATTGGGGCGAGGAACTGTGCCATCATGTTCTCCATGAACTGGCGATTCATCTCGAGCTGTTGGATCATACCAGCCATGTACTCGGCGGTGGTGGGAAGTTGGCACCACGACCACGACCTGCTGGCCTAACCATCCCGCTATTATATAACAGGGGTAGTTCAAAGATTTGAGAAATTAAGCGAGAGACAGAATCATTCATGATGAAACATGCATAATGAATACAAAGATGATGGGAACTACATAGTAGTTGGCATATCTTACAAAAGGAATCATGCATAGAGTTCGATACATAGAGTCCAATACATAGACTACTACATCACAGCGGCACGCAGCTCATGGCGAATACATCAAACACTAACAAGCAAGTCTACATCAGGTCCACAGCGGCATCTGCGGAGGTAGTCAGAGCTTTGAAAGTCTGGTAGTCGGCAATGGATAGTCCTCCACGCCGGTGACACAGGGGCCGCGGATACTCGGTGCTGAATCCGGCGTCCGTGGCGTAAAGGGGCCAAGTGCGGAGAGTAGCCTCCCACGTCCGCCAACCGACACCCCGGGGCATCACGGTCTGGCTGGGTAGATCGCAGAACGCGCAGCTCTCCGGATCGGACAAAGGGTGCATCAGCGTCGAGCACAGTAGAGGTGCCGACGGGTGATGTACAACTCGTGGCGAAGAGCTCGGTTAGCTCGATCCAGCCCATCGATGCGTAACAAAGTTCGATGGTAGAAGGGCTCTCTGGTGACGATGGAGTAGGCAGCGGTGTAGTAACCTCCTCACCAACATCGACGCGATAGCAATGTGCCCGAAGGGGAGGTGTCCAACTCTCGATACTCGCACGAAGACGTGTCGAGCAGCATAAGCGACATCGTGGACTGCCATATCGATAGTCATTCCAACACCATGTGCGGTGTGCGACAAGAGTGGACTCGTACTCCGAGAGTAGAGGTGGACGATGGCGCGGTACTACTCCTGGTTATAGTCCCGGTACTCCTCATAGACGGTGTACTCGGGTGCCAGCGATAACCCGATAGGTCATCATCTCGGCTAGCACCGCAGTGATCCCAAGGCACCAATGGCCGTCGTGTGGCGCATTTACCTGCCTCGTGGGTTCCATCTGAAAACAAAGACGCTTCAAAGGAGTCAAATGACGGTGGAAATTGCTCAAATACAATTCCAAGAACAACTAAGGCTATATCCAACTTTGGGGTGAATGCGGTCACGGGATCCTAGTGATAGTTAGTAAAATCGTTTAACCCGAGTAGAAGAGAGTTCAGAGTCCCAGAGTAAAGGTCGAGGAGTAAAAGATCCTAGTACCACCCGATGGCGACGTGGGCCCGTAAGGCACACAACCAAGTTAGTAAAAGTTTTTGCAATGTCTAGACTCGACTTTGGCCAAGGAGTGTGGAAGGGGGATTCCTACAGGCAGTCGGCTCTGATACCAACTTGTGACGCCCCCGATTCAATCGTACACTAATCATGCACGCAAATGTGTACGATCAAGATCAAGGACTCACGGGAAGATATCACAACACAACTCTACAAATAAAATAAGTCATACAAGCATCATAATACAAGCCAGGGCCTCGAGGGCTCGAATACAAGTGCTCGATCATAGATGAGTCAGTGAAGCAACAATATCTGAGTACGGACATAAGTTAAACAAGTTGCCATAAGATGGCTAGCACAAACCGGGATACTGATCGAAGAGGAGCAGCCTCCCGCAGGGGATCCTCCTAGGTCACTCCCGGTCGTCGTCGGGCTGCACGTAGTAGTAGGCACCTCCAGTACTAGTCGTCATAGGCGGTGGCGTCGCTCCTGGCTCCATCGTCCGATTGCAGCAATCGAGTATAGGTAGGGGGAAAGGGGAACAAGGCAACCGTGAGTACTCATCCAAAGTACTGCAAGCAAGGAGCTACACTACATATGCATGGATATATGTGTAAAGGCCATATCGGTGGACTGCTTCAGAATGCCGTAATATGAGGGGATAGCTAGTCTTAACGAAGACTACGCTCGACACTGTCTTGCAATGTAGGAGGGACAAACCAAAGTCCTCCAAGTAACATCACATAGCAATAATCCTACCCGCAATCCCTACTCATATCCCCGAGCGAGAGCGACCACCGGTTATATCCGCACTTGGAAGGGTGTGTTTTATCAAGTATCCGGTTCTAGTTGTCATAAGCTCAAGGTACAACTCCAAGTCGTCCATTATCAAGATCACGGCTATTCAATAGATTAACTTCCTGCAGGGTGCACCATCTTACCCAAAGACGCTTGATCCCATTTGGCGGACACACTTTCTCGGTCATGCCCGCAATGGAAGATCAACACGTCCGCAGCCCCACCTAGGCACAACAGAGGCCAAGACGCCGGTCTAAACCTAAGTCTTGCGCAGGGTGCAGGCCCATCGCCTCGAGCACACACCTGCATGTTGCGTCTGTGCGCGGAAGCATACCTAGCCCATCAGCGTTCCAGTCCAATCCGGCGCGCGCCGCCGTCACGACGTCTGAAGTGCTTCTGATACCACGACGCGGGATACCCATAACTACTCCCGCGTAGATGGTTAGTGCGTATAAGCTCGTAGCCAACCCGGATCAAATACCAAGACCTCATTAAGCGTGTTAAGTAACATGCGAGCGCCGAACAGGCTGTGCCCACCTCTCTCCTAGGCGGTCTCAACTCGCCCCGCCTCCGCCACAAAGATCCACTCATGGTGCTCCATCACCACCCGACTTTAGTCTCCACATGTATCATGTATAAGTATATAGTATATACCGTGATCAACTCCCGAGTGATCACGGCCCGATAGTATAGCACGGCAGACGGACAAGAAAGTAGGGCCACAGATGAAAGTACTAGCATCCTATACTAAGCATATAGGATTGCGGTAAGGTAACAATGAAGTTACAAGGACAAAGCTATGCAGCAAAGATAGGAGTATCCGAAAATAGTAACATGCTATACTACTCTAATGCAAGCGATGTAGATAAGAGTATGCGATATCTGGTGATCAAGGGGGGCTTGCTGGTTGCTCGGCAAGAGAGAGGGTCGTCAACACCGTAGTCGAACTGCCACCGCAGCGTCGGCCTCGTAGTCTACCGGAGAGAAGAGGGAAGAAACAATGAATACAAGGTAAACAGATGCATATCGATGCATGACATGCCAAGAAGCGATGCTAGGCGTGCCCTAACGTGGTATGAGGGGGTACTGGTTAGGGGGGGAAACATCCGGAGAGGTAATCCCGGTGTTTTGGGTTTTGAGGCGGAGGAGCGGAGGAAAAGTTGCAGTTCGATAGGTTAGGGTGTGCGGTGACGAACGGATTGCGTATCCGGATTCGCCTCGCTGTTCGAGTAACTTTCATGTTGAAATTATTTTAATCCGATTACGGATTAAAAGATATGATTTTAAAAGATTTTATTAATTTCGAATTTAATTAATTATTTAAATAATCTCGAAAATGCATTTATGACATCAAGATGATGTCATGTTGACATCAAGATCAACAGGGGTTGATGAGTCAACCCCGACAGTGGGTCCCGCATGTCATTCTCTAATATCTAATTAACCTAATCGAGTTAATTAACTTTAGTTAATTAGGTTAATTAGTGATTAGGTTAATTAATCGAATTAATTAGATTAATTAATTACTTAATTAATTACTTAATTAATTAATTAATTAATTAATTACTTAATTAGTTTCATTTAATTTTTATTCCTGCTTTAATAAAAAACGTTACGTAAAGGTGGGGCCCCATGTCATTGCCCTAAGGGCCATAGCGGAGTCTTGGTCTAACAGGCAGCGGGCGACGGCGCCCAGTGCTTGCCCGGGCGAACAGGCACAGATACGGGCGGGCACCAGCCCGAACGGCGCATGGTCGCCACAAGCCTGGCGAGGCCATTCGAGGCGATGGGGCGGCGCGCGAGGTGGCCAGGGCGAGCGAGACAGGCACGCCACGGGCAACAGCCACGGGGCGTGGGGACAGCGCTGCCCGGCCGTGAGGCCATCGAAGCGGAGTCGTCGGCGCCCGGCGGGCACGACGCCGAAGCGCGCGGGCGGCGGAGGGACGCGTGCCGAACGGGAAGGGCCAAGGAGGGGTTCGGCGGCCGTGGGGAAGGGCGCCGGCGACGGTGGCGTCCGGGCGGCCGCGGCGTCGTCGGCAGAAGAGAGGGAACCGGGGAGGCGAGCTCACGGGGAGGGGTCTAGGGAGTGGGCTCGGTGGGCGCGACGGTGACCAGCGAGGCGGCGGCGAGGCGTCTGGCCGGCGTCGGGAGGCGGGGTCGATCCATGGCGGCGACCCAGCGTGGGGCGAGGAGGAGGAGGGTCCGGCGGCAGTGTAGAGGAGGAGGTCCGGCGGCGGGGCCGCCATGCGATGTGGGGCGTGGGGATCTCGCCGATCTGGATCGGGCGGGCGGGGAGAAGGGGGTCGGGGTGGGGCGAGTGGGGGCGAGAGAGGTGGGCGGCTAGGGTTGGCCGGGGTGGGGATAAGTGGCAGGGGCCGGGCCGCCCAAGGAGGAACTGGGCCAAGGAGAGGGACAGGGGGAGGGGGGGCCGGGCCAGGGGGAAGGGCTGGCCTCGATGGGCCAGGGGTTCCCATCCTCTTTTCTTCTCCTCTTTCTTTTCTTTTATTATTTTTCCTTTTACGCTTTACATTTTAGTTTAATTAAAATGCCAAAACATTTTACAAAAATTAGTGCACCCCACCATAATTAGGTTTGCTATTTTAGATAACCCCTAACATTTTACTTTTAGTTTTGAAACCTTTTATCTTTGTTTTGTTTTGAATTTATTTGTAGACCGGTTCAAGAAACGGAGGTTAGCCACAAGAATCGGGTGTTTTTTTTTATGGGGAACCGGGTGTTTATCTTGTTCCTTAATCATCCGGGTGTTACACCAAGACTATGAAGATACAAGATTGAAGACTTCGTCCCTTGTCTGGATGGGACTTTCCTTGGCGTGGAAGGCAAGCTTGGCGATACGGATATGTAGATCTCCTACCATTGTAACCGACTCTGTGTAACCCTAACCCTATTCGGTGTCTATATAAACCGAAGGGTTTTAGTCCGTAGGACGAACAACAATCATACCATAGGCTAGCTTCTAGGGTTTAGCCTTTCTGATCTCGTGGTAGATCTACTCTTGTACTACTCATATCATCAATATTAATCAAGCGGGAGTAGGGTATTACCTCCATCGAGAGGGCCCGAACCAGGTAAAAACATCGTGTCCCTTGTCTCCTGTTACCATCCGCCTAGACGCACGCTCGGGACCCCCTACCGAGATTCGCGGTTTTGACACGGCATTGGTGCTTTCATTGAGAGTTCCTCCGTGTGCGTCACCTATAGGCCCGATGGCTCCTTCGATCATCAACAACGACGCGGTCCAGGTGAGACTTTTCTCCCGGACAGATCTTCAGATTCGGCGGCTTTGCATCGCGGGCCAATTCACTTGGCCATCCGGAGCAGATCAAAAGCTACGCCCGCCATCGTGTCGATTCGAGTTTGAACTACACGGCCGACATCCGTGGAGACTTGATCTTCGATGGATTCGAGCCACGCCAAGTCGCGCCAGACTTGTCTCGATGGGCACGATCTAGCTCTGCCGCGAGCAAAGGTCACCGAGGCCGCACAAAGATCCGCTCCGACCCTTAGCTCGGGCCGACTCCCCGATCGAGGACGAGTGGTTGGACACCGCCTCGGGGCTACGATCTCAACGGTGATTGAGCCGGACTCCATCCCTGTCCTTGCGAAGATCTGACTCCAAGGTGCCGGACTCTCTCCGGAATCCAACCTCTCGCGCCCGCCTAATCGAATCCGATTGGGCGCCAATCATGGAGTTCACTGCCGCGGACATCTTTCAAAGACTCGCCTTTGGCGACATCTTGAATTCACTAAAGTCTCTCTCTTTATCGGAGAGCCTGGCGGACTACGGTCGGGAAGGTTGGGATGCGACGACGAAGAAATTCAACGCCCACCCACCACCCACTTTGTAGCCACTGCCGATGATTTAACCGACATGCTCGACTTCGACTCCGAAGACATCGACGGTATGGACGACGATGTTGGAGACGACCAAGAACCAGTGCCTACAGGGCACTGGAAGGCCACCTCGTCATACGACATATACATGGTGGACATCCCAAAAGATGGGAACGGCGATGGAACATCGGAGGATGACCCCTCCAAGAAACAACCCAAGCGCCGACGTCAGCGGCGCCGCTCTAAATCCCGCCACAGTAAAAACGGCGATTCCGGCACGGGAGACAATAATACCCCGGACAGTGCCGAAGACGACCCCCTCCAGCAGGACTCGGCGCAGGAGGAGGGAGAAGCAAGACCGCACGACAGTGCGGCAGAAAGAGAGGTAGAGGACGATAATTATGCGCCCCCCTCCGAAGATGAGGCAAGCCTCGACGACGACGAATTTGTCGTGCCTGAGGACCCCGCCGAACAGGAGCATTTCAAACGCAGGCTTATGGCCACGGCAAGCAGCCTCAAGAAAAATCAGCAGCAGCTTAGAGCTGACCAAGATTTGCTAGCTGACAAATGGACTGAAGTCCTTGCAACCGAAGAGTATGAACTCGAACGCCCCTCCAAGAGATACCCCAAACGCAGGCTGCTACCCCAATTAGAGGAAGCAACACCCAAACCTACATCACCAGGCGCATGATGCGGCCGACCGCCACCCGTGGTCGCGACAGAGAGGCCTCTAGACCCTCCATTCAAGCCGTACTCGGCCGCCGAAAAGTACCAAGGCACGGGAAGCGCGCCGCACTGCGAGACATATTGGAGGACAAGGCAAGGCATACAAGATCGATCTACGGATCGCGTGGGCGCCCGACGACGCGTGATTTATAACCGCCACGCCGAATACAAAGAACTCCGGCGGGCGAACACGATGAGACAAAGCTCATATGAGCTACGCCGTGATATAGCCCAATCTGAGGCGCCAAGACACCCACTATGCTTCACGGATGAAGTAATGGATCATCAAATCTCGAGGGCTTCAAACCCAGTAAACATCGAATCATACGATGGTACCACAGATCCCGCGGTCTGGATCGAGGACTATCTCCCCCATATCCACATGGCCCGCGGTGATGATCTACATGCCATCAAATACCTCCCACTCAAGCTTAAAGGACCAGCTCGGCATTGACTCAACAGCTTGCCAGCAGAGTCAATCGGTTGTTGGGAGGACCTGGAAGCCGCATTCCTTGATAACTTCCAGGGCACATATGTGCGACCACCAGACGCCGATGACCTTAGCCATATAATTCGGCAGCCAGAAGAATCGGCCAGACAATCCTGGACACGGTTCCTAACCAAGAAAAATCAAATCATTGACTGTCCGGATGCAGAGGCCCTTGCAGCCTTCAAACATAACATCCGCGACGAGTGGCTAGCCCGGCACCTAGGACAGGAAAAGCCGAAATCCATGGCAGCCCTCACCACACTCATGACCCGCTTTTGCGCGGGAGAGGACAGCTGGCTAGCTCGTAGTAACAACTTGACCAAAAACCCTGGTAGTTCGGATACCAAGGACAGCAATGGCAGGTCGCGTCGCAACAAGAACAAGCGCCGCGTGCGCGATAATGATGAAGATACGGCAGTCAATGCCGGATTCAGAGGCTCTAAACCCGGTCAGCGGAAGAAGCCATTCAAAAGAAATACCCAGGGCCCGTCCAACTTGGACCGAATACTCGATCGCTTGTGCCAGATACATGGCACCCCCGAAAAACCAGCCAATCACACCAACAGGGATTGTTGGGTGTTCAAGCAAGCAGGCAACTTAAGTGTCGAGCTCAATGACAAGGGGCTGCATAGCGATGACGAGGAAGAGCCCCGGCCGCCGAACAATAGAGTACAGAAGGGCTTTCCCCCACAAGTGCGGACGGTGAACATGATATACGCAACCCACATACCCAAAAGGGAGCGGAAGCATGCACTAAGGGACGTACACGCGATGGAGCCAGTCGCCCCGAAGTTCAACCCATGGTATTCCTGCCCGATCACCTTCGATCGACGGGACCACCCCACCAGCATCCGTCACGGCGGTTTCGCTGCATTGGTTCTTGACCCAATTATTGACGGATTTCACCTCACCAGAGTCCTGATAGACGGCGGTAGCAGCCTGAACCTGCTTTATCAGGATACAAAGTCGCAAAATGGGCATAGACCCTCGAGGATTAAACCCACAAAGACGACCTTTAAAGGCGCCATACCGGGTGTAGAGGCCAATTGTACAGTGCTCGCCACACTCGAAGTGGTCTTCGGATCCCGGATAACTTCCGAGCGAAGAGTTAATCTTCGACATAGTCCCGCTCATGCAGCGGCTATCACGCCTTGCTTGGGCGAACCACATTTGCAAAGTTCAATGCGGTGCCGCACTACGCATACCTCAAGCTCAAGATGCCAGCCCTCGAGGAGTAATCACGGTCAATGGAAACACCGAACGCTCTCTCCGAACGGAGGAGCACACGGCGCCTCGCGGCGGAGGTGCAAAGCAGCCTCTCACAGCAATTCTCGAGTCCGCCATTAAACGTCCGGACACCGCTCAAGCGCGCCGAAGTAACCTACAACAAGACCGTCGCACGATTCAAGCATCGCGTAGTAATCCGCCCCAACCCCAGCCCTCGCGAATTGCGGCCCAAGATTACACGTACATAACTATGCTCCGGAGATACCATGGGCATAAGGGAGGGCACGACCACGGCATGCCCGCAATGCGGCTCAACCGCACTGGGGCCCCGATTGTGTCATTCTTTTCTTTTTCTTTTTTCTTACTTTCAGGACTCTGTTCTCCAGAAGCCTTGTACAGTATTCGCGCCGAACTCACGATGCAACAGCTAGGGAAGCAGAAAATTGCGTCGAGTGTCCAGGTGGTCTCTATTTACGAGCAGTATACCTGTTTTACATACCATCCCGCAGCTTACCCCTGGAGGGGACATGTTAAAAAGTCTCGTACCTTGCTTATCGCACAATTTGTATCGTTCTGCTTTTATTTGCAGTTTCTTTTGAATAAACAATACATAGCTCTTGCCTATTATTGCATTCTTTCCCATTATATATGTTCATTTATGACATTCTTGCAACCGCACAATTTGGTACGACCAATACACCAGGGGCTTAAGTACCCCAAAAGTATGGTGTGATAAGTCCGAACACTTTCACAAGTGCGGCACCCGAACTTATAGCATTATATGCATCGGCTCAATCATGTCTTGGGTCAATAGTTGGGTTTGCCCGGCTCCCATGTTTTGGTACCTTCGTTCCGTTATATCGGCTAAGGTAGCACCGGGAGAACCAGTCGATTGTGCCCCTGTTGAGCTGGGTTGAGCACCTCGATGGAGAAAGCTAAAACTGACCATCATGATAGGGCGAGAGCCGGTCGCTGTTTGAGAGGTTTTTTCGGTCCCTAAAGACTTATGCCGCTTAGAGCGAGGAACCGCATTGTCCGCCAAGGCGTGATAGCGCCTCGAACTCGGTCTTCCGAATACTAGGGGCTTCACCGAAATTTAAGATTATAGAATTCTATGGCTAAGTGAGAGTGTTCAAGCACTATAAGTCCGGTTGCCTTGTTCGTTGCGTTGAGCGCCTCCCTCGATGGACCCAAGAATGGGAACAAGAGTGCTCAAGTTTATCCCGAACACCCCAAAGACTCGTGGCATGGGGCTGAAGCCAACGACTTGCCATCTCTCAAATTTGATAAACGGCCGCATGTAAGGTAATATTTTAAATTAACAAGCATTGCTTAGCGCATATGAACAAGTTTTCAGCGTATAGGATAACAAATGCGAGTCTATTCAAAAATTACATCTTTGGAGCACTCATCCGCTATACGGCGGGCACCCTTCAGGACGCCCTCATAGTACATTTCGGGCTTGCGATGATCTTTGCCCTTCGGTGGCCCGTCCGTCACAAGCTTCTCCACATCCAGCTTGCCCCAGTGCACTTTAGCACGGGCAAGGGCCCGACGGGCACCTTCAATGCAGACGGAGCGCTTGATGACTTCAATCCATGGACAAAGGCCCACCACCGCCGCACTAGCCCAAAGTAGCTCCTGTGCATGGCTTCTAATGGCCACACCGAACTATAAGGCCCTTCATGGCCTGTTCGGCGACCTTGTGGAGCTCGACCAGCTGCTTCAGCTGGCAGCTTAGGGGCACGGATGTCCGCCTCAAAGATACCGAGACCGAACACCTTCTCCATCGAGCTCCCCTCCTTGGCGCGGTAGAACGCGGCAAGATCGTACACACTACGGGGCAGATTTGCGAATGCTCCTGGAGAGCTCCGAATCCGGGTAAGTAATAGGTAATTCACTTTCACATGCTTGCTTTGCATAAAGAATGCCTTACCCGCCGCTATCTTCTTTAATGATTCAATTTCTTGGAGGGCTTTTTGGGCCTCGGCCTTAGCAGCTTTGGCACTCTCAAGAGCCGAGGCAAGCTCGGACTCTCGGGTCTTCGAGTCACGCTCCAAACCCTCGTGTTTTTCCACGAGAGCCTGGAGCTCTTGCCGTACCTCCGCCAGCTGCGCCTCCCCCTTCTCTCGCTTGGTGCGATCCACAGCCGCTTTGTTTTCGCCCGCAGACACCGCTTCCTTCAGGGTCGCCACCTCGTTCGTGGCCCCTACAATACCCATGTTATTCCTGTCATTTTTTGCAACCGAATCCTTTCTATAAGGTATTTATTTAATAAGGTATTACTTACCTTCCTTGTCCTCGAGCTGCTTCTTGGCAAGGCCGAGCTCGTTCTCAGACCTCTCGAGGCTCGCTTCAATGCATTGACCTCCATGATCGGTCTGGCAGAGGTCGGCAGCAGATCGCATTCCCATATTGACATACTTATGTTAGACTCATGCATATATCTTTTTAGATCCTTAGTCCGACTTTTCTTTCCGAACACCGAACTAAGCATCAGGGGCTACTGTCTATGCGGTAATATTTTTACATATTCTAAACTTACCTCAAAGCCTGTTAGAAGGCTGGTACAGGCTTCAGTCAGCCCGCTCTTGGCGGACTGAACTTTCTGGATCACCGCACTCATGATAGTGCGGTGCTCCTCGTCGATGGAGGTGCTGTTAAGCGCCTCCAACAAGCTATCCGGTGCCTCCGGTTGGACGGAGGTCACCGGTGTCGCAGTCTTGCCCTTCTTACGAAGGAGCCGCCTGCCGGTCTTCGGAATCACTGCTGGTTCCGGTACGGAGTCCGGCACAGGGCCGGACTTAGAGCCCTCTGGGGTTTTGCCCCCTTTGCGCCCGGAGTCTGGGAGGTCACCTTGCGGCGCCTCCAGGGCCACCTCCTCCTGGTTGGGCCCCTTTTGGGACTCCACCGCGGTGTCATCTGCGTCACGAGGAGAGGAGGCGGTCGGAAGTGAAGTATTATTCACATCCGACGTATCCAGGGAGCCGCTCGACGAGGCGGCAAGCTCGCCCTTGGGCGGGCTGCATGGTTATATTCGGCGTTAGAAGACACTATGCGACAAATGAAAATCCATGAGTTATTCTGGAGTCCGGACACTTACGATCTCGCCAGGGGCTTGGCCCTTGTTGGCCACTCCTCCTCGTCGCTGTCGGCGTTGGCGGAGAAGTCCGGAGGAAGGGTCCTTCCCTTCTTGGACCCTCCGGCCTCCCCAGTTGGGGCGGCCTTCCTTTTCTTCTCTCTCCCTGCTGGGGGAGAGGCTTCTTTTTCCTCCACCTCTTCCTTAGAGGAGGATTCCGCCTCAGAGTTGTCGGGCGGTGAGTCCGACAGCACCTGGCGCCGGGAGCTCTTTCGAGTTCCCGTAGCCTCCTTCTTGGCCTTCTTCTCCGGCACCACGTGAGGTACCAGAGCCAGCAGCCCTATCAATCGGGCGTCCACTGGGTCTTCTAGCAAGGGGGCCGGACAGTTAATCTGTCCGGACGTCTTCAGCCAGTCCTGTCAAAGGTTAGGGAGTTTTAGATCCCGCATAGAGTCAAACTATGAAAAAAGAGTCCCATAAAGGGTAAAATAACTTACCTCGCTGGCTTGACGCTGCGAGCTGAATCCGCGATCTTCGGTAGCGGATGTGGGAGCCTCGGCGCCCTTGAACAGCACCTTCCAGGCATCTTCGTACGTAGTGTCGAAGAGCCTTTTCAGAGTTGAGTGATGTGCCGGATTGAACTCCCACAATTTGAAGGCCCGTTGTTGGCATGGGAGAATCCGGCGGATGAGCATCACCTGGATTACGTTGACAAGCCTGAGATTCTTATCCACCAGGTTTCGGACGCAGGTTTGGAGTCCGGACAGCTCGTCCGAATTCCCCCACGTCAGGCCCGTCTCTTTCCATGATGAGAGCCGCGTGGGGAAGCCAGATCGGAATTCAGGGGCCGCCGCCCATTGAGAGTTGCGCGGCTCGGTGATGTAGAACCACCCCGATTGCCACCCCTTTATGGTCTCCACAAAGGAGCCCTCGAGCCATAGGACTTTGGCCATCTTGCCAACCATGGCGCCTCCGCACTCTGCTTGGCGGCCGCCCACTACCTTCGGCTTGACATTGAAGATCTTCAGCCATAAGCCGAAGTGGGGCTAGATGTAGAGGAAGGCCTTGCACACGACGATGAACACCGAGATGTTGAGGATGAAATTCGGGGCCAGATCGTGGAAGTCCAGGCCGTAGTAGAACATGAGCCCCCGGACAAATGGGTGAAGTGGAAAACCTAGTCCGCGGAGGAAGTGGGGGAGAAACACCACCCTCTCATGGGGCCTGGTGGTTGGAATGAGCTGCCCCTCGTCGGGTAGCCGGTGCCCGATGTTGCTGGACAAGTATCCGGCCTTCCGCAGCTTTTCGATGTGCCCCTCCGTTACGGAGGAGGCCATCCACCTGCCTCTCGCTCCGGACATAGTTGGAGAAGGTTGAGGTGGGATGTGCGGACTTGGGCACTGGAGCTCGAGTGTGCGGAAATGGATGAGCAAAGGAGGAAGAAGGCGTAGGTGAAAAGGTGGATCCTTATCCCCTTATATGGACAGACGAAGCTATGCGTCCCACACCAGCCTGGTAAAACTCGCTCATCTCCCAAGCGCCGTAATCAATGGCGCGGATGGGTTACCCACGTCCGTATTGATGGGAATCCCGGAATAAGGGGGCACGATCTCCGCTTTGATAAGACGTGCCAAGGAAACCGCCTCGCTAAACGCGCTAAGGTGGAACAGTAAAAAAATGATTTGTATAAAGGCCTGGCCGTGGTGTGATGTCACGCCGCGGAATACGTCAGCAGATCTGTGCAAAATTATTCTCTCTCTGGTGGTATGTGGAACTTGTTTTGCGAGCGGACACTATCGTTGTGTTCAAAACCTTCTATGAAGTATTCGGAGGAGGAACCCGCCTTGCAATGCCGAAGACAATATGCGCGCCGGACTAAATCGTCATTGAAGCCTGGTTCGAGGCTACCGAGGAGTCTGGACTAGGGGTGTCCGGATAGCGAACTATCATCTTTGGCGGACTCCAAGACTATGAAGATACAAGATTGAAGACTTCGTCCCTTGTCCGGATGGGACTTTCCTTGGCGTGGAAGGCAAGCTTGGTGATACGGATATGTAGATCTCCTACCATTGTAACCGACTCTGTGTAACCCTAACCCTATTCGGTGTCTATATAAACCGAAGGGTTTTAGTCCGTAGGACGAACAACAATCATACCATAGGCTAGCTTCTAGGGTTTAGCCTCTCTGATCTCGTGGTAGATCTACTCTTGTACTACCCATATCATCAATATTAAGCAAGAGGGAGTAGGGTATTACCTCCATCGAGAGGGCCCGAACCTGGGTAAAAACATTGTGTCCCTTGTCTCCTGTTACCATCCGCCTAGACGCACAGTTCGGGACCCCCTACCCGAGATCCGCCGGTTTTGACACCGACAGTGTACCTCTTGGGGTTAGGCCAAGCTCTCATCGTGATTTGGGAGATGACAAGAACCGGATTGCTAAAGGTTCTAAGTTCGACACCTTGTTGGAATTGAAGATGTGGCTCGACAACTACTCGGTTACGCATTATCGTCCACACAAGGTGGTGAACTCGGACGTCAATGTGCGCTACACGGTTGCATGTGCATGTGAAGATGAAATATGTCTGTGGATTGTGCGTGCAAGACCATGGAAAGGAGGTCCAACTTGGCATATAGTGAGTTGTGTGCCAACTCACATGTGCCAAGGCAAAAGGGTGGATGGCAAGATTGTGTCCCAAGACCACAAACAACTCACGTCCGAGTTCATTGCTTACAGGCTCTCCAACTCAATATCCACACTTCCAACAATGAGCGTCCAACATGTCATTGACCTTGTGAAAGCCATCTTTCATTACAAGGTGAAGTACGGCAAGGCATGGAAGGCGAAGCAAGCCGCATTTAAGATGTTGTATGGTACATGGGAGGAAGCATACAACCGAATCCCTAGGTTGTTGTTAGCCATGGCCGTGACAAACCCGGGCATGGTTCATGTGGTCGAGCCCCATGGGCACCAAACAACGGTTCATGAAGGAAGGAAAGTCAGAGTATTTGGCCGTGCTTTTTGGGCGTTCGAGCAATGTGTGAGGGCTTCCGAACATTGTAGGCCGGTCATCGCAATTGATGGCACGTTCTTGACCGGACAATACAAGGGCACCTTGTTGGTTGCGATAGCAAGTGATGCCAATAAACGGGTGTTGCCATTGGCATTTGATTTGGTTGAGGTGGAAAACAATGGAGTGGTTTCTGCATCCTTTGAGGACGAAGGTGTTACCCGCTCAAAAGGAAATTTGTGTCATATCGGATCGGCATCAAGGAATTCTTAACGCGTTGGAGATTGACATTCCCGGGCATGTTCCGTTGCACCATCGACGGTGCATGAGGCACTTTTGTTCGAACTTCTATAGGGCATGTGGCCTTAAGGAGTTGGCCGATGATCTTCAAGATTGTTGTCTTGCTTTCTCCGAAAAGCGCTTCACCACTTTGTACCACAAATTGCTCGCACACAAAAAACTTGATGCCGGGGGTCAAGACTTTCTCAATAAGCACATTCAATACCGGAACAAGTGGGCACGTGCCTTTGATGAAGATGGCCGGAGATAGGGTCAAATGACAAGCAATATGGCAGAATGCTTCAATAGGGTGCTCAAAGGTCGTGGATTACCCGTGACGGCAATAGTTCAATACACATTTGACAAGATGAATGCGTACTTTATAAAGTACTCGATGGAAACCGATGCACAAATAGCGGGTGAGAACCCACGGAAGTACAAGTACAAGTTCCACCCCAAAGTTGATGAATGGTTGGTATTTCAATCACGGAAGGCGGACTCAGAAGAAGCTATATTATATGACAACGAAGAGTGGAAGTACGAAGTGAAAGAGCCAGGAGGAACCACAAACGATGGCTGGCAACATGGAGGTCGGGCTTTCAAGGTGTCGTTAACACAATGTGATTGCACTTGCGGGAAGTCGTTGTTGCTTCATCTCCCATGCTCACACTTGTATACCTCCGGTCGCGTTAGGAATGTGGACATAAATCACCCACGCACTGTGAGGGAGTCGGAGTTCTCAATCATGACGGTCAAGAAAACATGGGCTCCCTGCTTTCACCCGTACTTTGACCAATCACAATGGCCGGAGTATCATGGAGTTCAACTATGGCCAGATCCGGAGTTGAAGGTTGTTAAACGGGGTAGACGTAAGACAAAGCGTCTTAGAGGAGACATGGACGGATGGGGCCATGGTGGCCGCCGCAAAGCGGCAATGACCAATTCAAGAGCCTCGTGAGAGCTCCGTTGTGGGAGTGCAAAGGTCATGGCCACAACAAAAGAAAATGTAATGAAACCAAGGAAAAGGTCCAAGACAAATGATGCAAGCACAAGCCAACAAGGAGCTACACAAGGGAGCCAACCAAGTGGTAGCCAACAAGTGCCAAGCCAACCAAGAGGTAGCCAACAAATGCGAAGGCAACCACGTGGTAGCCAACAAGTGCCAAGGCAACCAAGTGGTAGCCAACCTAGTGGTAGCCAACAAGTGCCAAGGCAACCAAGTGGTAGCCAACCTAGTGGTAGCCAACAAGTGCCAAGGCAACCTAGTGGTAGCCAACAAGTGCCAAGGCAAACAAGTGGTAGCCAACAAGTGTCAAGTCGCTGCACTGGTCTGTAGCTATCCAGATAGCAACAGAATGTATGTCAAGCTACAGACCTATGCAGCGCCTAGCCTGTAGGCGTCACACTCCATAGTGCAACGCCTAGCTCCCAGGCGCTGCACTATGGAGTGTGGCGCCTCTAAGCTAGGCGCTGCACTGGTCTGTAGCTATCCAGAGAGCAATAGAAGGTAGGCCTCCAGTTTGGGCCAAAAATTTCGCTAAGTGTTTGTGCAGCGCTGGGCCGAGGCGTCACACCCATAGTGCAGTGCTGCTGCGAGCTAGGCGTTGCACTATGGAGTGTGACGCCCACCTAGGCGTCACATAGGTCTGTAACTATTCAGGGAGCGACAGAAAGTTGGACAAGTTACAGACCTATGTGGCACCTAGCCTGGAGGCGCCACATTGTACAGTGCAACGCCTAGCAGGTAGGCGTTGCACTGTGGAGTGTGGCGCCTCCGAGCTAGGCGCCACATAGGTCTGTAACTTTTCCAACTTTCTGTTGCTCTTTGTTGCTCCAGTTTTTTTGTCCCTCTAACTGGGTCATTTCAAGTCATAGATAGTTGCATCACAGATAGTTGCATCACAGAATAAGCATTACTAAGAGCTTCTAGTTAAACATTACCACCAACATAGAGTTCAACACATAGAGTGACCATCACGACAAGTTCGACATTACCACCAACATAGAGTTCAACATAGAGCTACCATTACTACCATTACTAAAAGAGGACGATGACTAGTTCCTTCCGCGCTTGCTGGATCCTCCCCCTCTCTTGCAGGAAATCTTCTTCACCTTCCTAGGAAGACGAACCCGCTCCGGCTCCGGTTCCTCCATGGCATCCACATCGTCATCCAAATAGTCATCTAAAGCCGCCATCCGCGAGGTGCCGACCGTCCTTTTGCCTCTTTGGGTGAAGTCCTCAGGTGTGTATTTCTTGAATCCCTTCCTAGGCTTTAACTCGTATGCAGACCGAACCTTGTAGGTCCCCAAGGTCATATCATCGACAACCTATGCATCCACAAAAGATATGGAAAGACCGTGTGTGAGGATATAGTTAGCAATGCATCAACAATTGGATATATATCCTCGGGCCATACCTCAGGCCATACCTCTTGGGTGACCACACCCACATCCTCATCCTCCAAAGGATCTGCATGGCCAGAAGTTGGATCTGATGGTGTCGCCGACCTAGAACGTTCTGGTGATACATACTCGGGGTCGCGACAACCGAAAAGGTTTGATAGCCGCCTTAACTTTTGGCCCTGGCGCTGCAACATGAACAAGTGAATGAGACATCGAACGTAGCAACACATGTTAAGTGCTAGTTTGAAGGAGATGTGAACCTTAATGAATGCTCGAAGTGCACCTTCCCCATCGCTTTTGCCAGTCGGGATTGTTTCCAGAATAGTGTCGGTCTCATCAGCTGCTTTCTTGATCTGGGCACGCTATGAACATAAACGGTATTAACGTGTTAGGCAAGTGAAGATGTGAATAGTGCGAATGGAAAAGCAAAAAGGGCAAATACCACAAAGTTCATCATTGGGTGAAGGGATCAGCGAGTTGCCTTTCCGACTAATGTGTTGTATTGGTGCTGGGCTACCTCATCAAAGACGGTGGGTTCTTCCAAAATCTCCTCAAAGATCGCCGGCTTGCATACCTCCACACGGGTGCGTGGAAGAAACCATGTGAGATAGTTGTTGAGCGCGATCGGGCGGTGCTCACGGTTGGGCTCGTTTTCCAGCCCTAGCTTGCTCCACAACAGCCTTGAATCGTATGACATACTTGTTGTGATGCTTGGCCCAATCCTTGATCCTCCGCTGCTTTTTCCTATCCAACCTGCAAGTTAGAAACATAATATTAGCATCATCAAAACCGCCGAGAAGCTGCTAATTGCTCAAGGTTGATTATATCTTACGCGTGTAGCACTATGTCCGTGTCCTCCCACTCCGGCGGGTGTGGCTGGAACAAACCAAACTGACGGTACACCCGATGTGGCAGGTGAAGCTCAACCGACCAGTTGCATATGAGTGGACACCGCATATGCCAGAGATCCCTATCCCTAGTGCACATCGGATTCAGCCTGAACTCTATAGGGTTCCCAAAACTCTCTCCTTTTCCATACGGTTCCCATACAACCTACAAAATGGGATAAAATGCAAAATTCATATCGAGTTACGATGGAAGCATGATAATCACTTATGCAATGTCGATTCACCTGCTCAGGCGTGATCGCGTCCAGCTCGCTCCTGTACAGCTTGTACATGACCGAGGGATCATCCGTCATCTCATTTAACATATCCCACTTGTAAGCCCAAGTGGGGAGCCGTAGTGGGTCGTCTTTGTCGTCCCAATCCTCGTACTTCACGTCTTGGTCGTCCAACCGCAAACGCTCCCACTCCATATAGAAAGTGCGAGCAAACAACCACCAATACCTCCAGATAGCCTACAACAAAGCTTCGTCCAACTGCACATAAAAGAGAACATGGTTGAATTAACAGCAAGATCGCATTCATAATGTACCAATGAAGTGAAACGAAACAACTTCATACCTGTCTATACAAGTAAACCGGTGTCGCTGAACCCCAACTCCATTTGCTATCGAAGGCGGTCAACGCTTTGAGCCACATCCATGGAGCATTCTTGCTCGTGCCATCGCAAACATAGTCCTGGATATCACGTACCACATGTAGACACGAGCATATGTCTTCACCGTGTCCTCATTAGCATCCTCGGGGCAAATCTGAGTTCGATACAATCCACGTGAAAGTAGCACCGCTCGACTCTTTCCTTCTTCTTGCCTTCTACTTCGGTTCCCGAGGCTCGGAGGAACCATACCGATAAGGGCAAGCATTTGCTCGCGCCACCCATCGAATCGGTGCTCATACATAGAGGATTCCCATCGATAGGAAGACCGTGATCATAGCTATATCCTCGCGTCACGGTCATCTCCCCGTCCAAGATGGAAACTGTGTCTCCGGCCTCAATGATCAATAAGCGCGGTGAGTCTTTGGAGCATTGTTGGGTGGCGTCGACCGGTGACCAACTGAATGAAAGGGAGAAGTCCTGTCTCCCTAACATACGGCGTGTACCGCTCATCATAGCGCATCCACCCAAGGTTGACCCCGTGAGCCCGAAGCTTCAGAGGTGCAAGCTCCTACAAGCAAACAAACTTCCAATCGCCTAGCGACGACTACTGGGGCTACTGGTCGGTCGTCCTCAATAAAGTTTTTTTTTTTGCAAAAAACTTCCAATCTATTCATCTTCAATTATGGCAGTACAACGAATACCAGAAATAAAAATTACATCCAGATTCGTAGACCATCTAGCGACGACTACAAGCACCGAAGCGAGCCGAAGGCGCGCCGCCGTTATCGCCCCTCCATCGCCGGAGCCGGGCACAACTTGTTGTAGTAGACAGTCCGGAAGTCGTCGTGCTAAGGCCACATAGGACCAGCACCCCAGAACAGCAACCGCCGCCGATGAAAAATAACGTAGATCGGAAGGATCCAAACCGAAGACACATGAGCGTGAGCGAACAACGGCGAGATCCGAGCAAATCCACCAAAGATAAATCTGCGGAGACATACCTCCACACGCCCACCAATGATGCTAGACGCACCGCCGGAACGGGGGCTAGGCGGGGAGACCTTTATTCCATCTTCAAGGAGCCGCCGCCGTCTCGCCTTCCTGAGTAGGACACAAACCCTAACAAGATTGAAAAAAAGACTAAAAACGGAGCCCTCCAACCGGCCCTTGCCAGGATCCACCGCGCGCTCCATGGTCGTCCTCAATAAAGTTAGAGTCGCTTGTTTAGGGCGAAGTGACAACGATGACAACTCGTAGGCATCTTCGACGTTGTTCCTCTCGTTGGTGGTGCGTGTGGGTCTTGCGGTCGCCACTTCGGCCAGGGTTCCCTATCATGTGGGAGTGTTTAATTTATTTCGCCAGGTTTCCATATATTAATCTGACAACTTCATTCTACCTTTTTGAATGAATCATGTTGTAACGGGTCGACTTTGAAAAAAGAAAAGAAAAACTGAATAAGTTTTTCTAACAATTTGACCCGCTCAAAGCACACACAAGTGAGAAATGCTACTCCATACCGAAAAGGCGGACCGCTCCTCCCGGGTCGCTCGCGCGCGACTCCGGAGGACCCCCAACCCTCGAGCAGAGGCGCCGGATCTGCCCCCTCCTCGGCCCCTGCCGCCGTCGGCGCCAGCGGTGGCGGCCGCGCTCTGTCGTCAAAGGCGGCGGCGAGGCGCATCTGGATGGCTACTCCTTGCAGAGCGGGCTGTCCGCAGGCTGTCAGGGCTGGCGCGGGCGGCGCCATGTTCTTCGCCGCGCGCGGCAGGGGACGTGGAGGAGCGGTGTGGTGGTGGCGGTCGGGCGTGGGCAGTGGTGTGTTGGTGGAGGACGGGCGCGGCGGTGTGGTCTCGAGGTGGCGGCGCGAGCTTCAGGCCAGATCCATGGCGGCGCAGAGAGGCTCGGCCAGAAGGTCCCTGGCGAGCAGCGTGCGTCCGGCCATCGATGGGCTGTATGGCGAGCGGCGTTCTTCTCCTGGCGACGCAGGCGTGGAGGCGCGATCCGCGGTGGGGCGGGTCAGATCTGGGCCTGCTCGGTTCCGATCTGGAGCGTGGGTGTAGGTGGCTTTGCAAGGTCGTCCCTTGAGCGGGTGACGGCCGTTGCGGGCGGCCCTTGCCCTGCCGGTGGTGTTGGTTGGTTGTTGTCCTTCCGTTAGTGGTGGAGGTGTGGATGGTTCCATGTTCCCCTCGGCCATGGTGGTGGGGTGGCCGGCGGCGCATTTCGCGGTGGTGGCCGCTGGTGCACGGCGGGGAGCGCGGCGGTGTGGCAGATCCAAGCGAGGTGTGCAACAAGGTAGTGGAGGAGGGTGGTGTACCAGCTCTGACGGTGGCGGCATCGTGAGGTCAGCCATGGAGGCGGCGTCGCTGAGGAGGCCCTGCCAGGAAGGAGATCCTGGCGGGCAGCGGGCGGTCGGCCGCCTCCGCGCGAGGGGCAGGCGGTGATGCCTTGAAGGAGTTGGCGCCGGAGTGGCCGGAGGCGTGGGCCAGATCCACTCCTGTGGCAGTCCCCTGGTGTGGGTGAAGGCCGATGTGGTGGCTCTGGCACTTGCTCGGCATGGTTGGATGTTGCTGCTCCTTGGCTGTGGTTGGTGGATTGGGTCGCATTCTCCCTGCAGTGCGGGTGGGGAGGAACATGGCTGTGCGGCTTCGACAACAATTTGCTGCGGTGACGGCGGTGCGAGGCATCTGGGTCGATGCCTGTCCGGTTCTGACCAGGCCGGCGGCGATGGCACCCGTGGGTGTCGTTCTCCTCCTCGGAGGCGTCGTCGAGTGTGTCGCCATCCCCCTCGCCTGCTTGGGGTTGGCAGCTGTCTCCGGGTGAAAGCCTTGATTCTGTGTTGGATCGACATGATGGCGGCGTCTTCAACGTCGTCCCTCTGTTGGGAGCATCGTGCTAAGAGACTTGATGAATCCTATGTTGCGCTCCTCCGGTGTTTGCCGTTGCCCTGATCGTTCTGCTTCGGCGCAATGTACGGTCGTCGCTGGTGATTCTAAGATGGTGCCTTCTTCTGGAGTTACTGTTCTTCGGAGGTGACTGACGTCGGTCGAGACGCAGCGAGGCTCTCGGTTTGTGGTAGGCTATGTTGCGTTGTAGTTGTGTTGTTTGTGGCTTGCCAGATGTGAAGTTGTGCTACGCTCGTTGTTCGCAGCGAGTGATAGTTGTCTTGTATTTGATATTCTCTTCTTCTATAAAGCTATGGTACGCAATTTGCGTACTTAAAAAAAAAAGAGAAATGCTACTCAGGGATCACGATCCGTGGCCAACCCGCAGAAACACATCTCCAACGTCCATTAGCGGCTGATCCAACGGCTCACCCGACCCCGCGCGCTCCTCCACCGTGGCGCCAAAGAATCCGTCCAAAATCGGGAATTCCCTCCCGAAATGCTCCAGCCGCGCGCCATCCTCCAAATCCTTCCCACCCCTACTTAACCCCTCCACCTCTCCCCCAAATCCTCACAAATCACAGCGCCGCCGCACCCGATCTCCTAAGACAGACACCACCGCTACCCCATCCCGCCCGCGCCGATGGCCCGCACGAAGCAGACGGCCCGCAAGTCCACCGGCGGCAAGGCGCCGCGGAAGCAGCTGGCCACCAAGGCGGCCCGCAAGTCCGCGCCGGCCACCGGCGGCGTCAAGAAGCCGCACAGGTTCCGCCCCGGCACCGTGGCGCTCCGGGAGATCCGCAAGTACCAGAAGAGCACGGAGCTGCTCATCCGCAAGCTCCCCTTCCAGCGCCTCGTCCGCGAGATCGCGCAGGACTTCAAGACGGACCTGCGGTTCCAGAGCTCCGCCGTCTCCGCCCTGCAGGAGGCCGCCGAGGCGTACCTGGTGGGGATGTTCGAGGACACCAACCTCTGCGCCATCCACGCCAAGCGCGTCACCATCATGCCCAAGGACATCCAGCTCGCCCGCCGCATCCGCGGGGAGCGCGCCTAGATTTGGGGTCGCCGGTAATACTGGGTGGTAGCTGTTCTTGTCTCGTGATCTGGATGTTTGATATGATTGTATCGTCTGGTCCTGTGATTCGTGATGCTTGAATGAAATAGCAATGAGAAGTTCAGTTATAATGTGATGGTAATTCTGCCCTCCAGTTCTACTGTTTGCCACTTCATTCCTCTGTGATTCTGCAACGGTGTTCTTGCCGCATGTTGCCTTGTGGCAGTGATGGATGCATGATTCAGTGTCCCATGGGTGCTGTGATTTTGCCTGCGTGGTCTGTTGTTTGTGTTTGGTCTCTGTGTGATTCTGTTTTGTAGATGTTTGTACAGGGATTTGGTGAACTCATTTTGGCTTTCTGCTCTGTTTGATGTGAGTCTGAATTATGGTCGGGTTGGTTGATGTGAACTATCTGAAGGTGAAGTGGCTACATGTGATGTAATTCTGAATTATGCGCCGTCTGCTAGTTCTAAACTTGCAATGGATGTAGTCTACTTTATCTCATTGTCACAGATCTCGTTAATTAAGTTGTGTGCTTGATGTTATGTTTGGTGAATGATATCATCCTGCGGATGATTCTTGTGCTGAAGTTTTTATACTTGTGATTCTTCACGTCTTCATGATGATTCTTTGTGCATCAGAAATGTGCAGTTGATAATTACAGTAGAGACTATAAATTTTTGTCTAATCTTTCAGTACTACATGTAGTGGTGCATCATAGCAGAAACAAGTCTATAACAGGGCACACTTACCATGAAGCTCTTATTTCCTGTATCATTCTACACAACTTTTAACTGACAGAATGAGTAATGTGGTGTCAGCAACACTGTCTCTGACTAAACTTGCGCTGTTATCTGACAGCGGGATAACTTGGTTTGAGCAAACAGCATCTCTGAGTAAACTTGTACCGTGATCAGGCTATGTGGTCACGGCTGGCAAAGTTTTGAAAGATCAGAAGGCGGATACGAGTATGAACCACTCATCACTGCAGATGCTACGATATTGTTTGCAGCTTCAGTGGCATGGATTCCATCCCAGCTCACGTAGTTCTGCGGGTCTCCGCAGGCCGCCGCACTCGCATTGTTGCCCTTCACAATCTTGCTGGTGCCACAGTACAGATCTGGGTCAAAATTGTAAGCTCCACCACCGTATCCGCAGCAAGCCTTGGTCCCATACTTGAGCCCTGAAAACATCATCCAGACAGTTTCAGTAGTACTCGATGCTTGTAATTTCAGATATGGCTATGAACCAAACCAATTCATGTACTCGTTGGATGTCAGAAAAAGAGTCGAGCGAAAGCTCACCATGATCTTCTGGATGCCTGAACAGCTCGAGCATGGCAGAATATTTGTCGACCAACACAATCGACGCACCCTGAAGCATCTTCCTATCCTCGGCCAAGCTGTTGTTCAGCAGTTCATTGTAGTGGACAACCGCGCTATTGTAACTTGTCATGCAGCCATACTCATCGAGATCGTTGCTGCTATGTGGAAGCTCCACTAGAAAAGCCGGGTAGCACCCGATCGGCGCCATGTTGAACACCATGAATTTGCGAGCCCCGATGTTGTGCAGGTCCTGCAAATAGTTGAGCAGGTGCCATAAATGATGTAGTTCACCCAATTGGCCTATTATGCTGATCATTTCAAGTCATACTAACCACCATTTCTAGTTTTCTACTACAGAAAGTTACCTGTATCGTCTGTGAGATTTGGCTGATAACTGAAGGAAGTGTTTGCTTGACAGCCTCGATGCCCTGGGACGCCAGGTTGGAGGTGAAATCATTCTGGCCGATGTCGACCGTGTACAGCGAATCACGGAGAACACCGGGCGGGGGAAGCTGGCCTGAAATTCAATTGAACGATCATTCATTGTTGGAGGCTTGGAGCTGTAAAATTCAGAGAATTCAGACGGTGTTTTTGCTATTTTCACCACTGGTGCCACCGGAGGCGATGGCTCTGTCGCTGAGCTCCTTCATCTGCCGGAGCTGGATGGCGAGGGAGAAGGGGCTGATGCCGGTGACGAAGAGCGAGGTGTTGGGCAGCAGCGCCGTGGAGGCGAGCGTGGCGAAGTTGGCGCCGTGCCGGAAGTCGGAGCCGACGGACTGCAGGTAGGGGCTCAGCAGCGGCAGCCCCATGGCCTGAGCTGATCACCAGCGTCAAGCCGTCAGAATTATACTATCAAACGAACAGCTGGATAGAGCGGCGAGCGTAGGTACCTAGGAGTACCTATGAAGTCGATGACGAGGCGGCCGTCCGAGGCGCGGCCGGCGGGCCGGCCGAAGTAGGTGACGCCGAACGGGGGCGGCTGCGCCGGGAAGGCGGCCCAGAAGCCGCCCGTGTCTGAGTTGGAGTCGCCGAAGTTGAACACGGCCGGGAACCTGCACCGCCACCCCTGGCCGGCCACGGCGCCGATGCAGCAGCAGCCGCACAGCACCGCCGTCAGGAGCAGCCGCCACGCCGACGCGGTCCTCATCTCGGGGGAGCAAAACCACGTGCGAACACTCACAGTGGCGGTGTCGTGGTGCGCGTGCAAGACGGCGTGGCTGCTTATACAGCGGCGGTGTCGTGGTGCGCGTGCAAGACGGCGTGGCTGCTTATACAGCGGCGGTGCTGGGCTCGAGATTTGATTTGCGTGTCGTACTGATCGAGTTCAATCTGTGTTTCGAAACTGCAGATATATATCGTCACAGAAGATGTATGCGTATCTCCAGAGACATTTGCTTGTCTCGCCTGGTCCGTGCGATGGCGCGGTCCTAACATTTCCTTGGCGCCGGCACGGTGGTCAGCCGAGGGGCGGGATGACAAACTTACCGCTGACAAGAAGTTCCACACGAGATCTTCGCACCAATACATACACACATATCCGAAATAACGTGCTGTGATGAAAGATTGTGACACACAGAACCGCTCCAGACTCCATTACAAGTTACAGGTAGTACAGTGTAGGCATAATGTTGGCTAGAAGCGGGGCCTGTCTCACTCTACATATGTGGAGACGAGAATCCTGGGCAATGTTATGTCGTGCTGAGCAGGTGCTGGATAACTTTGTCGGGGTCGTTGTCGTGCATCGCCAGCAGCTCGGGGACGTTCCGGGACGTGAACCCCATCTCGTGGAGGGCGTTGTAGGCCTTCACAAACTCCTTCACCTGCACCACAATTTAAACAAACCACCAGTCAAGGTTTATTATGCTTTGCCACCACAACCAAAAATGAAACGTCGGGACAAAATTGTACAGACAGAAGATAAAAGGGCAGAAGCACACATGCGCACTATCGATTGAACGAGTGATGGACATAACACAAATGCATACATACTATTGATCGACTACTAAATGACTGTTGCTCGTTAAACTATGTGATTTAAAGCTTCAGCCAGAACGGGAAGTATTCTACTCGTTATTTTATAACTGTCCACATCAATTTTTTGGTAAGAGGATTTCTAAGTAGGCAAGCATTTTCTCCCATAGAGACAACTATTGCAACAAGTTTTAACTTAGACTGGATAGAACCACAAGCATAGTACAGTTCTCCAATCGATTCGTGTGTGTCACTGGCACACACACAAAAAAATGAACCAAATCTTCTATAATACCTAAATACTTCATCCCCACTATCTTATTTCTCTTCACATGCAGCCTGCCCACATCAGCAAGCATGCCACGTCGTCACCTCAGTGCGTTCCGTTAACAGCATCAGCAAGCATGCCATGTCGTCCCCTCAGTGCGTTCCATTACCAGCGACAGCGAGTACATAACCGACGAATACCAGCCATCTCACCATTTCCAGCCGTAAACCACTAACCCTCCCTACCCAAAAGAAAATAAAATGATCGGCCACCATCTCTACCAGAAAAAAAGACACCAATTTCTCCCTGACAGTTGGGAGCTGATCTCTGCACCTTCCCAGGCGCCCGTTTGGTTCGTCAAGACGACTCCCGTGGAGCCGCAGTCCTTACCTCCCGTGTGGGGATGAACTATTTAGGTATTATAGAATCCTGCCAAGGGAGCTCCGACACTATTGGAGAGGTTGGTTTTGGTAGGTTCCACCAGAATCGGACAACCCGTTGTTGAAACTGAAACTATTGAGCTGGTTTTCTTTTCAGCCTCGGTGGTGCGACGTCGGGCAGGGCCGCAGATCCACAACGAGAGTACCAACGCACACATTGGGACCCCGCCGCTACCCTGCAACCTAGGCGCGCCCATCTTGGGCCACCTCCATGTGCGATGACTTCCGCGCCCCCGACGGCGTCACAACCTCTCCAGCGCATGCGGATCCGCCCACCTGCACGTGAGGATGGTGGCTTGGCTCCTGCTAATCCCAATTGGAGCCTCTTCTCTCTGCCATGCCCGTCCTCAATGTCCTACGGTGCCTTTGGCCTCCTGAAGGTGCTGCCACAACCATGCCTAACCTGTCTCTACCTACTGCCGATGGTAACCAAAGTAGGGGCTCAGTATTTAATTATTTAATTAGCCTCACATTCACCCTTTAATTTTGTTTATGGATCTGGGGCAGTGAGGGATTGGAAACATATTATGTAGATTTATTACTTTGTTATTGTAGCTGTGCTGATGTTGTTGCCTGTAAGATGTACTATGGTTTTCCCTTCCGCAGAAGTGCAAAACTTGGTTAGCTGGCTTGTGCGATGTTGAGGCCAACATTATTAGGAAGAGTTTCAGAAAGAATAAGCTAGCACAATGTCATCTTGGCTTGCATCCATTCTTCCATTCAATCATGTCTAATGTGAAGCCAATGTGTGTGAAACTACGTAGTATTCCCCACAAAGGTAAGTGTTGTAAATGTTTTATGCAGTTTCTCCAAGTGCTGTAGAATTGCGGTTAATTCAGTGAGTATGTCAGTTAGTATTGTGTCCTTCCAGCTACTTTTTCCTGTATGTACTATGTTTTATCATCAGAAATTAAGCAATTTCCTATGGTATCACTACAGGTGGAGCAGAAAACCTGAGGAGTCTCTTCCAAGAGGACAAACTAACTAACCCAAATCGTAACAATTCTGAAACTGAATTGTTTAACTATTGTGCCCTCCAACCTCATAATATGCCCTTCTCCCCAAAATGAAACTTAATACTCCCTCTGTACCGTAATATTTGTCGCTGGAGCAGCTGAACTTCAGCTACTCCAGCGACAAATATTACGGTACAGAGGGAGTAGTTTCTATGCCTTTGTTTTGCATTGCTTTGTGTTCTATTATTGGACCAATAATTTATAGGTACAATAGTGTGTGTTTTGTGATCTTAACCAAATGCATCTTGCTTCACTTGGAAAATATATTCTGAATTGGTTGAGCCTACCTTTTTCTAAAAAGGTAGAGTTTCATTTTCTTTATTTCGATAGGCATTTGTATTGAAGATTTAAATCAACAAGTAGTGACTTTCCTTATTGATTTATACATGGATTTATCCAGTCAAGCAGGGATTGAATTTTAATTCTTTCGTGCGAACTCAGAAAGAGGCTAAAAATGAGATGAAATATGATCACATGTTTTTTTACACCCAAGAATTTGGCATGTTTTTCTTTTTCATTAGAAGAAAGTTAGAAACACTATGTTATCTTTCCTAGATTTTCTGCAATTTTTCTGCAGACTAGGCCTCTCTTAGCTCTTGATGGTTACTTCACACATCAAAGACCTGGTAAAGTGGCCCATCCATTTGATTATCTAATCTTGATGCATTTTTTCTCTGATTGGCCTATTATTTGCACATTGTTTTGTCAGCAAAGCTCAAACTACCATTTTTTGTCTCAAATGTGATCCCTCTTTCCCCAAATAGTTACTGACAGCATTTTTTTTTGTTTCATATGGAATCCATCTAATATTTCTGGCAGCATGCAGACTGAATTGGAGGGCGAGAACAAACTTGGTATGCTAAGTTTTTTTTTTGTCATTTGAGGGCTTCATGTCACGTCTGTTATTCAAGTTTGAGGTTTCTGATTGTACTTCAGAAAGAACATTCAGTGATTGCCATTTTTTTCATATACATGTACAGAATATCGACAAATGTAACACTCATTTTATTGTTATGTAATTCAGGAAATCTGTAAATGTGTGATATCGAAACGTGGCCAAGTTTGTAACATCTTCTGTGAACATCTAATTGGTTGAGATGATATTACAAAATTGAAACCTTTTAGCCTAACCTCAGGTATGAATGGGAAACGTTAAGTTATTATAAGTTACTCCCTCTATTCACTTTTGTAAGTCGTTTAAGACAGCTGAAATTGAACTGTTTTAGGTGCTGTCTTAAATGTCTAAAACGTCTTACAAAAGTGAATGGAGGGAGTACCTTTTGTTAGGTGACTTGATTTTTTTCCCTTAATGGTCGAAACACCATTTGATGTGCTGATAACGCATACATGACACTTCCACATAAGTACATTATTTGCTATCACATGTATGTAATATAGTTGGTATTTGTTTCCTTGCAAATTAATTGCATAAATTCCCGCTGCAACGCGGGGTATCATCTAGTAAACTGTAAAATGTAACAGCCATCAGCTGTTTGTACCTATGTGATTGGCCACCACGAAAGATAGTATTGGTTCACCGATACAGCCACATAATACAGCAAAGCATTGGTTTTTTGTAATTGATGATGATGAAAGATAGTATTGCTAAAGGATAACATAAAAGAGAAAGATCATGCCTTCGTTGGGTTATCTCCATAATTTAGCACAGCAAATGAAACAGCTTCACGTCCAAGCCCCATAGACATATACTTCTCCACAAGTGGATCTCCTGGGGTAGCCTGAAAAAGGGACAAAACAGAAAGAAAAACAAGTATTCAGAGATACTCTATCAACTAAAGACTTCAATGAATATACCCAACTGTTATAAACATCTGGCGTGCATCTATCACGTGGAATGACACAGCTAAGTTAGGGATGCAAAGGAGGTGAGGAACCTCTAGTGGAGTCATAAAATAGATTACAGAGAAATGTGCTAATATCTACATCATCAAATTTATATACTACAAAGATATATTTATGATTAATCTAATGAAACTTATTTCATGTAGTAGATTTTCATATATTATTCTATAAACTTGTTCAAACTTAAAGAAGTTTGACTTGGACAAAGCTAGGACTTAGAATAATTTGGAACAGAGGGAGTATAACCAATCTTTTTATTTTATTTTTAATAAAAGTAGCAGAACCTTGGTAGCAAGCTGGCAATGGATAGCACGGACTTCACTACATAACCTAAGATTGTGGGTTTAACAACATAATTTTCTTGCAATGGTCCAAGTAGGCAAGCCTTTTCTGCCATAGAGGCAACTATTTCAACAAGTTAGAACTTAGAATGGATAGCACAACAAGCACAGACATAGGCCTGAGGCTAAACTAGCTTAACCAGTATACCCTCATGATTTTCTTGCAATTTTCAAGGTAGATTTAAATGGATTTTCAGTCATAGGCCATGGCAGCCCCAGGCGAGTCTCTGCCCCTGCTTAAGGTTAAAAGTGGCATCAAGTTCAAGCTAATATAAAATCCAAGCAAAAAGCAACTATGTACATGAGAAAGTGGATACAAATTGGGTCTAACAGAAAAGGGCATAAAAAGAACCAACATAAGAGGTGTTGCTAGACCAGACTGCAAAGATTGTTGTAATTACAATACATGATTTCACCATATTAATGTACTACTGCTTTGGCAGAGAGGGATGGGGCAAGTGAGAGATATTGTTTACCATAGAAGTAGTGGATGTCGAGTGTCTTGGCCCTCTTGGCGGCTGTGGTTGTTGTTGTTGTTGTTGTGGTGGTAGTGGTGGTGGCGTCTGCCTTTCGATTACAAACTTCCCCCAGTTGGGGTTTTCCTTCTCTGCCTCCGCAAGAATCTTTCTTTCATACTCAAAATCAAAGTTAAAGGTGCTGCGGGGAACTTCTACCATCTGTGGTGCCAACTGAGGCTGAAAACATAACACTAATTAAAAGGGTGCCAATTATCCAAACGCTGTGAGGGGAAGGGTAAATAAAAAGCAGTGCATGCTTTTGTAACAAAGAGTATATGCCTTGCATAAGCATACACGTTTGCAGAATGGCGGGATGCTTCTGTAGAAAATGAACAGAATAGGATGAGTTTTGAGGGAACGCACAAAACTGGTGAATCATGCCCTCGTACATTTCAACCCATACTATTAACTATCACACCCACATTCTACGATCAAAGTCTGAAATAGTTACAACAGCAAGGGTGGCCACCCAACTAAAATAAAATTATCTAACATAAGTCGCATTCAAGTTCTTCTACTGTGAACCATAACAAGACTATTTCCATGTATTCCTTACTCCTTAGACACTTCCCTTCAGACATATGTTGCATCCAGTGTTTAGATATGCTATCAGTATGGAACAAGCTACACCATCTATATTTCAATTAGTCTGCTAACGATGGAGTGGTCTATCAGGAGAACCTGAGATGCCCCTGCAAACTTAAAAAAAAACTCCTCGCTGTCTATTATATGTGGGTCCAGACCCACATGGAACGGAGAGCCTAGGATAATAAAAAGGATAAACCACTAAAACTAATCAGCGGTGCTTAAGATCACCAAGGGCACTAATTGACAGTGAAAGCTGACTCCTCGCTGACCGTATGATGCTAAGTTGCTAACAATCACTCGTTTGTACATTTCTAGCACATACCCATGCACTAAATGAGGAGAGAAACATACATGAAGAACAATTAGTTATTATTAGCTAAAACATCTTGCTCGAATGCATCACAATTTATTCACTACTCCAAGGAGTACTATTTCTCACAATCCCAAGGAGAATAACTGGCAATAGAAAACAAAACACCGTATGTTGATGTCCAGCCAATGCACAGAAGTTAAAGGCATCCATTTAAATACGAAGCAGCATTTTTTTGGAGCAACACTCTTAACAATGGAGAATGAAAACTGAACTCAGTCATTACTCATTAATACAACTTTTTTGGTAGCAAAGTAGATTGACAGCTCTTGCATAAGAGAACAGGAAAGTAGTGATTGAATAAGAAAACATATAACTTACAGGAGGAGTTATCCGATATTCTGGCTTTATAACAACTTGTATGCCCACTGCAGAGAAACAATGAATTACGTTAGTAACCATGAACTGTTCTCAATAACAGTACAGAAGGGCACAATATTGGGCAGTTTGTTAGTCTGGCATGGTAGCAACAGTAAAATAAATACAAGCAGGCACTCCCTTCTCTATATATGAATTCAAAGTCCAGCCAATGTCTCCCAATATTTTTCAATTTTCAGCATGACCCCCTTCTTCGCGAGGAGGCATGCCCTGAGAAGCTAAATTAAGTTACACATGTAATGGCCAAATTGGGGGAAATTACTAGCGAAACAAGTTTAAGCACACACATATGCCGGTTATAAGAGAAATGATGGGATTATAATAGTCCAATGGACAAACTCAGGTAAAACTGCTTCAGTTTCAGGTCTAGATTGTTCAATTCCACTTTCCAGTCAGGGCCTCTTAAATCAGAACTCAACTAAGAGATCCGCTGATCTAACGCGCACGAAACCACCCTCAATTCGATCCAACGAAAGATCTAGTGAACCCTACTCGATACAGCACGGAGCACGCGGGGTTCTCCGCTACCGAGCAGCCCACCAACCAGGGCACCAACCGACCGTACAGCGTCGAGCCAGTACGGAGCAGGGGGAGAGAGGATTACTCGATGTGGAGGACGAGGAGGAGGACGGAGCGGGGGGCGGGGCGGCGGGGGACGAGGGGGCTGCCGTGGCGTGGAGGTACGGCGCGGCACGCTGCGGCGGTGGGCCGGCGGCGCCGTGGGTGGGCTGGCCGACGCGCGGGTAGAGGGACGAGCCGCCCCCGCCCCCGCCGGCTCCGCCGTAGGAGCCGGAGCCCGACCGGCTGCGGAACTCGTAGTCCATCGGCGCCGGCGCGGGGGTGGTGGTGGTGGTGGTGGTGGTGGGGCCGCCGGGCGATCGGTCGGGGGAACGCGGTTTGGAGGGGGCTAGCGATATGCGGAGTCGTGTTCGTCTTCGTCGGGGAAGAAAGAAAGTGTACACGGAATTACGGCTTCCCTAGAAAAAGAATTATACGGACCCAGGCGCGCGGTGCTGACGGTAAAGGGCGGCCCATTAGTTAATGGGTGCTGTGGCCGCCGATTTGGTCGAGCCCACTAGTTAATGGAATGCATGGTGTTCCATGTCGAAAAAAAAAGGGCGGCCCATCAAGGGCCCTTCGCGCACTCGGCCCCAAGCAACAAAGCGCGACGTTTTCTCTTGCCCCGATGGGCTGTCCGGGCCACCGGTCAAGGGGCCGGAGCGAGCCCATAACAGATGAAAAAGAAAAACATTGTTTTTTTCCCTGGGCATGGCATTATAAGCGGAGGGGATTATTCTTGGTTCAGTTTGCATACCGTATGATGATTGACTAGAAAAATTGCCCGTACATTACAACAGGGATACACTACTAAAACATAACCACCATGAAAACTGGCGAGGAAGAAAACAAGAAAGAATTATGTATGTTTTCACGTCCTCACCGTGTCACTGTTGACACCCTTCCCGCCCTGCATCGTGTACATTGACATGACATGACATCAGACATGCACAATTGCTTAACATCCTGCCATGGATCCACCTCGGCCCCATCGTGTACGAAGGGGGTCGTGACCAGTATCTTCATCATCTTTTTCACTGCATTCTTGGCGACCTTGGTGCAGGTGAGTATAATGTCCCTGAGCTAACGAGATAATGAATCCTGTCCACTCTTGATGTCTGAACCGAAGATTTGGAAGTCCATATGTTGACGTATCCTCTTCTTGTATCTTAGTCTCTTTCATGGTAGATGGAAATAAACGGACATAACATGTTTAAATTAGAGGTGCATGTGCTATTATGTTCATCTCTAAAATAGATTAACTGTACAGATAATTTGACCCACTTAGAAGTTCTGTGTCAGAGCATATAAAATCACAATGTGCAGTTTACCTAATCTGACCATACTAATTAAGTGTAACTGTAACTCATGCAAACAAAAAGGAAATTCACTATGCCCACAAAGATCTAACTTTGTATATCCTCACGTAACAAATAGTGGGCAACTTCAGTAAAAAATCCGAATAAAGGTAGACTGTAATTTAAACCGCCCACTGAAGCAATCATGATACAAGACTGATTGAATACCAGATTTCAATCTGGTGTTGCAACATCTTACACTCACCTACTCACCGTCTGCCAAACTTGGTTTGGCTCTCTCGCACATAGATGGACCAGGCTCGAGTTTTCAGTTCCTTCCGTTTTTGAACTGGGTTTTCAGCTCCTTCATGCAGCCCTCAAAAGGACATGGCGCATATTTACTTTCACCATCCCTGCTACTACCAAGTACCAACAGTCATCTGAATAACCCATAATCCTTTTATCCCCCAGTTTCGTTTCCTTTATAATAATGGGACTCCCTTCTTCTCACAGATCCATCATTCCTTGCCTGTCGAGCTCCCTTTATTGTCAGTTCCTCAACCATCAGAGTCCCCCCATACAGCTGGCGGCCAAGCAGGTTTGCGTCACAGCACAGGCGCCATGGAGGAGATTGGCCTAGAGGATTAGGACGTCCTTGCGTCCCCTTCCAGTCGGTGGCCAAGTAAGCATCGGTCGTACCGCGGGTGCCGTGAAGGAGCTCAGCCGGGAGGAGCAGGACGTCCTTGTCGGTCCCCTTCCAGCCATCGCCAAGCATGCCCGCGTCTCAGCCGGGGTGCCGTGGTCTCTGAAGCCATAAATGCTGCGGCGTTGTACGAGTGAGTGCAGGCACGAGAGATGATGGAGCCGAGCGTGGCTGTGTGGTGCGTGGGGATGGGCGGCGGTGGTGTGGCTCCAGCCGTTGTAGGCTAGATGCGGGATTGCGGATGGCAACGCTGCTCCGGCCATAGGAGGCGGCGACAGAGAGAACGGAGACCCAAAGCTTGCGTACGACTGCGTATATACATATCTACTTGGTGTAGCCCTCACTACGAATATCCTGCAAGGTCAGAACGACAAGATTCCAGTAAGGTTGGAAGAACGATGACACATCAATGTTGAGCACGGGAAGCAAACGAGCAGGGGTTTGATCGAGGGAGTTGAGACTTGTTTATACATGCCTACATCCGCATGTACGTGGAACGGGGAAAGGAAGGAGAGAATCAAAGAAGGGGTCAATGGAAGAGGAGAATCCCTTTACCCCGCAAAAAAAAAATGGAAGAGGAGACCGAGTCAGCCCCGGTGGGGCACCGTGCTCGTGGAGAAGATCGCACGGGAGACAATTTTTTTTTGTTGAGAAAGAATAGCCAGAGGAGAGATAATTTTTTAGGATAGATAGATTTTTTTTTTGAGAATAGGAGAGATTTTTTTTTTGAGTAAAGAGAAGAGGAGAGATAGGCTTTTTAGGGTCGTGAGCGAGAGGATGAGCGGGTATTGTTTCCAGGCCCACCAGTCTTGGTCCATGGGCTGATATGAGATTGAGACTACTGGGCCTACAAAATTAAATATACACGCTAGCTAAACGGGTATTGACGCGTGCGTGAATCGGACGAGAAGCTTGCGATGCGTACGTGCGAAGGATGTACATAGATTTTCGGAAATGCTAACGCCCACAAGTGTGGGCGTTCACCATCTCGACCACACACAAGCATCACCGTTGACAACTTTGTTCACGAATCTTGGCATAATCTGGTCGGTTTTCTGCGCCACGTAGGATGAGGCGCGTGTGCGGTGTGCGAGGCAGTTCACCCACACGTTGGTTCCCCTCCCGCGGTCAGCGGTTGCCACTCAGGGCGTGCGGTGGAACTGCTATGCGCCCGCACGCCACGCTTCGACCGCGGTTGACGTCAAACACGTCGCACACGCCCGCCCCTCTCCTCACGGTTCCATTTACTCACCCGCACCGCATTCATCGCACAACCCACTCGCATTTCAAACCATTGGAGGAGAAGGCGGCGGCGGAGGCGGAAGAATCGGCGGTGTTCGCGGCCGTCGGTGGTGCTCACCGGAACGGAGCGGCTTCACGGGCGCTGCGGGTTGAAGGTAATGCTCGCTACAACTCGCAATCCTTCCCGCATTCTCCTTCCCTTCCTGTTCGATTCCTCGATCGAGATTTGTAGAGATTCAGGCGATTCGGCGATGCGTCGGCGTTCCCGCCAGCGGCGAAGTCGCCTGCTAGCCGTTTTTGGTGGCACTGGGCAGTTTCGTCGCCGTCGCGGCGGCGACATCGTCGGTGTGGTTATGCCTGTCCGGAGGCACGCACTAGTCTTGCATTTGGATTGGGCAGGTGTCTCCCGGTTTGTTTGATGCGCATTGGTTTGAATTTGTGTTTGCAATCAGTTCGGGGGAGAACTTTGAGGTTGAATTTGAAGTCGTTGTAGTTGCCATTGAACCCTAGATCTAGTTAGTTGGGTTTTGAAACTGTAGTATGAGGCGAACTTGGTAGTTTGATTAACTATCATGATTGTATGGCAACTAACTTCCTGAACAAATGTGATAATTGCCACAAACGTGTTTTCCCATGCGGCAACAGATTACTGAAATGACTGTGATAGTCGCCACAAATAAGCTTTCCCATGCGGCAACTATTTTATTGAATGACTGTGATAGTTGCCACACACACGCTCTTCCATGTGGCAACTAAATTTGCTGAATTACTGTGATAGTAGCCACAAACATGTTTTTTTATTGTGGCAACTAATTTTTCTGAATGATTTGTGATAGTTGCCACACTGTGATAGTTGCCACAATCGGTAGTCAATGCAGTTTCAGCAGCCAACTGCACTGGATGGCAACTAATGTGCACATCAAGTGTGCCTGTTGCCACTTGGATAGTATATTCATGTGGCAAATAGAATGTGAACACACTGTCTGTTGCCATACTGCAGATAGGACAGTGTGGCAAATTGGCTGCATAATGTGGCAACCAAATTTGCATATCAATTGTGTCAGATGCCATACACATGCTCTGCATGTGGCAAGTTTTTGGCTGACCACATCATGTCTATTGCCATGGCTACAGTCAGTACAATGTGGCAAATTCATTGTACTGCAGGCACAATTTTTTTTTCCACAACGACTTTGTGATATCTGAACACACTGTGACAATTTTTCAGGTTCTTGATTAGATGTGGTTTCATCGCTTTGTTGTAGTATGTGTTGCATTTCAGCACGGCAATTTCACCCTAGCACATTTCTGCCGCTGTGGCAGTTATCTTTGTGGCAATTTTTTCAGGTTCTTGATTAGATGCTTACCTATTGCATTTACATTTCCACCATGACAATTTGGTCTGTTCCTATCTCAGCAGAATGGCTCGTGGCGATCATCAAAATGATGACGATGATTTCATAGATCCACAACAGCGTGTCGGGCAATCTGACGGAGAAAAGAGGGTGATGAGGTAAATGTCCACACCCCTCCTCCTCCTGCTTTATGTTCTTGGTTGACACCTCGAGCTTGCGATTATGTCGACACGAACTAAAATTTCATGACATTGCAAAACTTGGCAACAAGTGATCACTTTTTGCAAAATATGGCAGCAATCGATCACTTTTTGTCCGCTTTTTGCGAAGAAGAACGTATTCGCAATGAGCCTCCCAAGAACGATCGATCGCGTTGATGACAGATTCACCGACGATCGAAGGGAGCTGCTGCTGCGATGGGTATGCAGGATATGATGGATGTCCGGTGCACGAACCTTGTCAACCCTGTATGCGACTGGCTTGGTGAGATCTACGACCCCGCCTCCAGGGAATTCGTGATTCCGGGACGTGGAAGACTACCGTTGAACGAGGAATCTATGTTCTGCACTTTGGGTGTGCCTCGTGGACATATCAAAGTCCCGTACGAAATGAGATCAAGGAAGCGTTGTTCCCCCGTTTGTTTCCTGGGTTGGAATCCATACCGAACACTTCTGCAGTGGCAGATTCGCTGCAGGCCACGACGACGCATTGAGATATTTTCAAGATGAAGCTACTCATGTACCTCATCTCAGCTATTTTCGCGCCGACCACTTCTCTTCGCCCAAGCAACAAATGCTTCCCCATCCTGGTGAATGATCCATCTTTACTACTTTATTTTCCTTCAATCTTTTGGCTCCGATGTTATGTGTAAAGCTAGTGACTGCCAGTGTTTTTTGATGTTTTTTTCCATTTGATTTCTGATGCGGCAACCTTTTTTGTCCTGAAATTTTGTGTGGTGCAGACGGACCTGGAAAATGTGAAGAACATGAATTGGTGTAAGTTTATCGCCGACTTCCTGCATGATGCATTCTCAAGCAAGATGTACCAAAAGGGTTGTCGACTGCATTTAGTGGTATTTTTTTACCAGTTCTTTCTGTGAACACTGTTTTTTTAACACACTTTTATTCATGCATGGCAACCTAATCATAACAAGATGGCAACCTGATCATAACAAGATGGCAACTGCCATAATGACAGTATGACAACTGGCATAATGACAATATGGCAACTGCCATCATATTATTATGGCAAATGTCATCATACTATGATGGCAACTGCCATCATAGCAACATGGCAACTGCTATCACACTATGATGGCAATTAGCACATGCAGATGGCAACTTTTTCTTTTCTTCTCTTCTTCATGCACATGAACTTGATTATCATGGGAAGGGTTCACTTCATTGACAGCGACGCGGTTGCGAGGCAGTTCACTTCATTTGTCCCAGAACGTACACATCGGCCAACCGGTTGTCGTGGCCGGTATGACTACAATAGTTCCCAAGAGCCTGCTGACACACAAGATGAACTAGGTGGTGATGCTGGTCTCAGCAAGGATGACGACGATGACATGGAGAATGTTCAACATGACACCGATGATGATGAACATGTTTGAAGTTCGCAGTGGCAACAAGGGCAAGGATGCAACAGATGTCCCCAACCGGAGAAAGTCAAAGAACATACGGCTGCGAGAGGCGAGGGGGTGTTGCCATCAAAGAGGGGGAGGGCTCCAGAGGGTGTTGGGCAGGGTTCTCTTGGCAAGAGGTCTAGGACCGATCCCGTAGCTGCCAGGAAGAGGTTCGACTTTAATTTTAGTTTTTTGCTTTGTCTATTTTCTTGGAACAGACTCATCCTTTTTTGCACTTGTTTTTGTCAAGCGCGGCAATGAGTTTGTTGTCGACAATTGCCACCTTTTTCCCTCCATCTCATACGTCAGCGAGCCGAATGCGCCGGTGGACGAGCGATTCTGAAACAGCGCCAACGCCAACCCGTGTTTCTACTCGGTTGAACAAAGGCGCCCCCATTGCCGGTGACACCCCTTCCACCAGGTCATCTCCTCGCACGACGACGACCAACACCGGGGATCCTGTCGTGTTGCCAGACCTGAGGAAGGCAGCCAAGAAGTAGGTTTTTTCCATGCGCTTTCATTGACATAGCGCTATATTTTCTTGATTTTCCAATGCATCCGTTTAGCTTGTCACATTGTCTTCGTCATCGCCCACGTGTGCAACCGCTGTTTTCCAAATGATTTTTTCCTTCCTTTTTAAGTGTATGGCAACTCCTATTGGTTTTACATGGCAATCGCATCTAGGCCAAATGGTAACTCTTGTTGTACCTAATGGCAACGCCATCTTTACCGCTGGCTTGTGAGCTCATCCCACACCTAGGTTTGAAATTGCATTCATGGCGATCGACATTTTATCATTCGTCAAGTGGGCTAACATGGCAACTGCTGCTGGATTTTGTATGGCAACTGCTAACTATGACACATGGCAACTCACGTTCCCCTTACATGGCAACTACCAGCTTTTCCACTTGTTTTTCATTTTTAAGATTTCTACCATGGCAAACATATTTTGTTCATTTTAATACCTTTTTCATGTGCTCTATTTTTTTGCAGGTGAAGAAGACTACTACTACTGCGGGGCCAAGCATATCATGAAGGACCCGCTCGAACGACTGCATTCAAAGTTGTCAACAGGGGGCAACTCAGATGTACATGAGGCGCCAGGCGACAATACTGCTGTTGCACCATCAAACGCTCCCACCAACTCTGATGCAAGTGGTCGACCATCTCCGCCGGCTGCAGATGTGCAGGCTAGAACAACAGGCATCCGTACATCGGGGAGTGATGAGTCGGTATCTGCCAGGACAGCTGAAATATTGCCAACTCTTCTGGCAATGAAGGATGCTGTTGTGAGCCATGCCACTCCATCAGCAAGCGTTGAAGTGGACGCCCCCGAGACGAACCTAAGCAAGGAAGATTCCCGCTCATCTGACACTGATTCCAAGCGCGTGCGTGGTGGCACTCCTGTGTCCACGACAGAAGCGGCCGAGGCGGCGGTTCACAATGATATGCCATCTACAGGTGAGAGTCCTGGCACAACAGCTCCAGCTCACAGCCGGTGCAGATACTACTAAAGCGATGCTTTTGCCAAGCAGGTCTTCCACCTAGGCGTCGTAGCCCCGCAAGCAACCAATGACATACCCAACACACCGGCAGAGCTAGGAGCGGGAGAGACGAGTCGGTTATGTTCCTGCGTCCACACTGCTCCCGCCACCGCCAAAAGCAATGTGATGGAGAAACCGAAGACCGGAGCACAACCGATGTAGGTGTCAAGCCGGGCACGAGTGACGCAGTGAACGCCGGAGCAGATGCGCGCTTTACCCGCAGTGGAAATCCCGGCTTAAATCTGCGCACTTCGGGCTCCCGGTCAATGTGGGTGTTCCTACAGCCCAAACAAGAAGATTGTCATGAAAGCTGCGGTGATACCGCGACAACACGCCCGCCTCGCAAATAAGCCCGATCATTACATGGCGGCCGATTTAGATATGTTTGTCGATCTGTCACCCTTGGATTCTGCCCGCAAGTCGTTCATGGTCCGCCAAGAGGCATGAGAGGCACCCAATGGCCTTCACCCCACCGAAGCTTCACCTTGGCATCACCAAGATCAACCGGTGGTGCAAGATCCTATGCCAGTTGCCTTTGCTTTCCTGGGAGGCATGCCCGCAATGATGGCGCAGCCAATGGTCGAGGGCAGGAAGGCTGTCAAGTTCGCAGAGCCGATAGTGCAAGGTACACTTATCATGTCCTTATGATTTTCTTGTATACATCTTTTGTAGTTTGACTTTTGTCCCGCATATTTTTTGGGGTTCTCACTTGTGATGGCAATCGACATGTGATGACATGGCAATCGGATTTGATGCACCATGTCACCTACATTTTTTGCTGCCATGATGCATTTCACATTTGGGCAACCACGTGGCAACCGAAGTTGATTCAACATGTCAACTGTAGTTCTTTGTCACACGGCAAATACTGATGCATCACACATGGCAACCGGATTTGCCGCACCATGTCACCGCATTTTTGTTTCCATGCTGCATTTTTCCATACGGCAAGCACATGGCAAGTGGAGTTGACACAACATGGCAATCGTAGTTGCTTTGTGACATGGCAACTACAGCCAACTAGATGGCAACTACAATGCAACTACATGGCAACTTTAGTTGCTATGACATGGCCACTGTAGTTGGACCACACATGGCAACTGCCCACTTTTTGTACCTACATCTCACACCATGCACCCTGTCTTCTCACAATCCATCTGTTTTTGATTTCTAGGTATCCTAATCCACCTTTTTTTTGTCCTTGCAGCCACCCCTGAGGAGATTTCACCGTCACTTGATGAAGCTTACCGCAGGATCGAGGAGGCAGCATTGCAGAGGAGGTCCTCACGAGGGCAAGGGCAATCAAGTTCCAACGTGCTGCAGACATCTGATGTCGAGGATACCATTAGGAGTGCCACCCCTGGTTACGTGGAGGCAGCAGAGGGTAGTTCACCCACCTCCCGCGAAAGACTACGAGCCCGAATTCAGGGCCACCAAGGAACAGACCCAGCTATATGATATTGTCAAGCGTTTTGGAAATGCGAGGTCCAGCAGCAAGCACATGAAGGAGCTGAAAGCGTAAATGACCACACCCCATAATCTCTCATTTTGCTTTGCTCCTTCTTTACCATTCATCTTCTTTTTTTGTACTTTCTATACATGATCCGCTTACGTTTTACTTCTTTCATTTTTCTACCTAGTAGGCATGATTCTTTCATGTTATATCGTTTTCATACAGCTCATGTTTGGACAGAACCAAGGTCATTCAATGCGGAGCGACGTACGTCGACCTGGGTGATCTTGCCGAGTCCGTGAGGCCAAACGGTAAAATGTCGATGAATGTAGTTGCATGCGGGATCGACTACATCAACAATCATATGGATGTGTGCGCCGACAAGATAATCATGCATTACAGTGTGACCTGCAAAATATGGGATGGTGACTTCCACCACAAAATCCTGAGGAAGAATTTTGCTCAACACGGTGAATTCAAGCTCACACTGAAGAAATATGTGAGTACTCCTCCCCTGCTTGCACTTTTTTTTCACATGGTATGGTTTTTTGCCATCATCTGCACTCTGTTTATGTGGCTGATGTTTTCATGTGGCAACAGCTGCCGTGCACACTGACTTTTTGATTTTTGCATCCCGTGCAAACTATGTGGCAACTTCATAGTAAAATACACGGCAAATTTTGTTCATACATGGACGGCAACTTTCTTTCAATTACCCCCACCCATAACCAAACATTCTACGTGATTCTAATTTTTTTGTCCCTCTACTGTTCTTCATGTGAACTCTGCTTCTCATTTCCTTCACTTTTTAAATGCAGGTCATGTTCCCCATGTTCTAGGAGCTTGCACCACATGACCCACACGACAAGTGTGGTCACCACTATGCGATCTGTCTTGACCTGAAGAACCAACGTTTTGAGGTGCTTGATTCAATCCGTTCGGAAGCTGATGCAGACCTTACTACGCATGCTGAATTCTTCATCAACAACCTCAAAGAGACATGGAACCGTCACTACGAACACTCAAAGGTCCAGATCAGGCATTTCCCGACTGAGTACGTGGCGACTGCGAAGCAAGGGAACACGTAATTTCTTATCCCCCTCCTTCATGTGCCATTTTCATCAATCCAACCCCTCTTTTGTTGTCACATCTGAATTGAAGTCTATCTTTGCTATGTCGCCCTTTTGCGTGTTCACCGACTCTTTTCTCGTGCAGATTTGATTTGTGGCTTTTACGCGTTGGAATACCTTGCAAAGTGGGAAGGTAGACTTGTCCCGCTATCACAGGCTACAACGGTCGTTGAGCTCCGGAAAATCTACACATGGAACTGGTTGACGAATGAAGATTTCAACAAGTGGTCCGGAGCACGCGAGTTCGTGGAGGAAGCTGTCAAGAAAGTCATCAAGAAGTACAAGTGATCACGTGGCGTTACACACCGGACGCATACCTTACATTCTATTGCCGAGGAATGTAAGGTACTATCTCTTTGTTCTTGTCGAAAACTATGTTTGTGTGCTATGTTATGATTGCAACCCCGCGTAGCCTACTATGTAGTGGTGGTGTGTGAGCGACATTTGAATATTCTCTGTAATATATGTGTGGATGTGAACCTTTTTAGGCATTACAACAAATATGTTTTTTATGTTTATCATTATTACTATGGTTTCATCGTTTCTAGCACCGGTTTTCTGTTTCGAATGCGTCTACGATGTTTTAAAAAAGATGGCAAATGTAGTTCATCAGACATGGGTAGTGAAAGTCATCGTCGTTTTTCATTTTGGCTGTTTTGCTTCTTCTTTTTCATCGCTAACTACACCGGCTAGCATGGGTAGGTTGATCATGTAGCCACAACCTTTGCTGCGGTTTATGCACGTTACGCTTTTTCCAACTTGTTTCCCGTACATTGCACGCAACACACTATGTGTCACTAAACCGTGTCGAATTGTCATGGAAATATATGCCATGCAAAGTCATTACAAATACCATGGCATATTTTCAGTACAGCTAACATGGCGATATCTGATACAAACAACATGGCAGATCCAAATAATTAACATGGCGATATCTGATTACAACTAACATGGCAGATTCAGTACAACTAACATGGCATATTTAGTATATAATAGCATTGCATATTTAGTATAAAATAGCATGGCAGACTAACTACACATAACATGGCAGATTAACTACACATAACATGGCAGATTAAGTACCCATAACATGGCAACTGCATTTATCCATTCAATGAATTTTCCTTCCACTTCTGATGCCCCTCAAGAGTCATTCTCCCAATTTTTTTTTAAATTCTCATCATCTAGGGTATAAAACAAAATGTCTACAAGGACCATATCACATCGCCCCAATTTTTTCTTATGGGTTGCCCGCCCCTTTCTTCGTTTTCTTGTGTTTTGCTTGAATCTCCAATCCCGACTTGTACCTTATCTCTCTTGGACGACCCTTTGTGATGGAACGAGGTGGGTTTCTGACCTGGGTTTGTGTGCTTGCTGTTCTAGATCCTATCTCTGAGTTTTCAGATGATGGCCCCGTGGATGAAGGCACACTTGATGTGCGGGGGAACCAGTGTAAGGCTTCCTCAGCTTTCCTCTTCTTGATCTCATCAAGCTCTCTTTTCAGTGCCTTCCTGTGTTTTTCTGCGACTCTCGCTGTCTCATCACTCTTGCACGCTTCATCAATTAGCTCAACATAGTTCTTTGTCAGCACAATGTGCCTCACTGCTTCCATGGTTGCCTCAGGTCTCTCGTCATGCACAGCCAGAACTGCGTTTGTTGTTTGCGGCGCCAACGCGTCGTCAGCATCCCAAGTCCATCGCCGCCTTATGAAATGGCGGGGCATCCGTGTCACAACGTTCATGTCCATTACTTTTAGTATGTGACAGCACACAATACCGTCGCGTTGGAACTTGCAGCATTGGCAGTAGTACTCGCCTTCGCCTATCGAGGCTTTGACGAAGTAGTTCCTTTCTTTGTCCGGGTCTTCAGGTTCTGAATCTGACATGCCCAAAATAGAACACACCTTGAACGTATGTTCGTCTACCTGGAAAGCCGTGAACATGCTGGCACGCTTTATTTCTTCCTGGAATCTGCAATTTTCGTGTGTTTTCTATTAAACTATCATGCGCTCTTTTTTTGTACCACCTTATGTTGTCATGGAAATAGAAATACATTTTGTTTGAACATGGCAAACATAGTACATTGAACATGGCAAATATAGTACACTGTACATGGCAAATGCAATACATTAGACATGGCAAATTGAGTACACTAGACATGGCAACTGCAGTACATTTTCAACTGGACATCGTCATTCCTACACCAACATTCCCCAATGGAAGCACATTGCATAAAGCATGGCAACTGCACTTTTATTAAACATGGCATCTACAGTTGATTAAACATGGCAATTGCATTTCAACAAACATGACAGTTGCATTTTAGTAAACCTGGCAACTGCATTTCAGCATAAGTGTCGACAATATAACATTTTTCAGTTGACATTGGCATTTGCATACCAACATGCCCCAAGGGAAGCACAGTGCATTAAACATGGCAACTGCACTTCATTGAACATGGAAAATGCATCCGAGCAAGCATGGCAAACAGAATTTTCATTGAACATGGCAAATGCAAATTGATTAAGCATGGCAAACAGATTTCATTAAACATGGCAATCAGATATCATGGCAATCGCATTGCACTCTATAAGGCACCTACTGCCTTAGTGCTTTTTGTGCAAATAAGACGGTAACGCAACTGACTTACTTGTTAAAGATCTTGTTTGTGTATATCTTGCTCATTTGCCTCTCCATCGGTAAATACGTTAGCAATCTCGGCTGCTTTAGCGCGGTGGTAGCTTCTTGCTGTAGCTCAAATCCTGAATTTTTGTTGCAAAGCTGTGTACCGCTTGGCAAATCAGTAGCAATGAGTTGCCGTGGCTCACGTCATCGCTTCAAAACAGCATTGAACCCCTCGCTGCGCTGCGTAGTCTGCAGAAAGGGGAAGAAGCACTGCATGAAGTAGGCCGGCACCCAGTACATTCGCTTCTCCCACAGGCTAACAAGAGTCTCGTTGTCTTGGACTTGATGTGTTTCAGTCATGGCCATCCAGCTCCTTTCAAACTCCTCCACCGTCAAGCTGTGGTCCACGCACAACTCGAACGCCTTGTGCAGATCTGGGCGGTCAGCAAAGAACGGTCCTAGCGTCTCCTCAGCCTTCTTTATAATGTGCCACCTGCAGTGCCTGTGCCTTCGCCAATGGAAAGACCTCCTCTATGATCGCACGCATGCTGAAATCTTGGTGCATTATTATGTTCATCGAGCAAGTCCATCCATGCACTCCAAGAAGGTCTTGAACAGCCAAACGTACCCATCCGTGTCTTCGTTCGAACGAGCCCGCAAATTAACTGCAATGAATGATTGTGGTTATTTATTCCTATGAACGGAGCGCATGGCATCTTGTACATATTGGTGAGGTACGTCGCGTCGAATGAAATGCAATCTCGGAAATGTTTGTAGGCTCTCCTTGCAGCAGCATCCACCCAATACATGTTCCTGACACGGTCCTCATCGTCCAACCTTATCCTGTAGAAGAAATCTGGATCTTCCTTCGCTTTCTCATCGAAGTAGGCCATTGTGGCCTCTATGTCGCCCAACTTGCTCTCTCTGATTTGGCCTGTAGGTTTGTGACGTCAGCTGGTATGTACGGCATGCTACTCAGAGTCCCCTTTTTGCTGTGGATGAGCGATAGTATCTGGACCATTCTTGACGGACCGACGTTACAATCATGTAGCAGCTTTAAGAATTGCCTTTCGACGGGGGTGAACCCTCTGTGGGCGGTCAGAAATTTCACCAGGTCGAACTTCTTTATGGGTTTGTGGTTGTGCTCGTCAAAGTACTCAGTGACCACATACTGTGTTCCATCTACGTTTAGCTTACATCGGACAGGGCAACCCGTCTTGAGAATGATCCCTCTCTTTCGTTCCGGAACGACAGCCGCAACACCTTTCCCTTTCTTGTTCCTTCGTGCCTTGTGGCACCTCATCTCATCTCTGCTGTACTCGTTAGTTTTCTTAATTTTTCTATGGTATTCGGTGTTGACGACAAACCCATGGAACTTTGCATATGTCTGGTAGAATTCCTTTGCTTCTTCGAACGATTCAAATCTCTGCCCAACGTACGGTGGCTGAGGTACCACGATCCCTGATTGTCCACCATCTTCATCCCCTTGTGCGCAATTGTCAGTTTCATCATTCACTTCAGTATCGGCGGCATTTCCATCTACTTGAGTGTTGCCAGTGATTGTGTTCAAAGGGGTGCTTGTCGGCATTGCTGGAATGATTGCCATTTCCGACTCCGACTCGAAATTGTTTGCGGCATGATTGTCTGCTGGCTGGTGGAACGCGTCTTCCGTGCGCTCAGAGCTCCCTATAGTAGATGTCCCCGCGCCGCTGTTCATTGTAGTTGTAGGCACTGTAATAGAAAAAACAGGTATGATAGTAAGATTTTTGTTTGAATAACATGTTTATCGCAATGGATCACATCAAATTCGAGTGATTTGGCATGACATCATTTCAAAACAGCAAGCCGTGAGTCTGTGCGTGGACATGTATGGCAACTGTAGCTGTCCAGTCATGGCAGCTACGGTTCAATAAACATGGCAACTATTGTTTGCCAATGCACGACAACAAGCTCCTTTATTTTTTAGTACGAAAAATTGGGTTCTATATGCATGGCAGCTGCAGTCCTGCATACATGGCAAACACTGCTACCAACAAATGGCAACCACTGTGTTCTAGCAACAAAACTACTACATTATAAGATTGATCTCACTAGGCGAAATGCGTTCAACCATTAGTGATGCACACATGCTTTTAGCAGTTGGCAATTTTTCAAAGACAATGCATGACTCATTTACATGCAACCACTTGTTAACGTTTTATGCTTGGTTTTTGTCCACCATCACTGCTTCAATTCTTTTTTTCGGCACGTGCGTTTTTTTTTGCCAGAAAAATAAATGTAGTGCTGTTTTGTGGTTCAGTTTTTTTCCTTACCTTGTTGTGCTGCATGTGACCATCTTGTGTGGTCTGTGACACCAAAATGACGTGCTCCACCTGCAATTTGTGAAGCTTGCCACGAGACGTTTGCCGGGTTACCACCACCGTAATAACCTGTAAGCATAGTAGTGGTTGGTCAATTCATGGCAAATGCAGTTTGTGCTAGCACGGCAACTGCAGTTGCCCCTGACATGGCAACTGCAGTTTTCCTAGCATGGCAACTGTAGTTGCACCGGTAATAACCTATAAGCATAGTAGTGGTTGGTCAATTCATGGCAAATGCAGTTTGTGCTAGCACGGCAACTGCAGTTGCCCCTGACGTGGCAACTGCAGTTTTCCTGGCATGGCAACTGTAGTTGCACCGGTATGGCAACTGCAGTTGTTCCTTCATGGCAACTGCAGTTGTCATGGCATGGCAACTGTAGTTGCACTTGCATGGCAACTGCAGTTGTTCCTCCATGGCAACTGCAGCTGTCCAGGGATGGCAACAACAGTTGTCCAGGGATGACAACTGCAGTTTTTTACACATGGCAATTGTAGATGTCCAGTCATGGCAATTGCAGTTGTCAACTATGCTCCTTCTGCTAATTCACCGTCCGCAACTTCACTTTTTTATGGACTCACCTGTATGACGTCGATGGCGGTACATGGGTGCTGCTCGATGCCACGTCTTTGCATGAAGGCTCGCATTTTCACCGTGATAACTCGTGAGTCCTTTTGCCATTTTTTTTGCATGTTCATTTTTCATGTCCACACCAGTATGTGCTCTTTTTTCATTTGCATTACCTTGATTAGCCATATTAGCTAGTTGAAGTTGGCTTCCCGTACATTTGTCAGTGTTAGCGCCTTGCGACTGAACTTGCCACGGGGGCCCCCTAAGAGTGTTTTGGTCATAAGAACCTGCAAAAAAATGACAGTGTACGACATAAGTAGAATGTCATCTTTGACGGGACCACGATGTCGCCTAGAGGGGGGGTGAATAGGCGTTTTAAAATCTTTTATGGATTTGGCTATATCCTAATGCGGAAATAAACTAAGCGGATACTTTTCAAGCACAAATCCTAAATATACTAGGCTCACTAAGTGCACCAACAACTTAGCATAAACAAGATGAGAACAACGAGGATATGAGTAAGCACAAGTAAGTTACACAAACTTACTCAATGTATATCACGAGATATGGAAATGAATAATACAGACACCCACACGTAGGCAATACAAGCTTACACAAATTGTATCACAATATATGGAATTGAATGATACAAGCAAACTCAAGTAAGCATTACAATCTTACACAAGATATGTTACAAGCTAACAGTTCACACTAAACACAAGATAGAACAATAGTAGGAAGTATGAATTGCGGACTATAAAGTGTTGGCCTAAATAATCTCTACGATATGGTAACCAACACAATATAATGAGGACAACAAGAATAGTTAATGCGCGGTCAAGTTACCAAGGTAAACCACAAGTAAGGAGTTAGGGTTAGGGATAATCGAAGTCACAGAGACGATGATGTATCCCGATGTTCACTTCCTTGGAGGAAAGCTAGTCACCGTTAGAGAGGTGGATGTTACCACGAAGGCACACCAACGCCACGAAGGCTCACCCTATTCTCCTTGAGATATCACCACGAAGGCGATTCCCAACCACTAGTGGAAGACCTTGAGGTGGCCTCCAAACCTTCACAAACTTTCCAGGGGACAAATCACAAGTTGATTCCTCACTGGAGCACTCCTACCGCCTAGGAGTCTCCAACCTCCAAGAGTAACAAGATCAAGGGGGAAATGCTCAAGACTTGCTCAAATCACGAATTCCTTTGGTCAAGAGAAGGAGAGGGAGTGGATCTATCACTTGATTGGAATCTCTCACAAGAACTCTCACAAATCTCTTCGGGATCTAAGATTTGAGGTAGGAGAAGGGAGAGGGAGCTTTTCTTCAAGTGTGGGTCAAGATAGTTGTGTTGCTCCACTCCTCCACGATGTGGTGAAGGGATATTTATAGCATGGGCACAAATCTGGCCGTTGGGGGGGGCGGGGGGAATTCTGCTCAGGAAAGTGTCGGACGTCCGGTGGATTATCGGACGTCCGGTGGCAACAGCACGGACGTCCGGTGGAACACGGACGTCCGACGGCTGTAGCACGCCATCGATTTAATGTATCAGGATATTTGCGAAACAGGTTTGACGGACGTCCGACATTTTCCGGACGTCCGGAGACCGGACGTCCGGAACTTACCGGATTTCCGTCCGTTTGATTCTAGATTGGCGCACCGGATTTCCGGACGTTACCGGACGTCCGGCCAAAATAACAGCAGGAACCCCAAAACTAAAACATGCATAACTTTCACATCCGGACTCCGATTTTGATGATCTTGGGCTCGTTTTGAAGCTATGGAAAAGCTCCAAGTCCTCAGATAGAGAACCACCCAAAATAAACCAAAATGGAGGTTCAAATTATGCAAAGGTTAGATCATATATTTTGGGAAACTATTTGGCTTTGGCTTTTCTTTGGTATATAGGATATGAGTGGAATTGTGTATAGAAGATGTTGACTTGAGCAAATCCATCACAAACCCCTTTGATCCCCTCTTAATAGTGCGGGATCCCTATAACTCAAGAATCATAAAAATAGCTACACTACATAGCTATCAAGAATCCATTCTTGAGTGTATATGTTTCTTTGGTGGTCATCATTCCACAACACTAACGTCAAAGGAACTAATACCTTTGACACGAGCCGTTCACTTGAGCTTGATGTTGATGTTTCTTCTTGGCTCAAGATGAAGGCAAGACATTTGTGAAGTCTTCAAGTCTCTCCCTCATACACAATGTGGGAAAGCTTTGCTTTGTATTCATCTTCACTTGCCCATCATGTGATCATCCACAAGCTTCAAGCATGTAATCCTTTTGGGATGGTTATCTTGAACTTGCCCTTGTCAACCATGATCACCAACACTTGATGTCATCCTCTCATAGACACTTGAAATCTCTTTCTCGATGCGAGCCCATGAGAATCACCACAAGATCCTATGTGGTGCATCATTTGCGCTCGTGTGTTGACCATTTAGAGTTCGATCTTTGAGCTTCATCTTGGTCAACCTATATCTCTACTCCATGTTTAATCTTGACGTCATGAAGGATATATTGAATTCTTCACTTGAATAGCTTGCTCAATCATGACTCAACACATGAGTCCATTATGATCATATCTTTGAGCCACTCCTAGAATTCATCATTCAAATCATCCTCTTTAAGATCTTGATCCATCATGGCTCAAACCATAGCTCTAAGCATGGAAACCCTTAAGATACTCCAATGAACTCCATTTTGATCATCTCGATGTAATTGTTGCTTCAAAGGAGTTTTCTTCCATTATTCTTCAATCATTTTCCAATGGGACTAATCTTCAAATGTATATCTCAATGCAAACATTAGTCCATAAGGATTGTCATTAATTAATTACCAAAACCACACATGGGGACTACATGTACTCTGAATCTCCCCCATTTTGGTAATTGATGACAATCTCAACAAGAGGGTTTATATAATGAATAAATTGTATACTTGGGATGGTTGTACTATCATCAAGACACTACACAAGCATTTGATGATAGTACACCCATAGTATATAGAGCAAACTCCCCCACAATATATGCATGTGTGAATGAACTTTGAATGTCATTGCATATATCGGTTGACATAAACTAGGAGGAGATTTCACTATATACAATGCTCATTCATGCAATAAGAATATATAACAAGGGTAGATATGCATGAGTGACAACAAGAATTACAAAAGATATTTATCTTAAACCCTCTAAACTTCTCCCCCATTGGCACCAAATGCCAAAATGGAAGACAAAACATCTAGCAGACCAATATAGTACGAGTTCGTCCTTGATGTGTGCATATCCCAACATGTGAGTGAAAACAAATGCACATATTCAATGATGAACAATTAAACGAGCTCGGAATCTATAGAATGCAATCAGATACAAAGATATGAACGTTTTCATGTATAAAAATTTCTAAGTGCTCATTCATGCAATAAGAATATATAACAAGGGTAGATATGCATGAGTGACAACAAGAATTACAAAAGATATTTATCTTAAACCCTCTAAACTTCTCCCCCATTGGCACCAAATGCCAAAATGGAAGACAAAACATCTAGCAGACCAATATAGTACGAGTTCGTCCTTGATGTGTGCATATCCCAACATGTGAGTGAAAACAAATGCACATACTCAATGATGAACAATTAAAAGAGCTCGGAATCTATAGAATGCAATCAGATACAAAGATATGAACGTTTTCATGTATAAAAATTTCTAAGTGGCCAATAATAATCATGATATGTATCCATAAAGAAACTCATATACACAAAAAGAAAGGTTGCAATTGATAAGAACATGATATCCACAAGTGAATCAACTATTATACAACTTGAGCCTAGTCATAATAGCAAGGTACATGGCACAAATTGATCTCATTTGCATAACACAAAGTGAAGCAAGCAATCAAAAGATTCGACGAGCCAAAAGGATAAAAGAATATTACGATTTGGGTAAAGGAGTGTTCTAAGAAAAATAGAGAAGCTCCCCATGATTTGTGCACAATTTAGATTTTTTATTATTATTTGGATACGAGTGCACAAAATAGGATCATCACTCCCCCAAAATCAATAGGAACACACAACAATTGCAAGCAAACATAGATAAGAAAAGAAGCCTAGCATTTGCAACAAACATATGGTTGAGCAACATGTACATGAGGCAATCTAAGAATAGGCACAACCAAAATGATGTGTGTGAGACACGTAAAAACACTTGAGAAGACTAGTATAAGGATGAGAATTAAGCATCAACATAGCCTTGAGTAAATGAGATACAAGGTGCAAGACATGTCCTTCCCACACACACGAAGTTAAGAAGGTCACACACACACATCAAGAAAATGGGTTCACAAGCTCACTAATAGCAACCTAAAAATCAAAGCTTGTGACAACCCATGATGAAGATAGGAAATAATAGGCTTGTCAAGACAGGCATGAGGACACAAATCTTCACCAAACATGAGTGCACTAAGATGCAAAGAGGTAAGACATGAACTCATTCAACAAATGCTTCCATGGAGCCACCAAAAAGATATAAAAAGTGAATGAAATGGTGGACATGAAAGAATAGGGATATCAACTAGAGATGTAACTTCTCTCACGTGTATAAGATACTAGGTAGATGATATCCACAAAGAAGGATGTACACATAAAATAGTTGCAAAAGGAAGGAATAAGATATCCAAACGGGAGTCATAAAATATACCAATGAGATCTTTGCTTGAAAGCATGGCACATGGCTTAATATAATATTATTGTATATTAATGAACTCCAAACACACAACCATCAAAGACATCACAACTAGCAACAAGGGATCATTGTTGGGATGCTTTGAGAAAGGAAACAAGTATCACAGGAACGAGTCAAGAAATTCATGCCATGATGCAACCTACACAAGGTTGACCTCATTTCTATATATATGCATGAAGTAAATACTTGTTACCGAGATAGCATTGGTATGAAGTTGTAGATCAATAAAATGTCCAAGCTTGGCTCTAATTTCCTCATAGTGCCACCACCTTTATGAATAAACCAAGCACCCAATGCTTCTCAAATGTACCTAAAACATTTTAAGTACAATATGGTCCCCAAACTTATTGGGTCCGAAGTAGTTATCATAACTACAACACATAGGGTAAAACCACTTAAATATGTGCCTATTGATATGAATTTGAATTTCATGCACATCATAGCTATTAAGAATTTGATGGATTTACCATATATATATTGGATCAAATAAGGCAAACAAGGCATGTGAATTTACACATAGTAAATATGCATGCACAAGCCTACCAAAATCCAGGGAGATACAAATTGGACAAATGACCACATAACTGTTAATACTTCCAATATTGACCAAAATGAATCAAAGTGACAAATCAACATATGATAGCACCCAAAGTTCAACATATGAACAAAAAAAACAATGAGCATATAAGATATGCATTGCACACATACTCATAGGAATATCTCACTCAAATAGATATAGGACACTATAAACAATGAGATAACAAACTCTCATATAGAGCAATAAGATGAATTCAAACAAAATGGTATTTCGGGTTATCATTCGGTGTAGAAACCAAATAAGTACATGATCATCTATACTAACACAAGCATAACATGATAATTTAGAAATAAACACAATGCTTGGATAGAATAATATTAACATTCCAACTAGATAGATCATTATGCAAAGCAATAATTGGAATAGCTTTAATCAAATGATTTTCCAAATATGATTTTAAAGATAACCATGAGCAAAACCGCACAAGAATGCCATACATAAACAAGACATTGCATGCCACGGAGATATAAGATAATCTCAAATATAAATTCTAAGTGGCATCCCTCAATTGTTCATATTAACAAGGATTTTGATATGCACAAAGCATATCACTCCCCCACAATATGATGATCCATGAATTATCCACAAGAAGCAAATGAAACCCAACTAAGGATAATTAATGGATTAGAATTTGAGTTTCAAATGAGCTTTACATACCACATAGTAACTAGATAATATTGCACTAACAATACTAGGTGGTATCCCACATACATACACATTTAAGGTTTGTGAAATGCGTAAACCATAGCACTCCCCCATAATGTGATGATCCATTAATATCTCAAAAGAGCCAAGTAAGATTCAAGTAATGAAGCAATACAGTCTTGAAACCACACACACAAATATATGAAGTGCATTGCGACCTACACATGCTAGATAACATAAATCAAGCATACTAGGAAGCACAACTATAAAAGCACATGCTAGGTACAAAACCTAAACATGCAAGGGACATAGTAACTTTCAATGTAAACAATGCAAGTACAAGTTACCGCAAAGAGGAGCATTGGATTGATAGATATGATGATAATCCACTTGACTTGGCATTAACCATAACATATGGTGAAAATAGTTTTTCTTCATGAAGTAGCCAAGTCTACAATGCCCTCCACACACGTATTGATCAAGTTTGAGCTTGATGGTCCCCAACCAAGTTGGGTCCTAAGAAGTTAGTAACAATAGGCTTGGCAACCCAAATGGTCTTGTCCACTTTCAAACTTCTTTGGGAACCCACAAACTTGGCAAACACATTGCCAACAATATCCTTCCTTAGCGAATAATGATTATTGACTATAGGAGGCTTAGATATGTTACCGTTGGGACAAGATGAAGCTATGTGTCCCTTCTTACGACAATTATAGCAACATGTGCTCCCCTTTCTCTTCTTCTTTACCTTTTCAACTTGGAGAGCATTATCTTGGTTAGGCATGGGAAGAGGCCTTTCATTATCTTGATATTGAACTTGAGGCCACTTCCCTTGATGCTTCACATTTGAAGCCTTCTTCTTCAATGGACATGATCTCACATGGTGTCCAACATTCTTGCACTTGAAGCAAGTAATGTTGGCCGAATTCTTGACTTGATCTTGTTCCTTCTTCTTGTTCTTGGACTTCTTCTTGTTGGAGATGAAATCAAGTCCTATTTTGTCTTGAGGGTCCTTTTGCACACTCAATATATTATCACAACATTTTTCCAAGTCTTTCTTCAAACTAGTGACTTGGGCCTTGAGCTCTTTATTTTCCTCTACAAGGTTAGTATTAACAAAAGAACTAGAGGAAGTAGAAGCTTCATTGTTAGAGCAAAAAGGCATGGTGAGCAATTCATTACAAGATGTACCAATATCATGTAGAGAGGAATTGCAAGGACTAGCACACGACAATAAGGCATTTCGAGTAGAAGATGTGCTAATATCCACATGAGACTCACATGATTTTACCTTGGTGACCATAGCCTCATGAGCTAACTTTAACTCATCATGAGAGATTAGAAGATCATCATGAGTGCCTGAGAGCTTTTTATGACTTTCTCCCAATTTCCCATAATTTCTTGTTAGCAAAGCAAGTTGAGCACATAGCTCAACATTCTCCTTCAAAATTGATGCTTCACATGAAATCGAGTTAGTAGCACAGACATCATTATCAACATGAGAGGAGCAAGTAGAACTTAGTGACTTCTCATGAGTTGATTGAAGCTCCTCATGAGACTTAGAGAGTTTTATGAGCTCTCCCTTGACACTATTGCATTCAAGGAGAAGGAGCTCAAAATCCTCTTTAAGCTTACAATGAGTAACGTTAATCTCTTCTTTTGAAGACCTCAAGTCACTAAGCGTTTCATGAGCCTTAGCAAGTTCATGTTCAAGCTGTTCACTTTTAGCTTCCTCATTGAGAAATAAACCATTACGTTTTTCAAATCAAGCAAGAACATCTTGGAACCTTTTATAAGTGTTATTTTTAGCTCTACGAAGAGTTTTCCCAATCTCATAGAGATTTTGAGTCAAGACTTCATCATCTTCCTCATTACAACTATCATCATTATCACTAAGAGAAGATGATACCTCGTCATTACCTCTTGCCATGAGGCACATGTGAACACAAGGGGTTGATGATGATTCTTTTGGAGAGGAGGATTCTTCATCAATCAAGCATGCCTCATCTTTATTGATTTCCTCTTGTGGTATGCCACATGTTGGTGAAGTGAAAGATGTTGAGGTATGCAAGTAATCGGAGGTGGAAGCAATAGAGAGCTCTTCATGATTTAAAAATGTGGAGAACTCCTCCATTATCTCCCCAAAAAGAATATTGTCTTCATGAAGATTGGACCCACCATATATATCTTCAATTTTGGTCCAAGCATCATGAGCCAATGAACAAGACGAAATTGACTTGAACACCTCGAAGCTTATAGCTTGGTGAATGATACTTAAAGCTTCACTATCAAGATGCATATCACCAAGTGACGGAGATTGTCCATCCTTTAGATTTGAATTCCCTACAACCACAATCCGCAAAGCATTTGGACCCATGGCCCGAAAGTGACAAAGCATGCGTAATCTCCACATAATGTAATTTGTGCCATTAAAACAAAATGTGTCATCATGCACTAGTTCACTAGTCGACATCGTTACTCTCTAGGCGGTTAAGCCTAATAAGGAGAGACCTAGCTCTGATACCAATTGACGGGACCACGATGTCGCCTAGAGGGGGGGTGAATAGGCGTTTTAAAATCTTTTACGGATTTGGCTATATCCTAATGCGGAAATAAACTAAGCGGATACTTTTCAAGCACAAATCCTAAATATACTAGGCTCACTAAGTGCACCAACAACTTAGCATAAACAAGATGAGAACAACGAGGATATGAGTAAGCACAAGTAAGTTACACAAACTTACTCAATGTATATCACGAGATATGGAAATGAATAATACAGACACCCACAAGTAGGCAATACAAGCTTACACAAATTGTATCACAATATATGGAATTGAATGATACAAGCAAACTCAAGTAAGCATTACAATCTTACACAAGATATGTTACAAGCTAGCAGTTCACACTAAACACAAGATAGAACAATAGTAGGAAGTATGAATTGCGGACTATAAAGTGTTAGCCTAAATAATCTCTACGATATGGTAACCAACACAATATAATGAGGACAACAAGAATAGTTAATGCGCGGTCAAGTTACCAAGGTAAACCACAAGTAAGGAGTTAGGGTTAGGGATAACCGAAGTCACAGAGACGATGATGTATCCCGATGTTCACTTCCTTGGAGGAAAGCTAGTCACCGTTAGAGAGGTGGATGTTACCACGAAGGCACACCAACGCCACGAAGGCTCACCCTATTCTCCTTGAGATATCACCACGGCGATTCCCAACCACTAGTGGAAGACCTTGAGGTGGCCTCCAAACCTTCACAAACTTTCCGGGGGACAAATCACAAGTTGATTCCTCACCGGAGCACTCCTACCGCCTAGGAGTCTCCAACCTCCAAGAGTAACAAGATCAAGGGGGAAATGCTCAAGACTTGCTCAAATCACGAATTCCTTTGGTCAAGAGAAGGAGAGGGAGTGGATCTATCACTTGATTGGAATCTCTCACAAGAACTCTCACAAATCTCTTCGGGATCTAAGATTTGAGGTAGGAGAAGGGAGAGGGAGCTTTTCTTCAAGTGTGGGTCAAGATAGTTGTGTTGCTCCACCCCTCCACGATGTGGTGAAGGGATATTTATAGCATGGGCACAAATCTGGCCGTTGGGGGGGAATTTTGCTCAGGAAAGTGTCGGACGTCCGGTGGCAAAACAGGCACCGGACGTCCGGTGGAACACCGGACGTCCGACGGCTGTAGCACGCCATCAGACGAATGTATCAGGATATTTGCGAAACAGGTTTGACGGACGTCCGACATTTTCCGGACGTCCGGAGACCGGACGTCCGGAACTTACCGGATTTCCGTCCGTTTGATTCTAGATTACGCGCACGGATTTCCGGACGTTACGGACGTCCGGCCAAAATAACAGCAGGAACCCCAAAACTAAAACATGCATAACTTTCACATCCGGACTCCGATTTTGATGATCTTGGGCTCGTTTTGAAGCTATGGAAAAGCTCCAAGTCCTCAGATACAGAACCACCCAAAATAAACCAAAATGGAGGGTTCAAATTATGCAAAGGTTAGATCATATATTTTGGGAAACTATTTGGCTTTGGCTTTTCTTTGGTATATAGGATATGAGTGGAGTTGTGTATAGAAGATGTTGACTTGAGCAAATCCATCACAAACCCCTTTGATCCCCTCTTAATAGTGCGGGATCCCTATAACTCAAGAATCATAAAAATAGCTACACTACATAGCTATCAAGAATCCATTCTTGAGTGTATATGTTTCTTTGGTGGTCATCACTCCACAACACTAACGTCAAAGGAACTAATACCTTTGACACGAGCCATTCACTTGAGCTTGATGTTAATGTTTCTTCTTGGCTCAAGATGAAGGCAAGACATTTGTGAAGTCTTCAAGTCTCTCCCTCATACACAATGTGGGAAAGCTTTGCTTTGTATTCATCTTCACTTGCCCATCATGTGATCATCCACAAGCTTCAAGCATGTAATCCTTTTGGGATGGTTATCTTGAACTTGCCCTTGTCAACCATGATCATCAACACTTGATGTCATCCTCTCATAGACACTTGAAATCTCTTTCTCGATGCGAGCCCATGAGAATCACCACAAGATCCTATGTGGTGCATCATTTATACTGCTTCGTGTGTTGACCATTTAGAGTTCGATCTTTGAGCTTCATCTTGGTCAACCTATATCTCTACTCCATGTTTAATCTTGACGTCATGAAGGATATATTGAATTCTTCACTTGAATAGCTTGCTCAATCATGACTCAACACATGAGTCCATTATGATCATATCTTTGAGCCACTCCTAGAATTCATCATTCAAATCATCCTCTTTAAGATCTTGATCCATTATGGCTCAAACCATAGCTCTAAGCATGGAAACCCTTAAGATACTCCAATGAACTCCATTTTGATCATCTCGATGTAATTGTTGCTTCAAAGGACTTTTCTTCCATTATTCTTCAATCATTTTCCAATGGGACTAATCTTCAAATGTATATCTCAATGCAAACATTAGTCCATAAGGATTGTCATTAATTAATTACCAAAACCACACATGGGGACTACATGTACTCTCAATCTTCACCGTTGCGAAGATGGCAACTGTTCTCTTCTTTTGTTATCACGCATCATACCAACGCCTGCATACTGTTCTAGTAGTGGCAGCAACGGCCCTGCAGAGATGAGTTGACTGTACTCTGATGCATCCCAAGGGGGCGTTTGTGGCCTTTGAGAACCCCAAGTATCAGCGCCATCTTCGTGATTCATTCTTTTCCGTGTATCGCTCTTTTCAATGTGTTCTCAATCGCTGCACGAACAATAACGCATCAACAATCCACAAGAATTGTATTCTTCCGCTGCTTGCACATAGAAGATAGGGATGGCAAGCAACAGGTCAAATAGGTGGCAGTTACTGACAACGAAAGGTGGCAACTGTCGTTATACACAAGTGGCAATTAATTTTTCCCACCCCCTTCATTCCAAAATTGTCCTTCCTCTCCTTTTTTTAGGGATTCCTATTCATCCATTTCATACCCAACTACTTGCGTCAATCAAACTAGGAACTTAAGTTATTCTCAAACGTAGTACATGGCAGATCTGGTGTATTCTGCACGGCAATTATGAATATACACCAACCATGCAGTGTTCTACCCCTATAGCATGGACCCAAAGACAAGATCGGGAGATTTCCAGCCTTAAGGATGAGAAGGATGAGATCGGGAGATTTCACCTGGTTTTAGCCGATCGTCTCGGAGGGCTGGGTTGGAGTGGGGGCTGGGGGTGGGGAGGGTTGGGGTGTGGTTTGCGGTGGGAGTGCCCTATGGATCTGCCTGGTTGCCATGGCAACCAGAGATGGCCGCGACGGAGGTCGGGTTCGAGAGGTGGGGGCGATGGCGGCAGATGAGAGAGGGATGGATCGGAGGCCGAACGGCTGGGTCGTCTTGAGCGTGGTCGTCTGCCCGGACGAGGCGATCTTGGCGGGTTGCCACACACCTGACGTGCAGGCTGTGCAATTGCGCGCCCGGACGCGGTCGTGCGGGCGGGTTCCTGTTCACGCCACACGAGGCGTGTGGGCGGGTTTGCATCCATGCCACACGTGTGGCAGTTATCGCGACCCTAGATTTTTACCACGGACCGAACCAAAAAGACCAAACCAAGAATACCTATTTCTTTTAATAGTAGGTAGTATAGATATAGATTGAAACGAAGAAACAAAGAGAGGATGATGTAAAGGAAAAAAAACTGAAGAGATGAGAAGAGACTCAGCGGCAGATCACTTGAGATGGAAGAGGCTATGGAGTGTTAAAGTACCGGGGAGCTGCGATTCTTTGCTTGGCGACCGGCCCAAGCCTCGTTGTCAACTGGTGAGGTGCGCCATGATTGGCATATGGTTGCCTTGACAGCATGCTCGATCTGTGGTGCTCAAAATGACCTGTGGCGCCATTCTTTCCTAGAGGGCAATATTGCACGGAGTATGTGTGGGCCTTTGTCAATCTGAGCTACTCGGTCTGTTAGTTTGGATGAGACCCCAATAGCTAGGCTCCTTTTGAGTGTGGAGCAAGAATCTATGTCAAAATGAATTTGCAAAGGTGCTTGTCAATTTACGGGCAATGTAGTGGGCGAGGAGGGTGCTATTCATAAGAATGAATTCGAGCAGCCCTTGTCAGCCCATGCTTTCATCACTAACTACCTAGCTGAGCTGGACATTTATGTGGTAGAGAAGAAATTGAATCGCACATATGTTTGGTATCAAAAAGATGGAATCCTCTCGAAGAGGGAATTATGAAATAGGTTTGCTATTTCACATCTAGATGTGAAATAGCTATCTCACATCTAACTCCAGAGCCATTGGATCTCGTCATGTCTTTAAGATTCGCGCAAGTTGTTTTTTCTGTCCCGGTAGTGCGTTTCGCTCGCGTCGCTCGTTGTTTCGTCTGTGCGCGCGGCCTATCTGTACAGGTTGTGTGTTTTGCCTGTAGCGGGCCGTGTTGCTTGTTGGGCTGGGGGCTGTTTGTCTGAGAGCAGTTTTTGGAGAGGAGGGGGCAGCGTTCATTTTCCCCACTTTGTCTCCAGGAGCACTCACTTCGGCCGTTCCCCGTTCCTCTTGTGATGTTCCCCATTTTGCTCTTGGCAGTTGGTGCTCGAGGCGCAGCGATTTCTGGAGAGGTAAAAGGAGAGGGAGACACTATCGATAGTGAGTTGCCTGTTCTTCTCCCTTGTTCCTCTTTTTTTTAGTGTCCCTGCATTTTTGTGTTTCTTGCTCACTGATATAGCAGCATCTATCTAGGGTTTGCTCCTCAATGTCCCCAAATGTGGGTAGGGTTCGTTTAGCACCATCCATCTTCTTTGTTTCTTGTTTGTTTGTCCATCGATTTAGGGTTCTTTGCCCCATCCAATCTCCCAAAATGTGGGGTAGGGTTCATCAGATGCTCCATCTATCTAGGGTGGGTTGGGGGATTTGTTCCTCAAATGTGTCCATATATGGGAAGGGGGGATTCGTAGTAGATGGTTACTGTGCAGAGAATACAATTTTCTTTGTAGTTTTTGGGTGATTTTTTAGTGTTGGGGGTTTGAATGATGAACTATAGACAGTTTTTTATGTCCTGTTAAGATTTTTTGTACAGTAGTGATTTTTCTTCAGTTAAAGTTGATGCTGAAATCTGTAAGAAACAGTTGCATTTTTTTCTTCTGAAAGTGGCTTTGCTTGATGCTTTTGCACAGCGCACCATAATTTCGACAGATGAGCATATCATCCTTTTTTCTGTTAGGTGATGCTGAAGGTAGTCTGTAAACATGAGTCATCCATATCTATTTGCATCAATGAAATCAGATATGCATTTTAATTTACTAGTTTTTTGTTGCATCGCATTATAATGTTTTGTTTGCTGCACAACGGCAGTTTTGATGTTTGAAGTAGCGAAATCCCAGCTGGCCGGCTGCATAGCTTGTGTGTTCAGATAATTCAGTGCAATGATAGGTTTTGTGTGTTTTTTCAGCACAAGTTGATCTTTTTTTTGTTGCTAGATTCAGTAGAAGTTGGTGTAGGTTCTTTTTGTGTTTTCAGTAGGTGATTAGTTTTTGATTGTACGATTTTTTGAGGGTTCTTTTTAAGTTTGTTTTGTTGGCTGTACGAATTGAGGGGTAAGATTCGGTTTTGATTTGTATGGCTGCTAGTTTTCATTTTCAGGCCCTTTTCATTCAATAGGGATAGGATGTGATATTGTTTTTTCAGTCCAATTGAGTGTACATCAGTTTCCAGATTTACTATAAAAATTCAGTTTTACATGTTCTTCAGTATATTAAGTTCTTAGTCTTTTTTCAGTCCATTTTAAGTCTAATTTTCAGTATATCAATTTGTTTTCGGGTCAGTGCATGGTTTTGCACTTTCTAATCCTATTCGTTCTGTCAACCTAGTGTCTGAACCAGTAGGTGTCAAATTCAATTAACAGCTTTGGGTTCAGTGTTAGGTGTCGTTTTCAGTTTTCTGTCAGCTCACGGAGTTCTCCGTTAGGTCTCGTTCGGTTATCCGCTTCCCTCCGTGGAAAAGAACCCGTAGAGAGGTGCAAATTGAGGCAGCCATCCTGCATGAGCGGCAATGGTGGGAACTCGGATGTGGGCGGCATGGCGCAACTCCACATTTTTTATTCATTTTTTGTCGGCTCAAGTGTTAGCCATCAAGAAAATACATTCATAATGTCCTTCAGTTTTTGAGCATCATTGTTAGTATCAGTTCTTGCCTTTAGTCAAATTTCTTTTTTGAAAGCTACAAGGTTCTCCACCATCATTTTTTACTTACTTATCTTGTTGGGTGTTCCCTTTTGTCCATTGTCCGACCAAGACGAACGTGGATAAGTTTGTGAGAGTATGTGCCACTTTTTTGTTTTTTTTTTGTTCTGATTTCTCCCAGTTTTAGCAATACACGCTGTCTGCTCCGTTCTAATGCCATGGAGAAGGCATTTTTTCAGATTTGGGGTTTATTGTTCACTCTCTGTTTTGATTTATTTTTTTGATTTTTCTTTTTTCAGCTCTGCAACCAGGATGTTGTGCCCAGTTTGCTTCGCTCATTGTGGGATGGACAACGGCACAAGCTTCGGCATGTTTTTCCTGGATGTGAATGAAAGCTTCACGGTAATGTCTGCTGCCATATCTTTTTTGCGTTTTTTCATGTGCTCAGTGTGTTTTTGTAATCTATTCGTAGTTGTTTATTTACACAAGTTTATTTGTTGTCTCAGCTACTGCCATGCTCTGTGACCGAGAGGTTCCCCAAGCACTTTGCTGGTGGTTTTCTGAACTTCCGAGCTCATGGCACCGATACGTTGTTAATGTGTACACAGGGTACAACAACACCAGACGTATCAGCGGCAAGTACTTGAGGAAGTTCATGATGGACTTTAATCTGGGCCATGGGAAGCTTGTTGTGTTTGTCATGACTAGGCGTATTGCAAACGCATATGTCTGCTCTGTTGGCGCTTGTTTATTTGTTGGAGGTGGAGCTGAAGCAGCACATCATGAGGAAGAGCAAGGAGGTGGTGATGAAGAGCAAGCACAGCAAGGTGATGTTGGACAGGTGGATGAGGAGGGGAACAACGGACAGGATCTGGCAGAAGCCCCTGTAGGCATCATATACAGCAGGGATGTCAATTTGGTTGTGGAGGAGGCAGATCATGTTGGTATGATCATCGCCATTGACGAGGCGCACATTGGTTCACGTTTGGTTCATCGACCTGCAAGTGGACCTTCAACTTGAAACTGTGTATTTCTTTCTTTGATGTCATTTGCAAGTGGACCCTCGACTTGCAACTGGGTTTTATATTTTTTTTCATGCCACTTGCAAGCGGACCCTCGACTTGCAACTGGGTCTTCTATGTTTGATGTCACTTGCAAGTGGACAATCGACTTGCAACTGGGTCTTTTTTTTCATGCCACTTGCAAGTGGACCCTCGACTTGCAACTGGGGTCTTCTGTGTTTGATGTCACTTGCAAGCAGACCCTCGACTTGCAACTGGATCTTCTAGTTTTTCATGCCACTTGCAAGCGGACCCTCGACTTGCAAACAGAGTTTTGTTTGTTTGATGCCACTTGCAAGTCGACCCTCGACCCGCAACTGCGTCTTTTGTTTTTTGATGCCACTTGCAAGTCGACCCTTGACTTGCAACTGGTTCTTTTTTTTTGTTTTTTGTGCCACTTTGCAAGTCGACCCCTCGACTTGTAATTGGGTCTTCTATTTTTTTCATGCCATTTTTGCAAGTGAACCCTCGGCTTGCAACTGCTTCTTTCCTTTTTTTTATGACACTTGCAAGCGGACCCTCGACTTGCAACTGGGTCTTCTGTGTTTGATGCCACTTGCAAGTGGACAATCGACTTGCAACTGGGTCTTTTTCTTCATGCCACCTGTAAGTGGACCCTCGACTTGCAACTGGGTCTTCTATTTTTTTTTCATGCCACTTGCAAGTGGACCCTCGACTTGCAACTAGGGTCTTCTGTGTTTGATGTCACTTGCAAGCGGACCCTCGACTTGCAACTGGGTCTTCTAGTTTTTCATGCTACTTGCAAATGGACCCTCGACTTGCACCCGGGGTTTTGTTTGTTTGATGCCACTTGCAAGTCAACCCTCGACCCGCAACTGCGTCTTTCTTTTTTTGATGCCACTTGCAAGTCGACCCTTGACTTGCAACTGGTTCTTTTTTGTTTTTTGTGCCACTTTGCAAGTCGACCCCTCGACTTGTAATTGAGTCTTCTGTTTTTTCATGCCATTTTTGTAAGTGGACCCTTGACCTGCCACTGTGTCTTTTTTATGCCACTTGCAAGTGGACCCTCGACTTGCAACTGGGTCTTTTTTTCATGCCACTTGCAAGTGGACCCCGACTTGCAACCGGGTATTCTATTTTTTATGCCACTTGCAAGTGGACCCTCGACTTGCAACTGGGTCTTCTATTATTTTCATATCACTGTCTGTTAAGATTTTTCTCTTATCTCTCTTCATCTGAGTATGATCATGCCATTTTTTGAGTTTCAAGTCGACCCTCCACTTGCAACTGGATCTTCTGTTTTCATGCCAAGTGCAAGTGGACCCTCGACTTGCAACCGGGTCTTTTTTTCTCTGAAAGTACTTTTCAAAGCCCTTTTTCCCTCTGAAATAACTATAACAAATTCCTTCTTTTTAGTCTTTACAAAGTTCTTTCAGAATACTGTACTATTATAATTTTTTCAGTCATCGCACGTTTTTAAGCACAACATATATGAAACGTACATATCTGGCAATGGAAATGACAGTATTTTATGAAGTTTTATTACAGATCAGATTTCCTTTTAGGGGGGTAGACCATTTTTCTCTCCTGATGAAAGATTACACACATAACTTTGTGTTCTGTGAGGGTACAACATATACAACACCTGAGCAAGATCCGTTCTACTTTTTTTTTTTGCAGAGCAAACACAACCCCTGTCTCTTCTCTTTTGTGTTTGTACATGTCTTCTACTTTTCATAGTCTTTGCTTACCAACCCAGCAAAGATTTCTGAACTTAATTTTCATCTGACGCAAGAACAACTGTTGAACTGTTTTATGTGCTTTTCCAGAGACCATGAGAAGCATATGTTCTTGGTACAAAAAAAGAAGGATAATTGTTGACACGGGATCTTGCTAACCACATCAATTGCCTAAGGATCTACCACCGGGGGGGGGGGATATTCAAGGTGATCTTGACACATAGGACATACAAGGAAGAGGACAGAACGAACTCACCCTGTTAAGAGTGCCCAATGCCCGCCATGATTTTTTCTCCTCCACCCTTTTCTTCTTCCTCTGGTCAGCTTTCCCAATTTTGACTCTGTTCTTCTCAATCTTGTTCTTGCCTGGGTTCTTACAATTTTTGTTGAGCCATCCATGATGTTTTTTTTCTACTAACAAGGCCCAGATCTGGTTACACATGTGGGCTTCTTCATGTCAAACAAACAAACAAACAAACAAAAAGCCCAACAAATATATGGTGAAGTGGCAGGTGTTGTTGGGCTGGAAGGGGTGGGCTGTCCAGACGACAAACAAGCAAACAAGCTGGCCGACGAAAATCAAACAAGCGTTAACCTGTTTGTCAACGAGTGGGGACAGAATAGAGAATGATGTCAGCTTAGATGTGAGATATTATCTCACATCTAGATGCAATATAGACATACCCATTATGAAAATCCATGTTGGTGGAGGTTTGGCAAAGACTGGATGTCATGGAGCAGTGGCTGATGTATGCAGAGATGAAACATGAGTCTTCAGAGGTGCATCGGACTACGATTATCAATGGACTTCTATCCCCAAAAGCTCTCGAGGCCACAACAGTGAGTGATGACATCTCCCTTCCTACTGATTTGCATGCAACTTTGGTTGCTCTCTCGTAAGAGAGGTTGGGTAACCCCAAAGTGTAAGGGTGAAGTAACCTAGTAATAAGTATTTCCCTTGATATGAGAACCATGGTTTATCGAATTAGAAGGATTTCTTCCAGCAAACAAAGTCATTGATACCTGCACACAAAACAAAAAACAAAAAACAAACTTGTCTCCAACAAGTCAAGAAAGTTGTCAAGCTTCTTGTCTTGCTAGTCTTTACCTAATATTAAATGATGGATTGTTTCTCCACTTTTTTTGGTTACTAGTACAAATGTCCGTGTGTTGCAACGGGCAAAAAAAATCATAAAACCTGCTCTGTGTGCCATTACACGACATTTCATATATGTAATTCTGATTAACATCGATAATAAGATTACACTATTATCGCTTTTTGAAGCATGAAGTGTGGACGTGAAAAAACCACCTTAATGTCTTTCATCTGATGGAAGAGTAGTGGTGCATAAAATAGTATGTCAATCGGTTTTATTTTTTGTTTTTCGAAAAACACAAATATAAATTTATTTTTTGAAAATTTGAACAATTTATAATTTTTATTAGAACTAAAACATGTTTTCAAGACAAACATTTTAACACATGAATTTTTAATCAATTATTACATTTGTTAATTTTTGTGAACAATTTTAAATGTTTTGAAAAGGGACATTTTTGGGGGGATTTTGAGAATTTTTAAAAAAACGTGAATATATTATAAAAATGTGGATTTTTTGAAAGGGAACTGAAACACTCTTTATCTTAAAAACACACACACACAATGTCCGTGGTTAAGAAAAAAAATTGATGGTATGCACCATGAAGCATCAAGTTGAGAAAGTCGTAGGAATGTCCTTTGTTGGCGCCTCCTTCAACTTAGCACTATCATTGGGTGGAAGAGGAGTGGTGTATATGTTTTTAGTGGGATATACAGAGGGTTGAACTCATTTGCATTGATAGCGAGACATTTGTGGTGACTTTATCAATCTGAAGACCCGTCGGCTGAGTCTCTCTAGGGTGAGTGTATATGTATGTTTGTGAGTGCCTACGTCTGTACGTGTTTTTCAAAAGAAGATATCCTTTAGCCTTTGTATGCTGCAATTTAATGTGCTGTGCGTTGCACTGGAAGGAAAAAAAGCATCACATTTTTAGTGACTCATTTATGATGACACTTTTCATGTTCGACACAGTGGTTGGTGTCCACAATTCAAAAAATTGATGAAGCCGCATCCATGTCTTTGATGACATCTCCTTCGGCATTGTACCATCACCGAACAGAAGAATTGTGGTGCATTGAAGTAGGATTGTTTATATAAATTTGTTTGTTAATATTCAAAAGCAAACAGGTTCGCGAAAAGGAAGTTCCTCACTCTGTTGACGGCCGAGTCGACGGTCTCCTCCCTCTCCGGCCGCGTCTGGAGAGTGGGGGGGGGGGGGGAGGGAGGGGCTTGGATCTGTGCCTGACACATGTAGATAGTAGGGTAGTGGTCTCCGACGGTGCTAGCGAGGTGCTGGTGCTGCTGTCGTGGTGGAATAAGGTTATTGGAGTTTGATCCCCATCCCGGCGAGGTCCTATGTGGCGGAGTCGGCGAGCTTCCGGCATGGTTTCCTCCTCGATCAGTCGGTCTGGTGAGGTTTTGGTTCTCCTGATGTGGTCTTCATGTGGAGGTGACGGCCGGATGTTGGAAATTTGGTCCCCTGCTTCTCTCTTCATCGTGGTAAGGTGGTTCCTCACCTTGCCATGGGGAGTTGGGGGTGATGTGGCGGTGCGTTGGTGGATGCCGGCGGCGCATTTCATCGTATCTTCAGGTGTTGTTTGTGGACCTATAAACTATGTTTCTGCCAGCGTGGTCAAGCGATGGCCGTTCTTCCTTCTTCTAGCGTGTTGGTTATCGACGGAGGCTGGTGACTTCTTGTCTGTGTTTTACTCCGTCTGCAGGTTTCAAGATCGCGCTGGCTCCGTGTGGGAGCGGCGGCAACCACAGCGGCGTCGTGGTGGAATAGGGTTGTTGGAGTTCGATCCCCATCCCGGCGAGGCCCTATGTGGCGGAGTCGGCGAGCTTCCGGCATGGTTTCCTCCTCGATCAGTCGGTCTAGTGAGGTTTGGTTCTCTTGGTGTTGTCTTCATGGCGGAGGTGATGGCCTCCCCTGCTTCTCTCTTCGTCGTGGTAAGGTGGTTCCTCACCTTGCCATGGGGAGTTGGGGGTGATGTGGCGGTGCGTCGGTGGATGCCGCCGGCGCATTTCGTCGTATCTTCAGGTGTTGTTTGTGGACCTCTAAACTATGTTTCTGCCAGCGTGGTCAAGCGATGGTCGTTCTTCCTTCTTCTAGCGTGTTGGTTATCGACCGAGGCTGGTGACCTCTCATCCGTGTTTCAGTCCGTCTGCAGGTTTCAAGATCGTGCTGGCTCTGTGTGGTAGTGGCGGCAACGACAGCGGTGTTGTGGTGGAATAGGGTTGTTGGAGTTCGATCCCCATCCCGGCGAGGCCCTATGTGGCGGAGTCGGCGAGCCTCCGGCATGGTTTCCTCCTCGATCAGTCAGTCTGGTGAGGTTTGGTTCTCCTGGTGTGGTATTCATGGTGGAGGTGATGGCCGGATGTGGGAAATTTAGTCTCCTGCTTCTCTCTTCGTCGTGGTAAGGTGGTTCCTCACCTTGCCATGGTGAGTTGGGGGTGATGTGGCAGTGCGTCGGTGGATGCTGGCGGCGCATTTCGTCGTATCTTCAGGTGTTGTTTTTGGACCTCTGAACTATGTTTTCTGCCGGCGTGGTCAAGCGATGGTCGTTCTTCTTTCTTCTGGCGTGTTGGTTTTCAACCGAGGTTGGTGACTTCCCGTCCGTGTTTCAGTCCGTCTGCAGGTTTCAAGATTACGCTGGCTCTGTGTGGGAGCGGCGGCAACGGCAGCAGCGGCGCGCCCTCAGCCTGCGCGGTCGGCTCCTCAGGGATCTGTTTGCAATTTTCATTTTTGTGGGGGTGCTTTGTACCATTGGCTTGTTTTAATATAGTGCGGAGGTATTTTTCGCAAAAAAAGCAAACAGGTTTAGTATTTTTTTAGGAAATGTTGGTTGTTTTTTGTTAGCAAGATTATATTCCGTTCCTTTTCTAAGTCACTAATCTAAAACGTCTCTTCATGTCGTCACGTGTCCTGCGGCGCGACGCCTTATCCCCCCTCCGCCTCGTTCCCCACCGCTGAAATCTTATCCTCTCGACCTCTAGCCCCGTTTCTTCCTCTTCTTCCCCCTCCCTATCACTTTCCTCATCTTCATTCGCCAGGCAACTGTGTCGACGGGAGACGCTGGAGACAATGCACGGCAGGGTGTCTTCTGCTAGAAGCTTCCATCGTACGTGCGCGCTCCGATGCTATCGGAGGAGGCGCTATCGTGCTCGCCTGCGCGTGCAAGCTGCGGGTTTTTTGCAAGGCAAGGGCTCGCTGCTGCTAGCCCGCACGAGCTGGCTCCAAGGGACGGGCGCTACAACTTGAGGAGCTCCAAGCCGACTACCTGTTGTGGCTCTCCGGAGTTACTCATGCGATGTGGTGAGTGCTGTTTTGGTGGCTGGAGACGCTGTGCATGTGGGGATGGAAGTGATCTTGTGGTTTTGTCATCAGCGAATCTAGTAGCCCAAATCATACTGTGTATTGACACATTTTTCTATTGAGAAAATTCACCACATGTCCTCATACTCGTCGCGTTGGCCGCATTTCTCCCCGTACTTGCAAATACCCGAAATACAGTCCTACAACTTATCTCAGGTGGTCATCTACGGTCCAAAATACCGTTTGCTCTACGTATCTGCTGATCTGGCTGTTGACTGGCGCGTCCACGCGTGCTTTGACCGCCACCTCACCACCGTACACCCTGGGCTGCTCAATTCGGGGGAATGCGGGGTTTTTTTTTGCAAAATCGCCAGGGAATAAAACATTACCAACCTGGTCGGACCAATCCATCACCTGGTCGGACCCGACCAGACCGAGTCGCTCCGCTCCCCTGCTCTGCTCCGCTCCGCTCCTCCCCTGCTTCGTCGTCGCTGCCGAGGTGCCTTGCCGGGCGTGGCGGTCTTTGGCGACGCCCGCCATGAGCTCGTCGTCGGACGCCGAGCCGCCGCCGTCTGCTCCGTTTGGCAGGGGACTGCGTGACGTTCCTCTCACTCCCTCCCGTCGTCAGGATCATGCATCGCCGCCGCTGTATGGTACGTCGCCGTCGTCACCACCTTCTCTTCCCGATCTGTCCGTTTTAGCTCCGGGAAAGAGTGCGCGTCCTACTCAATTACGCATACGGGTTAGGGTTTAGGGTTCTTGGCCCTGTTTTTTGTCAGGCATGGGGTGCACATGGTAGGGTTTTAGCCGTGGATGGTGAAGTTAGTGGCAGATCCAAATTAGGGTTTCATCAAGCCTTTCGGTAGGTTCTTTGTAGATGAATTACGGTTGTACAGAGGTATTTAAGGTCTTGATTGCTCGAATTGTTAGGCAAATGGTATGCCCTGTTATTTTGGCTGTAAATGTTAGCTTTATTTGGGTTACATGCATCGAACATATGTTGTTTTGTTAATGAGATGACTGTTGGTTTGCCAGATCCCCTAAAAGAACATGCTTTTGGACGTGAAATATCATACATTTGATATTTGATATGCCATGGATTCCATCATTTTGTTGTGGAAATGTCTGAACTTTCAGTGTCTGAACCTGTCTAAATTATCTATTTTTGAACCTGTCTGGAAATTGACATTTTGGTTAGATATTGGTGCAGTTACACTGAGCTATTTGTAGCAAAGATGCTCTCTTTCAAATAAATAGCCGATCATGTAATTTTGGTTAGGTTGGGTCATGTCTTCAAGTGGATGTCTGAACATTTTTGTCTGAACATTGACAGTTTTGTTATTATTACTGTCTGAACATTTTTTTGTCTGAACATTGACAGTTTTGTTAGACTGGTGCAGTTACATTGTGTCAATTTCCTAGCTCAGATGCCCTCAAATAGCATGGTTGTGTCATTGTGCAGTTGCATTGTCTCTTCCCTATGTTATTACTGTCTGTCTGAACATTTTGTCATTTCATTTTGTTTTGCAGGCCCCCTAAGCAACCATTTCTCTATTCAGGTCATACACGGTGGCTATTTCCTATGTGCAGGCAAGCATAGGGGTTATCACAAGGGTTACTCCATTTGGTATGACTACTGTGATGTAGATAATTGGACACCTACAGTTGTTGCCAGTCTGGAGGAGGAAATTGGGTATGAGTTTGAGGGCAGGATAAGGGCTTACTGGTGTGTTCCTGGGCTGACAGTGTATAAGAATGGCTTAAGAGAAATTAAGTTAGGGGACAACACAATGACAGAAAACATGAAGGATTGTGTTCTGAATGGGAACCATTTCCAGCAGATATTTCTTGATCATGATGACAGTATGAGGTCATATATTTCCCCTGTTCCAGTTCATTCTGATGATGAAGATCCTCCTCAAGTCAAATTCAGTGGTCTGAGGCCTAAGAAGGAGCAAGTGCAAGTGCAAGAGGAGCAGTCACATCAATTGCCAGTGCAAGAGGATCATTCTGACCAAGTGCAAGAGGAAAATGCTGATCAAGTGCAAGTGTTACAGGAGCAGGCTGCGCAAGATCAATTGTATGATGCAGAAAGTGAGGAAGAGTCAGAAGAAGAGGAGTACATACCAGGTCCTCCTCAGCCAGGAGAATATATTCATACATTTCAATTTGAGTTCGAGGCGTAAGGAAAACTCAGTAGGGTTTTAAACATGGATGCAGAAGATGGAATTGGTGATTCAGCAATGAGATCTTCTGCAATTCATGATTCTGATGAAGATTTCAATCCACAACTTGTTGATTCAGATATTGATCTACAAGATGATGATGACTTGTTTGACAGAAATGTTGATTGTGATAAAGGTAAAGGTTTAGCAGTCCAAGAACAACCGGATGATCCTGTTGAAGATCTGGACCTGTGTTTGCCTTCTTCTGATGAAGATAAGGTTAAGGTCAATTTCAAATGTTTTAGAGAGAAGAGCTGTCTAAGCCAGAGTTCCAAGTGGGACAGACATTTGCATGTGTTGAGTTACTGAGGAAAGCTATCAAAGAGTACAGCTGTAGGGAAAGGGTTGACATTAAGTGCCCCAGAAATGATAGGAAAAGACTGCAAGCCATTTGTGAATAAGGTTGCCCTTGGTCTTTGTTTGCATCATTTGATTGCAGAACAAAATGCTTGATGGTCAAGAAATACAACCCAAAGCATACCTGCATAAAGAAATGGTCTATAAAGTCATTCACTGCTCCATTCATGGTAGGAAAATATATTGATTCTTTCAGAGCAGATGAAAACATGAACAAGAATTTTTTTGCAAGGGTGGTTCAGAAGGACTGGAACATGACAACTACAAGGAGCAAACTTAGAAGGGCTAAGAGACTAGTGAAGAAGGTCCTTGAAGGGGATGAGTTAGAGCAGTACAACAGCATGTGGGATTATGCACAAGAAGTCAGAAGATCAAACCCAGGTAGCTCTTTCTATGTGGGTGTCAATGATGCCATATTTGGAAGTTGCTATTTCTCTCTAGATGCCTGCAAAAGGGGTTTCATGCAAGCCTGCAGGCCTGTCATATGTTTAGATGGATGTCACCCGAAGAGCAAGTATGGAGGTGTTATGTTGTGTGATGTTGGGATGGATCCCAATGACTGCATTTACCCTCTAGCATTTGCAGTTGTGGAGGTAGAGAACACTGATACATGGAAATGGTTTTTGTCAAACCTGAAGAGTGACTTGGGAATACTCAATACAGAGCCATCGACTATTATGCCAGACAAGCAAAAGGGGCTGATCAAGGGAGTGAGGCATCACTTTCCTGATTCAGAGCACATACATTGTGTCAGGCATATATGGCAGAATTTTCAGCAAACACACAAAGGAGATGTACTGAAGAACCAGTTATATAGAAGTGTGCAAGGAGCACAACACCTGAACTGTGGGTTGGAAACATGGAGGAACTAAAGGCCATGAGCTTGGAAGCCTACACATGGCTTGAGCAACTACCACCAAACACTTGGGTCAGGGGTTTCCAAAGAGATTTGCTTAAGTGTGATATCCTTCTGAACAACAACTGTGAGGTTTTCAACAAATATATCCTTGAGGCTAGAGAGATGCTGATCAGATCAATGGTTGACAAGATCAAAACCCAGCTCATGGTCAGATTCTACAATAAAAGAAAGGAGGCAGAGAACTGGCCTGGCTCTATATGCCCAAAAATAAGGAAAAGAGTTGAAAAGAATATTGAGCTGTCAGCTACATGCATGGTTTCAGGGGCTGGTGATGGCATTTTCCAGGTTGACAACAAGAATAGGACATACATTGTTGACATCAAGGAAGAGAGTTGTACATGCAAGAGGTGGGATCTTAGTGGAGTTCCATGTCACCATGCAATTGCATGCTGCAGACATGAAAGAATTGACCCTGAGACTTTGGTGCACTCCTGCTACAGTATTGAGGCATTCAAGCTAGCATACCAACCCATTATCAAGCCTTGCAGAGATAGGAGGGAGTGGGAGAAGATGAATGGGTGTGAAATCAAGCCACCTGTCTATGAAAAAAGTAGGGAGGCCTTCAAACAAGAGTAGGAGAAAGCAGCCTTATGAGATTGAAAAGAAAGATGGAACCAAGGTAATGACCAGACATGGAGTTAAAATAACATGCTCATACTGCCATGAACAGGGCCATAATATCAAAGGATGCAATGTGAGAAAGGTTGGCATTTTGCCAAAGAAACAAGTGAGAAGGGGGCCAAGGGCTATACTTGATGATGTGTCAGATGATGACCAACAAGCTGCTGGCCAAGTACCACATGCTGCTCAAGAAGAAGTCCCACAGCAGTAAGTCAATCTAACACAAGATGGTGGCCAACTCACACAGGAGGAGGTTAATCTAGCAGAAGATGATGCCCAAGTACCACAGTAGGAGGTCAATGTAACACAAGATGATGGCCAACTCACACAGGAGGAGGTCAATGCTGCTCAAGAAGATGAAGAATATGATACACTAGTTGTATTTCAGGCAAGTGTCAGATCTTTTGTCCACTTCTTATCAGTTGTGTCCAATCAATTAAAATGTAGAATGCTTCATAGGATGCTAGGATGCTTATCAGTTGTGTCCACCTCTTGTCTTTGAACATGTGCAAGACTTTGGAAGTACAATGCTTCACAGGATGCAGCAAGCTAGACCAGTGCCTAGAGATTACAATGAAACCACTGTGCCAGATTCAGCATTTGTCTCTATGGCAGCTTATTCTCAAGCTACAACACATACAACAACAGCTACAACAGCTACAACTGATGGGAGACTGACCATGAAGCTGTTGAAGATGAAGAAGGACAAAGAAAGGCAGATGGCAGCCAGAAGAGATGCAGCATTGGAGGCCATGAATGAGTTGGCAGAGAAAAGAGCAGAGGAGGCAGAAGCAAAAAGGCAAGAAATTGCTCTTTGGAAAGCAGAGCAAGCAGCAAGAAGAAGAAGAGCAGCAAAAGACAAGAAGGCTGAGGAACAGCAGCAAAGCAGCAAGCAACAGCAGCAAGAAAAGTTGCATTGCAACAAGAGAAGGAAGCAAAAGCAATTGAAGCAATTGCAGCTAAAGCAGAGGCAACACTTAAGAGAAAAGAAGAATAAGAAGCAAAGAGAGCAGAGGCAGCACTGAAGAGGAAGGAAGATCAAGAAGCAAAGAGGAAACAACAAGAAGAGGCCAAGAGAAGAAGAGCTGAGGAGAAGAAGCAAGCATGGCCAAGTGGACATGTACCCAAGAAGCAGAAAAGAGTCAATATGTTTGATGAGTTTAGATGAATCAATGCTGTTGCACTTGCAGTCATCTGAATTTTTGTCAAAAACTTCAATCTGAGTGCTTGAAACCATTCAAATGTACTCATTTAGTGTTTGAAACTATTGAAATGTAGTTCAATCATTGCCTCATTTCAGTGTTTGAAACTACTGAAATGTAGTTCAATCATTGCCTCATTTCAGTGTTTGAAACTATTGAAATGTAGTTCAATCATTGCCTCATTCAGTTAACTGCATTTTTGACTGAAATTTATGCAAGTTAGTACTCATCTCAGCTAAATGTTTTGACTGAAATTTATGCAAGTTAGTACTCATCCCAGGTGTAGTACCCTAACCTGTAATGAAAATTAATTTTTGATTGAAAAAAGACAAAAAAATGGTTGGCCTGAATCATTCAACATGTAGTACTAATGAATTTTTTGATTGAAAAAAAAACAAAAAATGTTTGGCCCAGGGTTCAAACCCAGGCCTGTGGTATGAAGATATGCGTGCAATGCCAGTGGGATAGTACTAGTAGTCTGTTCAAATGCTACTTAACACACCCCTTATTATTTCGTGGTGGGCCTCAGGTCCAGCGTTCGTTGCACATTATGTACGGCAACCGTGCGCTGCGTTGTCTGCATGCCGTTTCGGTTTCTCCTCCTCTGTCTTTAAGCCCATCCACCCGCCGCTCTCCACTCTCCACTCGCCACTCGCCACAGTCCACCCGCGTCGCCTCGGTTTCTCCTCGCTCAGTCCAGAAAACCCTCCCCGCTGACCACCACACCGCCGCTGCCGACATGGAGAACAACCCCGTCTGGCAGAGGGTCATCGATGACCTCGCTGGTGATGACAAGGCGATGCACACGGACCTGACGGAGATCGGGAAGTGGTTCTCGAGCATTGCCATGCTGCGTCACCATGCCCGTGGCCTCCTCAAGGTGATGACTGATGATGAGCTAGACCGCGCATGCACCGACCGCTTTGGTATCCCTCCTGCGCTCGTCCTCCGCCTCACGATGCAAGAGACGCGCTCCGACGACCCGAGATGGCGAGCCTGGTGGTGAATGTACCAGTCCGCCACCGCGGTGCGGCAGCCGGATCCGTCGCGCATTGGCTCGCGTGCGGAGCGCGTCCACAACGTCGACCTGGCCGTCCCCGCGCCTGTCAACACGGTGTACTGGGACTACTACCAGGCCGACCTCCTCGGGCGTGACGATGTCTCCGATTACATCTTGTCGGACTCGGAGTATGACTCTGGCTCTGAAGAGGACTCTGGCTACGCCACCGACTCGTCTTGGTCGACTGGCGAGCCGGACATATCGGTGGTTTTCATCTCTGACGACGAGACAGGGGAGCCGAAGGAGGCGGAGGAGCCGGAGGTCCAGATGGTGGCGCCAGTCCTCGACGCGAAGGAGGGTGGTGAGAAGCGCCCGATCGACGTCGACCTGCTTCCAGAGGTGGCAGAGAACAACAAGAAGAAGAAGGTCGCAGTCATGGTCAAGCAGGAGGTGGAGGTGGTCTTGGCACTTGAAGCACATGTAGAGCTGGCAGAGAACAAGAAGAAGAGGAAGAGGCCTGAAGAAGGTGCAGCTGAGGTTCGCCGGTCAGAGCGCCTGAAGAAGATCAACAACTGAAATGTGGGCTGAAGAAGTGAAGAAGGTGGTTAGTTAGGTATGCTGAAAGTATACTATTTTCAGCATATAAGTTATAAGTAGAGATGTTTGGTTAGGCGTGCTTGTATAATGTGAGCACATAAGTTAATTATTACTGTCTGCTGGTCTTCTTTTGGTAATGTGATGTTATGGCTACTGCTGAACTTTATATTTGTGGACAAGTACTATGAACTGCATCTTCAGTTGTCAGTTACTATGTTGAGCAACTGTTGTTGTCATTGTTGATTTCATCTTCAGTTGTTGTCAGTGTTGCTGTTATTGTTAGTATGCTGAATGTTGTCACCTAACTGAGTGTTGATGTTTAACTGAATGTTGTCAAATTCCAGTTAAGCATTTCACTCTTTTGTCAGCACCAAATAAACATCAACTAAATGAATTTTGCAGTTATTATCTATGTCATTCAATATTTAGTTAGTCATCTCCAACTAGAAATTTGTTATCTATGCATATGTGGTTAGCTACTGCATAAACAAATTCACTTGAATACCAAAACCATCAAACTAGAAATTGAGCATCTAGTACAACATCAGTTCAATCAAATTCATTAAGCATCTAGTACAACAGCAGTACAACATCTGCTCAATCAAAATCATCCAGCATCCCCTTAAGCTTCCTTATCTTCTCCTTGGTGTCATCTTTGTGTTTGAACAAGTCACCAATCATGTATTCAAGCTTTCTCTTCTCTTGCTTTAATTTATCCCTCTCTCCAATGACTTGGTCCCTCTCCTACATCACTTGATCTCTCTCTTTTTCTGCCTTAGCACTGAATACCTAATGAATGCTTGTTACTGTTTTGTCATTCATCTTCCTCTTCTGAAGCTCTTCCATAAGATCAGCCATAGCAATGTGTGTGCCGCCTAATTGGCTAATTGCCTGCTCCTTCTCAGCCACCATATTAGCAAAATCAAGTTTGAAATTGCTAAGCTCTTTTTCCAACTTCTTGTTCTCTTCCATAATCTTCAAGTTTTCCTCAACATTCAGAACATATTGTCTCAGATTCTGTTTTGTCTCCTCTTCATACATGCTCCATATCCTAGCTAGGCTCATCTTCATAGCATCAGGCCACTCAGGGTCAACCCACTCCACATAGTTGCAGCTAGGTACTTCCTATGAATTTAAGACAAACATAAATTCAGTTAACTACTCAAAAAATTCAGTTAACTAAAATTTGAGTAGCTAGGTACTCAAAAATTCAGTTAACTACTCAAAAAATTCAGTTAACTGAAACATAAATTCAGTTAACTACTCAAAAAATTCAGTTAACTCAAACATAAATTCAGTTAACTACTCAAAAAATTCAGTTAACATGCTCCATGTCCTAGCTAGGTACTTCCTATGAGCAGCTAGGTACTAATCAAGAAATTCAGTTAACTACTCAAAAAATTAAGTTAACTACACACATCACTTTAACACATAGCACTTTAATGGCATACAAATTGACTACTGAAAAATAACTAAAATTTGAGATTTTTAAACTTTTGACAGTGTGAATGAATTTGTACTAACCTTCTGGGCACAGGTTAGGAACCTCTTGCCAGTATCAACGGATTCAAATGCCACAACCTTCTCACACAAAGTTCCATGCTGACATGTAAAACTAGGCTAATCTGTGGCCAGGCCTCTCCATTCCTCACAGAAGATTGTGGCAGGAGCCTAAAACCAATTCAGATGTGATTCAGAATGAAGAAAGAAAACCCCAGCTGTTGGTAACCCTAGTAGGACATGACCCTAGTAGGAGATGAGGAGGAGATGACCAACCTTGCTGGTAACCGAGTCGTCTCCATAAGAGCTAGGGAGATCATCCCACGACACCATGGTTGACGCTGGAGCAAGAAGAGAAGAAGGGAAGAAGGGGATCTGGTGGTGGAAGAACAAAGAAGAGAGATACTTGTGGCTGCAGAGGAAGCAAAGGTGGATCTGGTGGTTGTGGCCAAAGGCAAACGCAGAATGCAAGTTGTAGTGTGCTAGTGTGCATCGATGTAACTTCATGTAAGTTAACTGAATCTTTGTTCAATTAAGTTCGGTTACATTTTGGCCATATCAATCAAGCTCATTTAACTGAATCTTTTTTCAATTAAGTTCAGTTAAATGATTTGTTCTTCATATAATGATTTATCAACATGTTAAACATAAAATTTTGGCTATATTGTAATACATGTTGGCTGAGAAAAAACAAAGAGAAAGTTCAGCTCACAGAGCTCAGAGAAGACATAGTTAACTAATATTTTTTAGTTAAGTTCAGCTCAGAAAAGACAAAGTTAACTGAATGTTGACAATAAATTGGAAGATTCAACATTGACACTGAAGCCTTCATATTACTTGATAGATACATATCCATTACAACCATAAAGCCAAAATAACATCATATCCATTACAATCATGGATACATATTCAGCTGAGGCACCCGCTAATTTATCAACATCTCACTTCTTCACAATGAAGGTGAAAGACATCACACAAAGCACCACAACACTAGCCATAAGAAGCTTTAGCACTAGCGGGATCTCTCTACCTAATCCAAGAAGCATAGCAACTTGCTGCTTGGTAGCAAGGTTTTTCTCACTAGGGATGTCAAAATTCACCCTGCCTGCAATGCCTCTTCCAACCAAGGCCCTTCCAGCTAAGTTTCTTCCTACCATCCACTCAGTCCTCTTCCTCTCAAGCTCTTCCCTCCTGTCCTCAGCTGCACCAATTGCATCTACAAAGAAGATTACCAACAAGAACCCTAGTTTCAACGGATCTTTACATATTCCATCTCCCAAATACTAAATCACAGGTGACCTACAACCAAAGCAATGCAATGTGTGAAAATGATGAAAAAGTTTAGTTAACTACTAAAATTCAGTTAACCAGAAACTACTCTATGTATTTGTTGTGGAAATGTCGAACTTTCGATTATACGAACTTGTCTAAATGTTCGATTAACGAGGCGATTATCGAACATTGATTAACTAAATGACTGAAAAATTATCTATACAGAGTGTCTGAACCTGTCTAAAATTCAGTTAACCAAGGCAGTTAACTCCTAAAATTCAGTCTAAGCACATCATGGCAACTGAACACTCAGTTAACCTGTTAACTTCTAAGCACATCATAGCTAGTTAACCCATCATGGCTACTGAGCACAACATGGGTACAGAACATGGCAGATTCATGAATCGAACAGAGAAGGACTGAAGCTTACATTGTCGTGGGTGCACTTGTAGAAAATCAAGCCATCATGCTCATCAGTGCTAGAGCGGTAGCACTTGACATGTTCGGCGCAATCAGGGCATCCCACCAATGGCACCTCAACAGAACAGCCACGCAGACCAGAGCGCAGACCGGAGCAGGCGGATCTCGCAGATGGCATGCCGGCGGCGAGAGGTGGCAGCAGATCCAGGCGGTGGTGGCTGCGGCGATGGCGGCAAAGGCGGCGACAACGACTAGGGTTTGAGACAAGAGAGGAGAGGGGAGAGGTGAGGTGGGTGTGGAGAGGTGCGGCGCGGTCGGCCTGACCAGGTGCGGTGCGCTTGGTCCGACCAGGTGACGCGCGGTCCGACCAGGCGGGGGAACAACGTAAATTCGGCGATTTCACAAAAAAAACCCGCATTCCCCCGAATAGAGCGGCCCAGGGCGTACGGTGGTGAGGTGGCGGTCAAAGCACGCGTGGACGCGCCAGTCAACAGCTAGATCAGCAGATACGTAGAGCAAACTGTATTTTGGACCATAGATGACCACCTGAGACAAGTTGTAGGACTGTATTTTGGGTATTTGCAAGTACGGGGGGAAATGCGGCCAACGCGACGAGTATGAGGACCTGTGGTGAATTTTTCTCTTTTCTATTTCTCAAGGGCCCGTCCGTCCTCCTGTTGACTGGATTGTGCTTCTTCATTCTGTTCCCTTCTTCCTCTGGTTGTTGATGCCTCAAGCTGCCACTGCCGATTGTGTGCTTGTAGTTGTTTCTTCAGTTCCCTTCCTCTGCTTGTAGATGCCTCAAGCAGTTGGTGTATATAAATTGATCCTATTGATTACAAAGGAGCGAGGTGATACTATTTATTCTGATAATAAACCTATTTTTACAGCAAAACCATGCAACCACAGTCGTTTCTATTCTTCCCCATTCGCAAATCCCCCCTTCTTCCCACTCCAGCAGCCCGGCCTTCCTGCCTCTGACCGCGCTTGGAGAGGAGCTCTAGCTATGCCACAATTAGGCCATCCCAGCAGTTGCCGCCGCCCCTTTCTCCTTCTCCCTCTAGGATTTTTTCCTTCTCCTTCTTCTCTTTGTCACTAATCTTTGTTTTCTATAGGGAAGGAAGTCGCCATGGAACAACCCCGTCGCTGTAACATACCAATTTTCAATTTGGAATGTTATACATAGGTCACTCATGCATATCATATTTTATTGCATTTTCGTTTTGCGATCCTCGAAAATCCTAAGCAACTCAAGGACCCTCAGAGAGAGTTGGGGATTTCACCGTTTTCATATTTGAATTTTATCAAATATTGAAACAAGGATCATTTTGGTTTTAATTAATTTTTCTCTCCAAAAATATTTCATATCAGAATATATAAGAGGAGACAATATGAATTCTCCAAAATAAATGAAATATTGGAGGAAAAATATTAAAATCAAATAAATATATTTTATTTGGGTTTTATCGCTATTTTATTTGAATTAGGAAAAATATGCATTTTTCAAAATTGCATTAGAGGCTCAAATAAATGTTCACTTTGTCCGAAATATTATTAGAGGACCGCGAAATTTTATTTTAGGATTTCTGGAGTCCGTTTAGTATTTCTTTTCTTTGTTTTTCTGCGTCAGGATTTATATATAAAAAATGCAACCGACTTACTGGGCCGTGTCCGACCGAGACACTGCGCCCGGGCAGCTTTATAAGCCGAGTCCGGCAACCCCCCGAGGCCCAACTCGCACCGTCGCCGCCCAAACCCTAGAGCAGCCCCGACGCCGCCACCGCCACATTGCTGCCATGCTGCCATGTCGCCTTGCCAATCCGCCGCCTCGCGCCCGCCCATGCCGCTGCGATCCGCCGCCACCGCCGGATCCGCTACACACCGCTCGCCGACTTCACCGAGCCGCCATCGAACCCCATCGGACCTCACCGAGGAAGCCGCCCGCCGCCGCTGGTTTTTGTTAGAAAGCCGCTCGGTTTTTTTCGAAACCCTAGGATTCGGTTTTTATTCGGTTGTCCGCGGTTTAGCTAAATCACGGATGTTCGTCCATACGTTGGTTTAACGAACGCCGTTCATCCGTTAGTCACAGATAGCGAACGTTCGTTTGTTAGCCTGTTCGTCAGTTTTTCTTTTTCCGGGGTTTTTCCGCGATTATTCTCGATCGCGATTTCTGCCCTGATCTTCGTTTTAGTTTATCTTTTCGCTCGTTTATCCGAATCACGTGAAACAAGCGCCTAGGTCTCTGTCTCAAAGCCTTCTTTCTGTTTAACCAACTTGAACAAGATTTTGGTACTGTAAAATTTGACTTTAGTCCAGATTAGTAATCGGATCTTGTTTCTTTCGCAGTTTGAGTTTCATTGCTCCGTTTGATTTGATTCTTTTGCAAACCAGAGTTCTTCAGTTGAACTTTCTGGTTACATCTTCTTATTTGAGATTTACCCGTGCATCTTTGCTTGGTTGCTTATGTATGCTATTGTTTGTTTGCGATAGAATTCCCGGAGTATGAAGCGTGCTATTACAAGTCTTTAGGATTTGCAGATCGCCAGCAAGGCAAGTAACACACTGATCATACTCTTTCATACCCAGTTTTTATGCATTAGTTTCAACCCTCAAACATTGCATGATTTGGATGTGATTAACTTGTGTGTGTTGGGAAGTAGTTGATGAGGTAGAACCTATTACCTATTATATTATCAAACCCTTGGGAGTTACTTTTACGTATGCTTATATTGCCATGCTATGCTCGTAGGCGTGGTTTGGTTTGAGAGATCCATGACAGATGTGAGTATTTAATTAATGGTTCAATTAAGGTGGCAACTTTAATACACATCTGGGTGGATTGTTGGTTTTGGGCACCTGGGGTTATACCAGTGTTGTCCTAGGAGATCCCGGGGTTATACCGTGTGACCCTCCTACGGTCCGCCACCCAGGCTCAAAGGGATCATAAGACTGTTCATGCTAGAAACTTCCGTGTGCAGCCACAATCTATTATGGGCTCTAGCATAGTCGAGTATGTTGCATGACCTCTTCCAGTGGTAGGCTTGCAGATGTAGGGGATATAGGTTGGTACTGTCTACCTGGGGTTAGATTTAATGCTTCTGAAAGACTGTGTCTCCGTCATCCGTTTCTCAAACACCATGCAGTGCGAGAAATCCAACGGAGGAGATCAAGTCTTGGGGGGAAAAGTGCGCAAACCTCTGCAGAGTGTACAAACTAATCATGGTTAGCCGTGTCCCCGGTTATGGACATCTTGCGTATCTGGTTCTTGGATTATCATATGGATCTCGTCACTCTAAATTAACTTGTTGTGTTATTAATTACTTTTAATTGGGATTGAGATGGGGGTACCATTCTCAATGTTTCAACTACCATGATAGTTAAATAAAATATATTCCTTTGTTGTAGGGAAAAATTGGCTTTTGGCAAAACATATTAACTATATATGCATGTAGTGATAGTATTCATTCTGTTCATTACTCTACTGTGTTACTATGCCAGCATATTCCATGTGCTGACCCGTTTTCGGGTTGTAACGTATCATGTTGCAGACTTTTTAGACGAGGAGTAAGGTTCGCTAGGCCGTTGTCGTGCACTCAGCTATGCCATTGGAGTTGATGGACTCACTTTATCTTCCAAGCCTTCCGCTGTTATCGTATTAGATGGCCTTAAGCCATATTTATTATAATAAGTTCTTTTTTGAGACATTCGATGTAATAAGTATGTGATTGCTACTCTGTTATAAATCCTTCGAGTACTGTGTGTGTCAGCATTACTGATCCAGGGATGACACTTATGCACAGAGACTTGACCATCTGAGGTCGGGTCACTACAAGATGGTATCAGAGCACACGCTGAATGTAGGACACGGCCACTAAGATGAGCCATAGGTCACTCTTCTCTACTCATTTCTGACTTCTCTCCATTTTCTACTCTTTAGGATGGCAGACTCGAGGAACAAGTTTGCACAACCGGATGAAGACACACCCTTTGGATGACACTTGAAGGAAGTCACTAGGTACCTGAACATTGGAATACCAAGCTTCACCGGGACCTACACCGCTACTTTACCAGAAGAGGAGCACTGGATGATTCGAGTTCAAGTTCCAGGAAGGACGTTCACGCCAGTCACTGAGCCCATAGAGTTTTCCTTTGATGCACCAACCTAGAGTCTAGGAAAAAGCATGGCAGCCCACATTACTATGGGACGTATTGGAGAAGTATACAAGAAGGAGCTGAAGGACACTATTTACCAGATATGTGGGCGCCGAGATGAGCAATGGGAGATGATCAACACCAAGAAGGACAGGTCCATTGCAGCTTTCATCCAGGAGTTAAACTAGCACATTCGACGCCAAGAGAACCAGATGTGCACAAGCATGATAGATTTGAAGAAGGCTATGACTAAGAACATGAAGCTAGAGGAGGAACTCAAGTCTACACACGACGGATACGAGGAGGAAATCGCCATACTATTGGAGAAGAATGACGACCTGATAAAGAAGATCGGAGTGTTCATGGGAGATCCCGCGCCAGGAGGAGAAGATGACGATTCCACTTGTCCGGAGAACTACATCATCATCGACGACACCGACTCCGACCCCGACGATAGTGATGATGACTATGAAGACGAAGCTGGAGCAGATATCATGGAGTCTTCCACTGATCAAAACTTCTAGTAGACCACCATATGATCAAGTAGTATTCCCCATGTATATAGCATAGTCTGAGCACTATAATGATAGTTAGATCGGTTGTATGCCCTTGCTTGATTGATTGAGTGATATGATATGATTGTGTTTGTCTCATGTGCATATGGGTAGTGCTTTCTCAATGGACCTCATTCTATTCTAATCTCTTCCCTCTAAACCTATCAGATGCCTCCGAGACATGATATAGGATTTGTCTTCCCACCGGAGCTCACTCAGTTGATCCAACAGCAGAATGCCTTGATGCAGTTGTTAGTTCAGAACCAAGGCAACAACAACAACAACAACCCACCGCCACCACCTCCAGTTGACAACCTAGCCCGTTTTCTGAGGTTGCAGTCGCCGGTGTTTTCTAGTAGCACCAAGCCAATAGTTGCGGATGACTGGCTACGCAGGATTGGAAGGGAGTTGACCACCGCAGGTTGCACAGATGCTGAGAAGGTGCATTTTGCCGCACATCAATTGGATGGACCAGCAGCCTCATGGTGGGAGAATTACACAACCACTTTCCCTATAGCCAATGTCACTTGGGATCAGTTTCAGCAAGCATTCCACACATCCCATGTCTCAACTGGAGCTATGAGCATGAAGAAGCGTGAGTTTCGCAACTTACGCCAGGGAAATCGTACTGTAGCTCAGTACGTAGATGAGTTTAGTAATCTATCTCGTTATGCCCTTGATGATGTGGCCACAGATGCCGCGAAGCAGGAGAAGTTTATGGAAGGGCTAAATGATGAGATGAGCATCCAGTTGATGGTGACCACATTTAACAACTACCAGGAGTTGGTAGATAAGGCTCTTATGATTGAAGGGAAGCAGTAGCAGATTGAGAGCCGCAAGAGGAAGTATGGGCCTGGTAAGTACAATTAAGGAGCATCGCAGAAGCCTCATTTTACCCCGAACTCGGGAGGATTTACCCATAACCATGGGGGCCACACCCATAATGGAGGAAGTTCTCATAACCACAATGGCCCAAAGAATGGGAATGGGAATGGAGCAAGCAGCAATGAGAACTGCTCTAACCAAGCCACACCCGCCAAGAAGGACCAGAGTCACGTTACCTGTTTCAAGTGCGGGATGACCGGGCACTATGCCAATGATGGTCCGGAATTGAAGAACGAAAATGTCAATGGAAGCACTGGGAGGAAGCCCAACCCTTTCAACAGAGGACAAGTGAACCACGTGAACGTGGAGGAGGTCGAAGAGCAGCCTGATGCAGTTATCGGTAAGTTTTTGGTTGAGTCATTTACCGCCCTTGTTTTATTTGATACTGGTGCATCGCATTCATACATTTCAAGGGGATTTGTGGACAAGTTTAAGTTACCCACCTTAGCCCTTAGGACACCCTTGCTAGTGAGCTCACCCGGTGCAGAGTATATGGCCAGCCGATGGTGCGACCGGTAACCCTTAGCCATTGGCAACCATGTTTTCCCCTCAGACCTCATGATTTTGGAATCACAAGGATTGGATGTGATACTGGGAATGGATTGGTTATCGAAGTATGGAGGAAATATTGACTGTGCTAGTAGGTCAATTCTACTCACTACCCCAGAGGGAAAAAGTATTAAGTATGTATCTAGGCATGCGCCTAGGAGGACTCAAATAAATTCTCTCACGGGAGTTGTTCAGGAGGAAGTGTCTGTAGTAAAGGATTACCCAGATGTATTCCCAGAGGAGTTACCAGGTATGCCGCCAGATCGAGACATCGAGTTTTTAATAGAGCTGTTGCCAGGCACCGGACTGATATCGAAGAGACCATACCGGATGCCCGCGAATGATCTGGAAGAGATCAAGAAGCAGATTAAGGAGTTATTGGAGAAAGTTTACATTCGACGAAGTTCATCACCATGGGGAGCCCCACTGCTCTTGGTCGAGAAGAAGGATGGATCGTTAAGGATGGTTGTTGACTATCGTGCGGTGAATGAAGTGACGATCAAGAGCAAGTACCCACTGCCAATGATCAATGATTTGTTTGACCAGCTGCAAGGAGCTAAAGTGTTTTCGAAGATCAATTTGCGATCATGATACCATCAACTGAAGATTCGAGAAAAGGATATACCTAAGACAGCTTTTACCACGAGGTATGGGTTATATGAGTATACGATTATGTCATTCGGATTGACTAATGCCCCTGCCTATTTCATGAGTATGATGAACAAGGTATTCATGGAGTTCTTGGATAAGTTTGTTGTGGTGTTCATTGATGATATCCTGGTATACTCAAAGAATGAAGAGGAACACAAGGAGCATTTGCGTTTAGTTCTCGAGAAGCTCAGGGAACATCAGTTATATGCCAAGTTCAACAAATTTGAGTTTTTGTCACGACCGGTTTTCCAATAAAAATGTTTATTGAGAAATCGACCTTTTGAGTCCAGTACGAGGAAAAATCCTCCTGACTGGTAGACAAAATCTTGATACAATAAGCCAGTAGCATTAGAATATATTACAGGGTCGAGCTGGGGTGCTCAACCATTTATTACAAGCACGCCAATAATTATACATAATGGCGGATATGACACAATGGAATAGGGTGGTATACTCTTGACTCGAGGTAAAGTGGTGGTGGAATAATACAAAGGAGTGGATAACATGACTCCTACATCGGCAGCTCATCGAGTCAAGTGAGGCTCGATGAATTTATTTGGGTAGCGGAAGCAGATATAACACGATGACCAAAACCAGGGTCGCACGAGACTGATGGGATTCCTCTAGGCGTCGGACTCGCTATCGAACTCTTCATCCATGAGATCGCCACAAGATTCGGCCAAATCAACAAGCCGGTGAGTACTTTGAAAGTACTCGCAAGACAGTTCGGACATAAGATATAACAAATGCATGCATGAATGCGTCATGAGCGATTAGTATGGTACATCCAAATGAGGAAGTAACACGACATTAATTAGTAAGAAGGGAGTCAGGTGGTAGTAAAATAACTGAAAACCGATCGGGTGTCTGAAGCGACGCCTCGAAAGATGAACAAATAAATAAAACATGCCACAGTCGGGCGTCTGAGCGACACCACATAAAGGGCTTATATTGAAAATAAGAGACATGCGTGCCTCAGTCGGATGTCGGGGCGACGTCACAGAAAGGGCTTATATTGAAAGTAAATGACAACAATGCCGCAGTCGGACGTCGGAGCGACATCGCAGAAAGGGCTTATATCAAAAGTAAATAATAACAATGCCGCAGTCGGACGTCTGAGCGACATCGCAGAAAGGGCTTATATCAAAAGTAAATAATAACAATGCCGCAGTCGGACGTCTGAGCGACATCGCAGAAAGGGCTTCAAAAGTAAATAATAACAATGCCGCAGTCGGACGTCTGAGCGACATCGCAGAAAGGGCTTAAAATTCACTTTTCATATCTGTTAACTTGCAAGAAATAGTACTCATAGGAAAATATTCAACACATAAATGGGTTAGTTCATCCACAGAAAATAAACAATTATCCGGACTTGACACTCGTATGGTTCTCCGGAGTTTCTGTCACCGAGACTGACACTTGACAAGATAAGATGAACACAATACTTGGACATGGATAAGATGATTACAAGGATTATTGACTCTGCAGAGCTTGTACTAAATTTCCCACAGCCAACGGGTTTCCATAGTCACAAGGACTAGTCCCGTTTACGGTATTTCGGAAGAAAACACATCTAACCAGTACACACCCATCCACCTTACGTTGCCAGGAATCACCCTGGACAACGTTCAAGAAAAACTTTGAGACGGGGAGATCACAATCTCGAATAGCATGGGATCAAATTTATATACGCGCGCTCTAAGGGGTGCCCCCCTCTCGGTCCCTACCGGAAACACCCATGCCCCCTGACCGGATGATAGGCTTTAATCCAGGGCCATGGAACCCTCATCCCGGCCTCTCGATTTGGTGTTTACCAGAAAGCGGGTTGCAACTTACTAAGCCATATTTCCTTGCGGAAAAACATGTGGTAGTATAGGAGGGAAACGGATGGAAACTGGACCGATTCATGTTGACACTGGTCAAACAGTCAGGCATAAGACTGGCATGCTACAACACTGCCATCTTACCCATTCTTATGCCATCACATGGCCATGCAAACTCGTATCCAATATCTTATGGATTTTCGAAACTCACTTGTCTCCACTTTGCATGTAATATGACATTCATCGAGGTGCTCATGATCATGCCGTGCAACTACTTAATGCAAACATGCCAAAACACTCATCATATCGAAAGTTCAAACATGCTTGCCTGGTTCAGAGTAGTCGGGGCCTAGCTCGGTGAAGTTTGCGGTTCCGTCACCTCCTTCGGTATATACGGTATACAAAAATACACGCGCTATCGTAATTCCGTGAGGTGTACAGAAATATATCAAATATTTTTCAAATAAATCTGTTAAAAAACTAGACTAAATTTTGAAGAGGGCAGAACAAGAATCACTCAAAAATCCTTTTCTGTTTAAAAGTTATAAGTGTTTTGGCCCAAGGACCTTTCTGTAATGAAACAGAAACTTCCCAGGGGGCTAAGCAGAAAAGTCCAAAAAACGATTCAGACTGGAAAGCGCATTTTGCCAGAATACGCTTTCAGAAAACAGTTCGTTTAAAAAAAATGAGAGACTGACAGGCGGGTCCCACCCGTCAGATTTGAAAATTTAAAACGGGGAGACGGAGCTCGTCGGCGCCGAGAGTTGCGGTGGTCGCCGCATGGCGCGATCCACGACGAGGCGGGGATCGGGTGGTACCTCCGTGCTCGATGCATCCTTCCGCGTCGGTGGGTGGTGGTGGTGGTGGTCGCCGCCAGCACTAAGTCGACAATGACCCTTGCTCCGTCGGACGACGGTTCGGGTGGGGTTGGATCTCGCCGGAGAGTGCTGCGAAGGGCAAATTAAAGTGGGGGTTAGACTACTGGGTGCTCGAGGGGATTGCTGACGAGGTTTGGGCGCCGGGGACGGCCTCACCGGAGTGAATCGAGGTGGAGGCCGAGGCGGAACGGGGCGGCCGGAGTTGGGGGAGGAGACCTCCTCGAGGTCCTCCTAGTGGCCTGGCGGAGTGTTGGTGAGGTGCGGAGATGGTGCGTGCTCGAGGGCGAGCTTGGGGCCCCTTGTTATAGGCGATCCGAGGTGATGGCCGTGAACGGAGTTCTCCGGCGAAGGTTACGGCGGCGCAGGGCTTGGTCGGGGTGGTTTAGTGGTTGAGCGTCATCGTGGAGGTCCACTGGCTCCATTTAGGCACTAAACAAGCTTGGATTCGAAGCTTTGGGGTGGTTCGACGGAACGGGGCGGCGCGGGCCCGTCGGCGGCAGAGGGCGTACCCTGTGCTTGCCGGGCCACGGCGACGGTGCAGCGGGAGTGCGCTGGCATGCACGAGCCACACGGAGGGCCAGGAAGCAAAGGGCCGCGCCGGGTGGCGTGGCGAGCAGGCTCAGGCCCTCGCTGGCCGCCAAGGGTGGCGCAGCCACCACAGAATCGCTAACGCCGGGCGAGGCTCGCGCCACCGACGCCTGCACCCGTCCAAGGGGTGTCGGCGCTCCAGGGAGGAGGGGGCCGTGCGAACGCGCCAGGGCGCACTGTTGACAGGTGACTGAACTCTGACGAAGAAACGACACTGAACTTTCCGAATCTCTGAATTTCTCTGAAAGTGCAAAGTAACAGTGCAGGCCAGGTGTTCGACAGAATGATTTTGGCATGTGGGGAATTTTCCTTGATCTGATTTTTGGTGGAGTGGCCTCTCATTGCATCTGGGGGTTGCCTGAATTTTGGTGGAATTTTTGGAGAAGAGGAGATATGAATTTCACCAAATTTGACAAATCTGGTCCAAACTTGCAGAAGCTGAAACTTGAAAATTTTGAAGAATTGAAGAGTGGATCTTGATGGTTCTAGGTTGTGGGTGCTAGGGACTATCCAGAGGAGTTGGTTTGAGATTCAAACTCAAAGGCAATTAGGTACTTGCTTTGCAAATCACCTAGGCTCACAATAATGGACATAATTGTTTTGGGGGAAGAGATAAATGAAATAAATTCCAAAAATGAGTTGGACTTGTTGGGACAGAATATTTGGATTGCCCCAAAGTGGAAGGAGGGGTTTTGAAAGGATTTACCCCAAGAGGCATGGTAAAACCATGGGTGGTTCCAATATAAGAGAAGACCCAAAACTCCTAGGGTTTTCTTTTAAAAGAAAATAAATCCAAAAATAAATTTGAGAGGGAGAGAATCAGAAGAAAGGTTTTTAATAACCAAACACCAGAGTTGAAGGAGACATCAACAATGAAATCCTTGACAAGGGAGAAGTTTTGAGAGAGAGGTTTTTGGAAGAATTTAAATGACCTCTTTCAAATCCAACAAAGTTTTTGTTGAAAACCAAACAAAATTTTTTGAGTGTCACAGTTTTGGCTGAAGGAAGTTGGATTTCTTGGACATGTTATATCAGGAGAAGGTATAGCAGTGGATCCTACCGTGGTTCAGTCAGTCACCGAGTGGTTGGCACCCACTTCAGTTGGAGAGATCCGAAATTTTCTTGGACTCGCGGGATACTACCAGAGGTTTATTGAGAATTTCTCCAAAATAGCGAAGCCTATGATGGCATTGTTTTTTTTGACTATGTACTGCAAGGCAACAGCCTCACAGTCCTTTATTAAAACAATATGGGTTCAGTACAAAATTACAAAGGGAAACAAAAGGAAGAAAGACTACTTACAGGGAGTGATTAGTGTAAAGAAGCTATCCAATCAGTTAGTCTATCTCTATATTTACACTTGATTCTATGAGCTAAGAGAGAAATATCATGAATAAAATTCCTCCTCCAAGCTCTGAAAGTGGGCAACTCATTTCTGAAGATCCTTCCATTCCTTTGGGTCCAAATATTCCAGGTAGCCGTAAAGACTACCTCAGTGAAAAACGGTTGACCAAATTCTCCCCTGTCAAGACAAGCCATTTCAAAAGTAGTCTCGTTAGGTTGAACATTCCATGAAATGCCCAAATAATTCCGCATATCGCTATTAAAGTTGCAAGCAAAAAGAGATGAGCTCTATCTTCATGCAAACCTCGAGAAGCAAATGGCACAAGTATCATCCTGGATAATCCAATGTCGCTCTGCATCATTTCCCTAGTGTTCGGACGGTCCATCAAAAGAAGCCAGCCAAACACCTTGAGCTTGAGAGTGCAAGCACATTTCCGGATCCACCAAAAGAGGGTCACCACGACTTGGAAAAACAAGACAAATAGTAGATCCCGGATTGATAATCCCCAGTTTTTAAGGCCATTTCAGACATCACTAACTCCCTCATGCAAGTTTATCAGAGGCATTATAGCCTGAAGTTGATTGAATTCCTCAAAAGCTTCAACTGATAAAGGCAGGTGAAAATTGTCGGTCGGGACAGGCAGCTCCATCACATTCTTAATGGTAAGCGTGTCATCAATGACAAAAGAATGAAGCCTCGGGAAACGTTGTTGCATGATAACCACCTCGTTATTAAGTTGCCACCGATCCAGCCGAAAACCACCGAGTCCCCTGAGCGCACATGAGGGACGGCCAACTTACAAAATTTGTCATAGAGCTTCATCACATCACGCCACCAAAAGAACCACAACTTTATGCTACTTGGGGCGGAGCAAGCAGATAATATGTGTCCCGGATAAGTGAAACCCAGGGCACATCCAACTTGTTATAAAATTTGAAGAGATGCTTGATCAACAAGGCATCATTTTGTTTGCCAAGGTCTAGAACCCCAAGTCCTCCCTGGTTCTTGGGCCGACATACTAACTCCCAAGCTGCCAATGATTGTCTTGGTGTGTCGAGTTGCCTCGCCACAAACATTGCCGCATGATACGCTTCTATCTGCTTCAAAATTCCTTGAGGTAATGAAAGGGTGCACAAGAAGTATATTGGCATGGAACATAAAACCGATTTCAAGAGCTGCAGCCGGCTACCCCGATTCAACAGACAGGATGAGGCGCATAATCTTCTCTCTATGCGGTCCACTAAGGGAGCAAGTCATAGATTGTGGGCCGAGTAGTACCCATTGGCAATCCTGTAAGTAAATGGCATGGAGCCAACATCACATCCAAGCAAAGCCGCCACACGTTAACCCTCCTCATCAGACATATTTATTGGAATCAATGATGATTTACTAAAATTAACCCGCAAACCCGCTGACTTAGCAAAGGTCTCAAGCATCTCCTTGAAAGCGATGAGCTGGTCGCCCACCGCAGAAGGACAATTAATGTGTCATCGCGTATTGAACAATCGGATAATCCCGTGAAGAGGTTGGTATGGGCAGTGTGAGAATGTTCCTTGCACACATCTCATTAACCATGGACTGCAATAAATCCACCGCAATCACAAATAACAAAGGGGATAATGGGTCTCCTTGTCGCACACCCGAACGGCAGACAAAGTGATTACCAGGCACACCATTTAAGAGGACCAAAGAGGAACCAGAGGACAAGATGCTACCGATCCAACCTGTCCAACGATCATCAAAACCCTTGCATTTCAGAATCCTGAGAATCAGATCATGCTCGATGGTATCAAACGCCTTCGTGAAATCCAATTTGAGAAGGATTATAGGTCTTTTAGATGCCATACACTGATGTATATATTCAAAACACCATGCAAGGCAATCTTGATGGCATTGTTGAAGAAGGACACCAAGTTCCATTGGACTGAAGAATGCGAAGCAAGTTTCCAGGAGTTGAAGAAACATTTGACGACAGCCCCAGTGCTGATTCTGCCAGATATATGCAAGGATTTCCAAGTGTATTGCGACACATCTCGCTTAGGACTTGGAGGTGTACTGATGCAAGATGGAAGAGTTGTTTCATATGCCTCACGACAACTTCGACCGCATGAGTTGAATTATGCCACACACGATTTGGAATTAGCAGCCGTAGTGCATGCGCTTAAGACCTGGAGACATTTTCTTATTGGAAACCGTTGTGATGTGTACACGGACCATAAGAGTTTGAAGTACATTTTCACACAGAAGTAGCTGGACCTCAGGCAGAGGAGATGGTTGGAGCTTATAAAGGATTATGATATGAAGCTGCACTATCATCCAGGAAAGGCCAATGTCGTAGCTGACGCTTTGAGCCGGAAGGGTTATGTCAATACTCTCGTAAATGGAGGAATGCCAAAGGAGTTAGTGGAGGATCTAAGGGAGCTATGTTTGGAGATAGTTCCTAAAGGTTTGTTGCAGCATTAGAGGTTCAGTCAACATTATTGGGAAAGATTCGAGAAGCTCAGAAGGATGACAAGGAGATTGCTGAAATAAACGAGAAAATGAGCAAAGGAAAAGCCAAAGGTTTTCATGAGGATGAGCACGATACCTTGTGGTTTGAGGACCGCATTTATTTGCTCAATAATGTAGAGATCAGGAAGTTGATACTGCAAGAAGCTCATGACTCGCCATACTCGATACACCCCGGAAACACCAAGATGTATTTGGATTTGAAGGAGCATTTCTGGTGGACGGGTATGAAGAAGGATATTGCCGAGTATGTAGCCGTATGTGATGTATGTCAGAGAGTGAAGGCAGAACATCAGAAGCCAGCAGGATTACTGCAGCCTATGCCGATACCCGAATGGAAGTGGGATAAGCTTGGCATGGATTTTATAACCGGATTACCCAAGACCCGATCGGGATATGATTCTGTCTGGGTAGTAGTGGATCACTTGACCAAGGTAGCTCACTTTATCCCAGTGAAAACCACCTATACCAGTGCAAAGTTGGCCAAGATATACATGACCAGGATCATATGTCTACACGGAGTTCCGAGGACCATAGTATTAGATAGAGGAACACAGTTTACTTAAAAGTTTTGGCATCAATTGCACCAGACTTTGGGTACCAGGCTGTAGTTCAGTACAACTTTTCACCCACAGACATATGGACAGACTGAGAGAGTCAATCACATTCTGGAGGACATGTTGAGAGCTTGTGCGCTAGATTATGGATCTAGTTGGGATGATAATTTGCCCTACTCGGAGTTCTCATACAACAACAGCTACCAGGCCAGTTTGAAAATGGCACCGTTTGAAGCCTTGTATGGAAGAAGATGCCGAACACCATTGATGTGGGATGAAGTTGGAGACCGCCAGTTGTTTGGACCGGATTTGATTAAGGAATCTGAAGAGAAGGTTAAGCTGATTCGAGTAGACTGAAGGTAGCTCAGTCCCGACAGAAGAGTTATGCAGATTCAAAACGCAAGGAGGTAGTCTATGAAATCGGAGACAGAGCATATCTGCGAGTGTCGCCTCTGCGAGGAGTTAAACGTTTTGGAGTCAAGGGAAATTTAGCCCCAAGATTTGTGGGACCGTACCGTGTTTTGGAACGCATGGGAGAGATTGTCTACAAGTTGGAGTTACTTGAAGGACTGTCAGGAGTTCATGATGTGTTTCACGTTTCCCAGTTGAAGAAGTGACATGCAAACATGGCCGATATTCCTCTGAGAGATACAGTGCCCCTGGAAGCAATTCAGTTGGATAGTGATTCGACGTATGAGGAAAAACCTGTCAAGATTCTCGAGGTTGACAGTCGAGTTACCCGCAGCAAGGTTATCAAGTTCTGCAAAGTTCAGTGGAGCCACCATACCGAGGACGAAGCCACTTGGGAACGAGAGGATGATTTACTCAAAGACCACCCACACCTATTTTCTAGCCAACCCGAATCTCGAGGACAAGATTCATCTTAAGAGGGGTAGGTTTGTAACATCCCAAATTTTCAATTTGGAATGTTATACATAGGTCACTCATGCATATCATATTTTATTGCATTTTCGTTTTGCGAACCTCGAAAATCCTAAGCAACTCAAGGACCCTCGGAGAGAGTTGGGGATTTCACCTTTTTCATATTTGAATTTTATCAAATATTGAAACAAGGATAATTTTGGTTTTAATTAATTTTTCTCTCCGAAAATGTTTCATATCAGAATATATGAGAGGAGATAATATGTCTTCTCAAAAATAAATGAAATATTGGAGGAAAAAATATTAAAATCAAATTAATATATTTTATTTGGGTTTATCGCTATTTTATTTGAATTAGGAAAATATGCATTTTTAAAAATTGCATTAGAGGCTCAAGTAAATGTTCACTTTGTCCGGAATATTATTAGAGGACCGTGAAAATTTATTTTAGGATTTTTGGAGTCCGTTTAGTATTTCTTTTCTTTGTTTTTCTGCGTCGGGATTTATATTAAAAAAATAGCAACCGACTTACCGGGCCGTGTCCAACCTGGACACTGCTCCCGCGCGGCTTTATAAGGCGAGGCCCGCGACCCCCAGAGGCCCAAGTCATGCCGCCGCCGCCCAAACCCTAGCGCCGCCGCCATTCCATGCCGCCTCGCCGCCGCCGCCCGATCCGCCTCCCCGCGCGGATTCGCTCATTGCCGCCGCCGACTCCTGCCGGAGCTGCCACCGACCCCGCCTGAACTCGCTGAGGTAGCCGCCCGCCGCCGCCGGTTTTTGTTAGAAAGCCGCTCGGTTTTTTTTCGAAACCCTAGGATTCGGTTTTTATTTGGTTTTCCGCGGTTTAGCTAAATAGCGGACGTTCATCCGTACGTTCGTTTTAACGAACGCCGCTCATCCGTTAGTCGCAGACAGCGAATGTTCGTTCGTTAGCCTGTTCATCAGTTTTTCTTTTTCCAGGGTTTTTCCGTGACTATTCTCGATCGCTATTTCTGCCCTGATCTTCGTTTTAGTTTATCTTTTCGCTCGTTTATCCGAATCAGGTAAAACAACTGCCTAGGTCTTCGTCTCAAAGTCCTCTTTCTGTTTAACCAACTTGAACAAGATTTTGGTACTGTAAATTTTGACTTTTGTCCATATTAGTAATCTGATCTTGTTTCTTTCGCAGTTTGAGTTTCGTTGCTCCGTGTGATTTGATTCTTTTGCAAATCAGAGTTCTTCAGTTGAAGTTTCTGGTTATATCTTCTTATTTGAGATTTACCCGTGCATCTTTTCTTGGTTGCTTATGTATGCTATTGTTTGTTTGCAATAGAATTCCCGGAGTGCGAAGCGTGCTACTACAAGTCTTTAGGATTTGTAGATCGTCAGCAAGGCAAGTAACACATTGATCATACTCTTTCATACCCAGTTTTTATGCATTAGTTTCAACCCTCAAACATTGCATGATTAGGATGTGATTAACTTGTGGGTGTTGGGAAGTAGTTGATGAGGTAGAACCTATTACCTGTTATATTATCAAACCCTTGGGAGTTACTTTTACGTATGCTTATATTGCCATGCTATGCTCGTAGACGTGGTTTGGTTTGAGAGATCCATGACAGTTGTGAGTATTTAATTAATTGTTCAATTAAGGTGGCAACTTTAATACACATCTGGGTGGATTGTTGGTTTTGGGCACCTGGGGTTATACCAGTATTGTCCTAGGAGATCCCGGGGTTATACCGTGTGATCCTCCCACGGTCCGCCACCCATGCTCAAAGGGATCATAAGACTATTCATGCTAGAAACTTCCGTGTGCAGCCACAATCTATTATGGGCTCTAGCATAGTTGAGTATGTTGCATGACCTCTTCCAGTGGTTGGCTAGCAGATGTAGGGGATATAGGTTGGTACTGTCTACCTGGGGTTAGAGTTAATGCTTTTGAAAGACTGTGTCTCGGTCATCCGTTTCTCAAACACCATGCAGTGTGAGAAATCCAACGGAGGAGATCGAGTCTTGTGGGGAAAAGTGCGCAAACCTCTGCAGAGTGTACAAACTAATCATGGTTAGCCGTGTCCCCGGTTATGGACATCTTGAGTATCTGGTTCTTAGATTATCACATGGATCTCGTCACTCTAAATTAACTTGTTGGGTTGTTAATTACTTTTAATTGGGATTGAGATGGGGGTACCATTCTCAATGTTTCAACTACCATGATAGTTAAATAAAATATATTCCTTTGTTGTAGGGAAAAATTGGCTTTTCGCAAAACATATTAACAATACATCCTCCACCAGCCATATATGCATGTAGTGATAGTACTCATTCTGTTCATTACTCTACTGTGTTACTATGCCAGCATATTCCATGTGCTGACCCGTTTTCGGGCTGCAACGTATCATGTTGCAGACTTTTCAGACGAGGTGTAAGGTTCGCTAGGCTGTTGTCGTGCACTCAGCTAGCCGTTGGAGTTGATGGACTCACTTTATCTTCCAATCCTTCCGCTGTTATCATATTTGATGGCCTTAAGCCATATTATTGTAATAAGTTCTCTTTTGAGACATTCGATGTAATAAGTGTGTGATTGCTACTCTGTTATAAATCCTTCGAGTACAGTGTGTGTCAGCATTACTGATCCAGGGATGACACTTATGCATAGAGACTTGACCGTCTGAGGTCGGGTCGCTACAGTCGCCTTGGAGCTCGCCCCGCCTCCGGTCCACCACCTCTCCGTCGGCCTTGTGCTCCTCCACCTCGTTCCGTCTGCCCCGCTGCTGGATCCACGTCGGAGCAGCCATATCCGCCTCCCAGACCACCAACCAAGATTCGCCTCTTGCCTGTCCTGTGGTCGGGAGGAGGACGACCGAGAGGAGCACCGATTCATCCGCCGCCTTGGAGCTCGCCCTGCCTTCGGGCCGCCACCTGTCCTTCGGCCTCGATACGTCTGCCCCGCCACCCAGACCACCAACCAAGCGCCGCCTCTTGCCTGTCCTGTGGTCGCAGGTCGAATAATAAAAACTGCAGGGTCCTTTATGTAAAAATGAATCGTTTTTTGGATTAGCCACTTAAAAATAGGACCGCGGGTCGAATTCCCAAAAACAGATGGACTATTATGCAAAATTGCTAGCGACGACGGACGACCAAGAACCCAATTTTCTTTTTTATCATTAGTACTAGGAAAATTGCCCGTGTGTTGCAACGGGAGAAAGAAACCACATGCCAATTGCCCGTGCTTCACTATTGATTAAACAACAATTGCGATAAACACTATTGATTAAACAACAATTGCGATAAACCAAGCGGCACGCGACGATGCGGCTAAATGAACCAAATGGATAGTTAAGTGTATAGGGTTGATGGATCAATTAACAACATGATTCTTGGGGAGGCTTGTTCGGAACTTGCCACGTGAATGCTAGTGAACTAATCCGGTGAACAACCTTATCTGTAGATTATCACACTGATAATAAAATTATCGTACATGTGGTGCTTATTTTGAGTTTCGGACACGAAGCAATAAAAATGTGGTAAACTTCATCCAACATTCAGGCATGCATGCTTCTGTTGTGTGATAACCGTAAAATCCTTATTATGTTGCAATATATGCAGGATTCTCAAGAGTTTTATATAATGCAGGAATCTATTTTTGTTTTAAAAAGGAAATTGATTAGATTCTCCATCATAAATAGAGCATACATAGCTACTCATAAATTAATTTAATTAGCTTGCAGATAAGCATCTAAATATATGTGTTGTTTGTATAGAAGTGTTTTACTTCTTCTCAGCAACCCCTTTTAAAAATTGTGCAACAATTTTGGTTTGCAGTATAAGTTTATATTAGCCAACTATGATATTCTGTCTAAATCCTTTTAGATGATTATCACTAAGTAAAGTTAATGCTATCCTGCATAGAACTATTAATGTCTTCAAATCTTGGTGGTAGGATATAACTTCTATAATTACCTTTGTTTAAGAAAGTAAGCTAGTTCACTAAAGTAGGTTACTTTTGTTTAAATAATATTTTTATACTGCGGTATCCCTAAACATAGTTTAAATAAGCACGAGTGAGTTAATTAATGACTGTGCATGTGTTTCTATTGTCATGTTTTTCATGGGTACAATTTAGGAACCAAAAAAATGTTACGATGTTGTAGATCACATCTTCGATGCCTAGTGAAAAAGCATACCACATCGACAGATTAATCATTACACTATAATCAGACAATAAAAAAATTGTACATGCAACACTTTTAAAGTAATTTTATCTGGATGCAATTGTTGTTGTTCCTTCATAGTATCAATGTTTAGGGCAAAAGTGTGTACAAGTTGGTTGCAAGTTCCTCGCTACCGCATCCAACATGTCTATCTTTAGGGATGTCACAGGCATGTCATGCTTTTCCTGATCCGGAACAATAACTTCATTGATCAACTAAAAGCTTTTTTGCGAGGACACGTAAATGTCTGTGTTTTAGCCTGAATTGTTTATTATGCACTCCTATGAACCGGGACCAATATCGCTTGAAGACAATTTATTTCATATTTACTTTACTGGACGTGCAAGCATATATGTTTCCGCCGTGTGTGTCCTAACCTATGTTAGTCCAACATTGTTTAATCATCATTCGAGTAGATAGTTAGTATGAGTTCCATGAGGCATATAAACAGAGTTTAACTTATATTTTTTAGATCAAATTCAACCTTAAAACAAAAAGGCAACGTCTGCATTGTTCGGAGAACAAAGACGCATGCTAGCACGTCCGCGTGATGCATCTGGAGATTTTTATCGATCTGTGAACAAACTACTTATTACAGAAAAAAAGAAAAGAGCCTGTGAACATGCGTGCGTGAACGGTAGCCTCACATGTGTGCTGGTCTAGAAGAAACCAGCCGTGTCGCTGGCGCTTTTCCAGTCTAGACTTGTCGCCTCGCACAGCTTATCTCCTCAGCTTCTCTTGGGTAATCCACATCCCCCGACTCCACCTACTACCCAGGTAGCACGACCTCCCCTCATCTCCCCGCATCGCTCGCAGCCCTAGGACATGCCTCCACTGCCGCTTGCGCCCGCCGCCGGCACTCTGCTAGATCTCCAGCACCACCGGGCATGGCGCGGGCTCCACACCAGCTCCCCCGACACTCCGCCGGATCTCATGCACCACCACCAGGCCATCCATGGCGCGGGCAGTTGGGCGGCCATGCTCATGGCTAGCACAGGCCGTCTCGGTGCGCGTCCCGATTTTCGTATTCAGATTGGCTCTCTCCCCTCCTTGGCTAGGCATCCGGTGCTGCTTTTTCTCTGGGACTTCATGCGCTTTCTCCTCTTTGTTTGTTCGTGACAGCCGAGCCGTCTCTTCCGGGAGGTTGTGCATCGGAAGAAGGCCGTCTCCCCCAAGAAGAAGTACCCGCGGCCTTCCCTCGTCGCCGCTATCCGCCGCCGACCGGACCTGGATGGACGCCTCCTCGAGGCAAAGCTTGCGTGGGGCTGCGGCAATCCGGCCTTCTTGGCATCAACAAAGTCTGCATCCATCCAGTACTCTATCCACCAAGGTATTCATCCTCTTTGTTCCTCTTTGTTTAAAACAACTCTGAAGATTTTGCGCTGATTGATTGTAAATTGAAAAACATTGTTCTCCAGTGCGCATTGGCGATTGTGCATTATGACCTCCGCTTCCCTCCGTCGCGCCTGACGCATGCCATGATGTCCGCACCCTCAAGCTCTAGCACCAGCCCCGCCTTCCCGCGTCACATCGTAGCCCACGTTCCTCTGCTCCAACCGCCCCCTCGCGCCCGACGACCGCGGCAGCGACCCCTCCGGCCCTCGCCACGCCGGCGACCACCAAGAACCCCGCCACCTCCTCGCCTCCGCTTGGTGCTTGCCACCACCATACTTCCTCCTGACACCTGCGGCAAGCGGCGACGCCTTCCTTGGCTTCTGCGGCGTGTACGCCGGCGCCAAGCGGCGGCGCGCGCCCATCGGTGGAGGCTGCGAGTGGATAAGAGCCAGTATAAAATAAGGATTAAGGACTGTGGGCTGAATTCCAACTAATGCAGGGTTTTGTTTGTAAAAATGAAACGTTTTTCCAGAGTGTCATTTAAACAGGGACTGCGGGTTGATTTCAAAGAAACACAGGGGCTTTTTTGAAAAACACCAACTACGGACGACCAGAAACCCAATTTTCTTTATTATTAAATAATAATTAGGTAAAGAAGATAAAGATAAAATTGGGCTTTTGTGGGACATCGAATTCAAGACCTCAGGCATGCCATAGATATTCCACAACCAATAGACCAAGAGCCCTCATGTGAATATTCTCGGGTTGCAATTTATTTGTATACATTAACACTGCCCAGGGAAATAAAACAAGCGCAAGTTGACCGGCCGAAAAATTCTTGCACCCTATTAAGTTCGAACTCGGGACCTCAAGGGAAAGCAACAGCATCTGAGCTAGCTATCAATTTTGCTAAGAAATATGATTCATATCTATTAGTCCCACCTCGGTTCTTTAGACTTAATTCGACCAATTTAAATACATTCATAAGCTACCGCAATTTCAACAAGTCACCCCGAGAGCAAAGGAAATAGAAAATCAAGAAGAAAGACTTGATGGAGGAGGCTAATTAAATGGGATGGAGGGACATATGCACTCATGCTGATTGGTTTTCTAATTAAATGGGATGACGGAGGGAGAAGAAAGACTCGAAGGCTAAATAAATGGGATGAACGAGGGTGCACCTTACTCCTAGTTACCAGTAGTAGGAGTAACATCACACATATCAAGGCAAGATGTGTCTATAGCCTAATAAATAAAGTGTTGTATGTTACCACGCATATGTTATTCCCCACTATTGAGGTAGTAAGGCTGGTCATAGTGGGAGTAACATAAGTAGTAATATTGTTGCCACATAAGCAAAAATGATGAGGTGGCAAGTGATACGTCTCCAATGTATCTATAATTTTTTATTGTTCCATGCTATTATATTATCCTTTTAGGATGTTTTATATGCATTTATATGCTATTTTATATGATTTTTGGGACTAATCTATTAACCTAGAGCCCAGTGCCAGTTTCTGGTTTTTCCTTGTTTTTGAGTTTCATAGAAAAGGAATACCAAACGGAGTCCAATTGACGTGCCAATTTTTGACGATTTTTTATGGATCAAAAGAAGCCCACGGAGTATCAGAGATGGACCAGAAGAGTCCCGAGGCACCCACGAGGGTGGGAGGCGCGCCCTACCCCCCTGGGCGCGCCCCTACCTCGTGGCCGCCTCGGAGACCCCCCTGACTTGTTCCCGACGCTAAAAAATCCCTATAAATATAGAAACCCCTGAAAAGAAACTTAGATCGGGAGTTCCGCCACCGCAAGCCTTTGTAGCCACCAAAAACCAATCAGACCTCGTTCGCACCTGCCGGAGGGATCCTCACGGTGGCCATCTTCATCATCCCGACGCCTCCATGACGAGGAGGAGTAGTTCACCCTGGGCCGAGGGTATGTACCAAGAGCTATGTGTTTGATCTCTCTCTCTCTCTCTCTCTCTCTCTCTCTCTCTCTCTCTCGTGTTCTTGATTTGGCACGATCTTGATGTATCGCGAGCTTTGCTATTATAGTTGGATTTTATGATGTTTCTCCCCCTCTACTCTCTTATAATGGATTGAGTTTTCCCTTTGAAGTTATCTTATCAGATTGAGTCTTTAAGTATTTGAGAACACTTGATGTATGTCTTGCATGTGCTTATCTGTGGTGACAATGGGATATTCACGTGATTGACTTGATGTATGTTTTGGTGATCAACTTGCGGGTTCCGTGACTTTGGGAATCTATGCATAGCGGTTGGCATACGTTTTCGTCTTAACTCTCCGGTAGAAATTTTGGGGCACTCTTTGTAGTTCTTTATGTGGGTTGAATAGATGAATCTGAGATTGTGTGATGCATATCGTACAATCATACCCATGGATACTTGAGGTGACGTTGGAGTATCTAGGTGACATCAGAGTTTTGGTTGATGTGTGTCTTAAGGTGTTATTTTACTACGAACTCTAGGGCTGTTTGTGACACTTATAGGAATAGCCCAATGGATTGATCCGAAAGAATAACTTTGAGGTGGTTTCGTACCCTATAATAATCTCTTCGTTTGTTCTCCGCTATTAGTGACTTTGGGGTGACTCTTTGTTGCATGTTGAGGGATAGTTATATGATCCAATTGTGTTATTACTGTTGAGAGAACTTGCACTAGTTAAAGTATGAACCTTAGGCCTTGTTTCCTAGCATTTCAATACTGTTTACGCTCACTTTTATCGCTTGTTACCTTGCTGTATTTATAATTTCAGATTACAAAAACCTATATCTACCATCCATATTGCACTTGTATCACCATCTCTTCACCGAACTAGTGCACCTATACAATTTACCATTGTATTGGGTGTGTTGGCGACACAAGAGACTCTTTGTTATTTGGTTGCAGGGTTGATTGAGAGAGACCATCTTCATCCTACGCCTCCCACGGATTGATAAACCTTAGGTCATCCACTTGAGGGAAATTTGCTAATGTCCTACAAACCTCTGCACTTGGAGGCCCAACAACATCTACAAGAAGAAGGTTATCACGCCCAATATGCGACCCTATCCAAAAGGAACTCGAAGGTCCCACCAAGGATAGACCCGCATATTGAAACGCTTTTGCAAGGTGGATATCATTACATCAACATTACATAATAGATGGGGATACATACATAAGGCATACAATGCCACACGAATACAACATCACATCATATACAAGATCAACATCCGCCTACTGGATGAAACATAAATGTAAACTAAAACAATATCCACCTCGCTAGCCCAGTGCCGACCTAGAACCTATCCCCGATCGAAGAAGAAGCGTAAGAAGAACTCCAAAACAAGCACACACCGCTCTCGTCCATGATCATCGCAAAACCACAGACCAAGAATCGTTGTTGTAGTAATCAGGAGCCACGAGGACTCAAAGAATCCCATTACCATGGGTATCAAGACTAGCAAAGCTTAATGGGTAAGGAAGAGGTAAAGTGGTGAGGCTGCAAGCAATGACTAAGCATATATGGTGGCTAACATACGCAAATGAGAGCGAGAAGAGAAACAAAGGAACGGTCGTCAACTAGTAATGATCAAGAAGTGATCCCGAACTCCTACTTACGCCGACATAACCCAAGAACCGTGTTCTCCTCTCGATCAACCCCGAAAAGAGACACTCACTACGCATTACGGTTGGTGTATTTTAGAAGAGTTTACTTCAAGTTTACTACAACTGGATATTAACAAATTCCCATCGCCACATAACCGCGGCACGGCTTTCGAAAGTTTATACCTGCGCAGGGTGTCCCAACTTAGCCCATGATAAGCTCTCGCGATCAACGAAGGATATTCTTCTCCCGGAAGACCCGATCGCCTCTAATCCGGCCACAAGACATTTCGACAAAGAATAAAACAAGACCAAAAAGCCGCCAAATGTGCCGACAAATCGATAGGAGCTGCACATATCTCGTTCTCGTGGCACACCGGATTGTCCAAACTTCCAGTAGGCAAACCCAGAGTTGCCCCGGTACACCGGCGGTCGACGGTTTGGACCAAAGACTCACGACGAGCACCGCCCGGGGGGTTAATAAAGATGACCTCGAGAGCGCGACTCCCAAGGGAAAAAGGGCTAGTGAGGCAAATGTAAAACCAAGGTTGGGCCTTCTTTGAGGAGTCTTATTCAAAGCGAACTCAAGGGGTCCCATAAATCACCCGACCGCGTTAGGGACGCAAAATCCGGGAACATAATACCGATATGACGGAAACTAGGCAGCAAGAGTGGAACAAAACACCAGCCATAAGGCCGAGCCTTCCACCCTTTACCAAGTATATAGATGCATTAATAATATAAGAGATATTGTGATATCCCAACATAAACATAATCCAACATGGAGCAATCTTCATCTTCACCGCAACTAACAACGCTATAAGAGGGCTGAGCAAAGCGGTAACATAGCTAAACAACGGTTTGCTGTGAAGGGTGACAAAAGTCGGGGGTTCATGGCAATTTGGGAGGCTTGAGCAAAGTGGTAGGTAAAGCAAAGATAGCGATAGAACGAAGCAACTAGCATAGCAATGATAGTAGTGAGATCCAGGGTAGCGGTCATCTTGCCTGAAATCCCGCAAGGAAGAAGAACGAGTCTATGAAGAAGATGAAGCCACGAAGACGAACCAAGCGTAGACGAACGAATCCTCATGATCGCAATGAAACGGGAACTATCGAGAAGAAGCACACAACAAAGTAAACACCCACACATAGACAAAACATGATGCTCAACCAAGTATGATGCATGACAAGGCTACATGAAGCTACTTATGGCAAAAGATGATGCAAACAAGAGCAACACATAAAGGCAAGTTTAAATGAGGCCGGGAACAACATATAACAATTCCGGTAAGTCCTCATATGCAAATTTCGAAATTGGTCCAGATCTGAATAAACCTTAAGTTCAAGTTGTTAAACAACAAGTTAAGATGCACCACGATGATCTACACGAAATTCTAGTCAAGTTACATATAAAGTTCATTAGATTCGGAGCTACGACCTAGAAGATATGAGCAAAACAAGTTAAACATGGCATTGATGCAAAATGCATACAAACATCAAGCAAACACCTCAAAACATGGATGCAACATGATAATATGAAGCTACATGCAATTCTAAGCAAGTTTCATATAGAGCACACTCAAAACGGAGCAACGGTTCAACACATACACACATTACAAGTTTAAAGGACAAGCTGTCCAAAACAGCAACTAGGCATATTGCAAGCATCAAAACAACATGCTACAGGATCTTAACATAATAACAAAAGGCATGGACATGAAGTACAGGTAAAGCATGACAAAACATGAACACTGAGCTATCTCCAGAAATCACTAGAACATGCTCAAAAGGACATGACAAGATTGCAAATAATAACAGTTTCAGACTTAGCAGAAAACAACATCAGGTTGCAATGTTTAGAGCTATCAAACAACATGTTACAGGAACTTATCATGGCAAACAAAGGCATAGAATGAATCTACTAATCGCATAGAACAAATGTCCCTTACTGACCATAAGCCACAAAGGATCTGAAGATATGATGGCACCCATGTAAACATAGCAAGTTATATTACAGATTTAAACATGGCAGGAACAACGATAAGTAGGCATGTTGGTGAGCTTGAATCACTCACCACAGAGCAATACATGGCATGGCAAGGCAACTCACAGTAAGAAGACATGCTTATGAAGCTAAGCATGGCAAGAGAAAGTTCATAGAGTGCATGGATCACTAGCAACAATCATGGAAACATTGAACTTAATGTTAACAAGCTGACAACAACATTATGAAGCAACTTTAGAGCAAGATTACAACAAGCTACAACAAGCTATAATTGCAACCAGGGGCATGGATGGATAGAGCATGACATGTATAAAAAAGCATCGTTAGTGAACATCTCCAGATTATGCATAGAATGACTTTTAGCAGCAGGTTAACATAGCATCATGATATAGCAGATTCAGACATGCAAAACAGCAACAACAAGTACCCTACTTAACAAGCTCGATGCACTCAATACAAGACCCACAAAAATCCATGGATGGCACCACTGTGAAGATGGCATGACATAGCACAAAACACATGTGGACATCAACCTCATAGAATGCACACATCAAATGCAACAAAAATGACAAATGAGCATGTTATAACAGTTTCAGCAGGTTAACATCATATAGCACTCTGCAACGAAGATTCAGGCATCAAGATGAGATCAAATAAAAATGATGCAATGGAATGGAATGAAGTACTCGTCGAGACGAACAATTTGACATATTACACGCACGAAACGGAGCAGTATGCAGCAAGTTATGATGCGATGAATATGGCTAAAAATATGCAACTATTACGGGACTTAGACGAAAACGGGTCAACCTCGATCTCGATCGGGCCGGCACGGAACCGAGGCGGCCGGAGTTCTCGCCGGAGAAGGCACCGAGCGGAGGAGATGGGGCGCGGGTCGGATCCGGGCGCCATGCCCGGATCTCGACCGGAGCTGGGCGACGGCGAGACGGCGGCGGCGGGGCCGGCCTCGGAGGCGGAGGAGGCGGCGGCACCGGGCGGAGATGCGGGCTGCCGCGGCGGCACGGATGCGGCGCAGACGGCGCGCGTGAGCCCACGAGCGGCAATCGGAGAGATTTGCCGGGGGCCGCCTCGGGCCGGGCGGGGCGGCGCGCGGGCGGCGGCGCCCACGCAGCAGCCTCCGGTTTGCGGGCGGCGGCGGCGACTTTGTCCGGCTTCGGGCGGACGTGTCCGGCGCGAGGAAGAAGGAGGCTAGGGTTTCGGGGAAATCATCCGCGAATTTCGGGGGGAGGAGTTAATTTATAGGTAGAGGGAGCTAGGAGTGTCCAAATGAGGAGCGGTTTTCGCCCACACGATCGTGATCGAACGACCGAGAGCACGGACGGGAGTTTGGTGGGTTTTGGGCCACTTTGAAAGGGGTGTTGGGCTGCACACAAAAGAGGCTTTTACGGTTACCTGGTTAACTGTTGGAGTATCAAACGACCTCCAAATGGCATGAAACTTGGCAGGCGGTCTACCGGTGGTATACCAAGGCCACTTGACAAGCCTCGGTCCATTCCGAGAACGTTTAACACCCGCTCACAATGAGAGACGAAAGAGGAACGCCGGAGGGCATAGGAGCGCCGGATTGCAAAACGGACAACGGGGAAAATGCTCGGATGCATGAGACTAACACGTATGCAAAATGAAATGCACATGATGACATGATAAAATGCAACACACAAGCAAATGACATGGCAACTACGGCTAATAACTGGCAGACACCTGGCGCATCGGATCCGGGGCGTTACAAAGGTTGTGTAGTAGACATCAAGCAATTTCTGGCGCCGTTGCCGGGGAGGTTAGCGCTTGAAGGTATATCTTTATATCATGCAATCGAATCTTTTAGTTTCTTGTTTTATCATTAGTTTAGTGTATAAAAGAAAACTACAAAAAAATGGAATTGAGGATGCCTCATATGCTTCATCTTTTTAATATCTTTAGTGAAAATAAGGATTTCGATAATTGTGCTCAAGTGCTAGAAGAAGAATGAATTAGAATGTTGGCACTAAATATTTGAATGATGAGCATGCTTACAATATTGTTAGTATGAATTATTTGAATACCCATGATGCTAATGATATGCAAAGCCACAAGCTTGAGGATGCTATGTTTGATAAACATGATATGTTTAGTCCCCCAAGTTTTGATGAGCAAATTTATTATGAAGCATGCCTCCTATTTATGATGATTATTGTGTTGACACGTATGCTATAAAGAATAAAGATAATCATGACACTTGTCATCGTGATTTTGATTTTCAATTGGATTATGCTTCACATGATAGTTATTTTGTTGAGTTTGCTCCCACTACTATTGATGAGAATAAATTTGCTTATGTGGAGAGTAGTAAAATTTCTATGCAAGTAGGTCATGAAAAGAATGCTTTATGTGCTGGTTATATGGTTGAATTCATTCATGATGCTACTGAAAATTATTATGAGGGAGGAACATATGCTTGTAGGAATTGCAATAATATCAAGTTTCCTCTCTATGTGCTTAAAGTTTTAAAGTTATGCTTGTTTTTCCTTCCTATGCTAGTTGATTATTGTTCCCATAAGTTGTTTGCTCACAAAATCCCTATGCATAGAAAGTGGGTTATACTTAAATGTGCTAGTCATATTCTTCATGATGCTCCCGCTATGTTTCAATTCTTATCTTTTATACGAGCATCATTGAAATCATCATGCCTAGCTAAAAAGGCATTAAAGGAAAGCGCTTGTTGGGAGACGACCCAATATTTACCTTTACTGTTTTTGTGTGTCACATGATTATGCTACTATAGTAATCATGTTCTATAGCTTTTGTTTCAATAAAGTGCCAAGTAGAACCTTTGGGATGACTTGGGTGACAGTTGTTTGATCTTGCTGAAAAAGACAAAAACTTTGCGCTCATGAAAATAATTGTTAAAAATCACCAGAACGTAATAAAATGCCAATTATTTTGGCAGAAGATTAATATACAAATTATCCAGGTCATCCTAGTTTTTCAGAAGTTTTGGAGTTACAGAAGTATTCGAATGATACCGATTGCTACAGACTGTTCTGTTTTTGACAGATTCTGTTTCTCGTATGTTTTTTGCTTATTTTGATGAATCTATGAGTAGTATTGGAGGGTATGAACCATAGAGAAGTTGGAATACAATAGCTATAACACCAATATGAATTTAGGATGAGTTCACAACAGTACCAAAAGTGGTGATTTATTTTCTTATACTAACGGAGCTTACGAGTTTTCTGTTGAGTTTTGTGTTGTGAAGTTTTCAAGTTTGGGGTAAAGATTCGATGGACTATGGAATAAGGAGTGGCAAGAGCCTAAGCTTGGGGATGCCCAAGGCATCCCAATGTAATATTCAAGGACAACCAAGAGCCAAAGCTTGGGGATGCCCCGGATGGCATCCCCTCTTTCGTCTTCATTCATCGGTAACTTTACTTGGAGCTATATTTTTATTCACCACATGATATGTGTTTTGCTTGGAACGCCATTTTATTTTCTTTTGTTTTTCTTACTGTTTGAATAAAATACCAAGATATGAAATTCTTAAATGTTAGAGAGTCTTCACATAGTTACATAATTATTCGACTACTCATTGATCCTCACTTATATCTTTCGGAGTAGTTTGTCATTTGCTCTAGTGCTTCACTTATATCTTTTTAGAGCACGGCGGTGGTTTTATTTTGAAGAAATAGATGAACTCTCATGCTTCACTGATATTATTTTGAGAGTCTTAAACAACATGGTAATTTGCTTAGGTTATGAATTTAGTCCTAATATGATGGGCATCCAAGAGGGATATAATAAAACCTTTCATATAAAGTGCATTGAATACTGATAACCCACAAGTATAGGGGATCGAAACAGTTTTCGAGGTTAGAGTATTCAACCCAAATTTATTGATTCGACACAAGGGGAGCCAAAGAATATTCTCAAGTATTAGCAGTTGAGTTGTCAATTCAACCACACCTGGATAACTTAATATCTGCAGCAAAGTATTTAGTAGCAAAGTAGTATGATAGTAACGATAACAGTGGCAAAGGTAACAGTAGCAATATTGTAGTGATTGTAACAGTGGTAATGGCAAAGTAAATAAGCGGAGAACAATATGTGAAAAGCTCGTAGGCATTGGATCGGCGATGGAAAATTATGCCGGATGCGATTGTTCATGCAACAGTTATAACATAGGGTGAGAAAGAACTAGCTCCAGTTCATCAATGTAATGTAGGCATGTATTCCGAATATAGTCATACATGCTTATGGAAAAGAACTTGCATGACATCTTTTCTCCTACCCTCCCGTGGCAGCGGGGTCCTATTGAGAACTAAGGGATATTAAGGCCTCCTTTTAATAGAGTACCGGATCAAAGCATTAACACATAGTGAATACGTGAACTCCTCAAACTACGGTCATCACCGGGAGTGGTCCCAATTATTGTCACTTCGGGGTTGCCGGATCATAACACATAGTAGGTGACTAATGACTTGCAAGATAGGATCAAGAACTCACATATATTCATGAAAACATAATAGGTTCAGATCTGAAATCATGGCACTCGGGCCCTAGTGACAAGCATTAAGCATAGCAAAGTCATAGCAACATCAATCTCGAACATAGTGGATGCTAGGGATCAAACCCTAACAAAACTAACTCGATTACATGATAAATCTCATCCAACCCATCACCGTCCAGCAAGCCTCGATGGAATTACTCACGCAGCGGTGAGCATCGTGAAATTGGTGATGGAGGATGGTTGATGATGACGACGGCGACGGTTTCCCCTCTCCGGAGCCCGAACGGACTCGAGATCAGCCTCCCGAGAGATTAGGGCTTGGCGGCGGCTCTGATCGTAAACGCGATGAATCTTTCTCTCGATTGTTTCTCCCGAACACGAATATATGGAGTTGGAGTTGAGGTCGGTGGAGCACCGGGGGCCCACGAGGCGGGGCGGCGGGGCAGCGCCCCCACCCTCTTGGACAGGTGTGGGCCCCGGCCTTGATTCTTCGCCAAGATTTTTATTATTTCCAAAAATAATCTCCGTGAAGTTTCAGGTCATTCCGAGAACTTTTGTTTCGCACAAAGATAACACCATGGTAATTCTGCTGAAACAAAGCGTCAGTCCGGGTTAGTTCCATTCAAATCATGCAAGTTAGAGTCCAAAACAAGGGCAAAAGTGTTTGGAAAAGTAGATACGACGTAGACGTATCAACTCCCCCAATCATTAACCTCTGCTTGTCCTCAAGCAATTCAGTTGACAAACTGAAAGTGATAAAGAAAAACTTTTACAAACTCTGTTTGCTCTTGTTGTTGTAAATATGTAAAGCCAACATTCTAGTTTTCAGCAAAGATTATGACTAACCATATTCACAATAACCCTGAGGTCTCATGTTTACTCATATCAATGGCATAATCAACTAGCGAGCAATAATAATAAATCTCAGATGACAACACTTCCTCAAAACAATCATGATATGATATAACAAGATAGTATCTCGCTAGCCCTTTCTGAGACCGCAAAACATAAATGCAGAGCACCTTTAAAGATCAAAGACTGACTAAACATTGTAATTTATGCTAAAAGAGATCCAGTCATAGTCATACCCAATATAAATTAATAGTAATGGATGCAAATTACAGCGGTGCTCTCAAGCTTGTGCTTTGTGATAAGGGGGTGATGACTCAACATAAAAGTAAATAGATAGGCCCTTCACAGAGGGAAACAGGGATTTGTAGAGGTGCCTGATACGTCTCCGTCGCATCTACTTTTCCAAACACTTTTGCCCTTGTTTTGGACTCTAACTTGCATGATTTGAATGGAACTAACCCGGATGTACGCTTGTTTTCAAAGAGACTTTCCATGGTGTTATTTATGTGTAGAAACAAAAGTTCTCGGAATGACCGTAAACTCCACGGAACATCTTTTGGAAAATATTAAAATATCGAAGAAAATCCACGCCGGGGCCCACACCTCGAGTGGGGTGCGCCCGCCTCGTGGGCCCCGACGCCCAATCGACCTCAACTCCAACTCCATATATTCACTTTCGGGAGAAAAAATCGAGAGAAGGATTCATCGCTTTTACGACACGGAGCCGCCGCCAAGCCCTAAAACCTCTCGGGAGGGCTGATCCGAGTCCGCTCAGGCTCCGGAGGGGGATTCGTCGCCGTCGTCATCATCAACCATCCTCCATCACCAATTTCATGATGCTCACCGCCGTGCGTGAGTAATTTCATCATAGGCTTGCTAGACGGTGATGGGTTGCATGAGATCTATCATGTAATCGACTTAGTTTTGTTTAGGGTTTGATCCCTAGTATCCACTATGTTCTGAGATTGATGTTGCTATGACTTTGCTATGCTTAATGCTTGTCACTAGGGCCCGAGTGCCATGATTTCAGATCTGAACCTATTATGTTTTCATGAATATATGTGAGTTCTTGATCCTATCTTGCAACTCTATAGTCACCTACTATGTGTTATGATCCGCAACCTCAAGTGAAAATAATCGACCACTCTCGGTGATGACCATAGTTTGAGGAGTTCATGTATTCACTATGTGTTAATCTTTGGTCCGTACTCTATTAAAAGGAGGCCTTAATATCCCTTAGTTTCATTAGGACCTCGCTGTCACGGAGGCTAGGACAAAAGATGTCACGCGAAGTTCTTTTCCATAAGCACGTATGACTATATTCGAATACATGCCTACATTACATTGATGAATTGGAGCTAGTTCCGTGTCACCCTATGTTATGATTGTTACATGATGAACCGTGATCCGCATAATTCTCCATCACCGATCCAATGCCTACGAGCTTTTCACATATTGTTCTCCGCTTATTTACTTTTCCGTGCTATTGTTACAATCACTACAAAACCCAAAAATATTACTTTTGTTATTGTTACCAAGCATTTCCATATTACTTTGCTACTAAATACTTTGCTGCAGATACTAAGTTATCCAGTGTGGTTGAATTGACAACTCAACTGCTAATACTTGAGAATATTCTTTGGCTCCCTTGTGTTGAATCAATAAATTTGGGTTGAATACTCTACCTCGAAATTTTTATGCATCCCCTATACTTGTGGGTTATCAAGACTATTTTCTCAAGCGCCGCTGTCGGGAGCATAGCTCTATTCTTTGAGTCACTTGGGATTTATATCTGCTGGTCACTATGAAGAACTTGAAAGACGAGAAACAAAATCTACCCTCAACTACGAGGGAGGTAAGGAACGCCATCTAGCTCGCACTTGATTCACCTTCTGCTTTTGAGTAAACTTGCGACACCTAAACCTGCTTCGCTATTCGCTCGATATGTCGATGTTATTGATGATGCCACTTCGCTATGCATGATACTTATGATGAAACTACTTCTATGCTTGATACTACTTGTGCCACTTGGTGAATTTCTTGATGAACAACTTGCTAGGGTTAGAGAGAATGAAATTATTGAAACTGATAACATTGATGAAAGTGATGATGAAGACTCTCCCCCTAATAAATATGAATCACCCGTTGTTCCTGAGGGTTATGTTCTGGAAAAAGAAGCTGCTATAGCTATTTTAGCTTGCAAAGATAGGTACGAGCTCAAGAGGTTATTAGCTAAATGGAAGCAGCAATCTCTTAATGCTAGAATGAAATCTGGCCCTGCTTTTGCTACTTCACCTATCTGTGTTACTGATAAGGAATATGAATTCTCTGTTGATCCTGATATAATTACTTTCGTTGAATCTTATCCTTTTCATGGCTATGAATCTGAAACTGTTGTGGCACATCTTACTAAATTAAATGATATATCCACCCTGTTCACTAATGATGAGAAATCTCGCTACCTACATATCCTTAAAATATTTCCGTTCTCATTAAAGGGTGATGCTAAGATATGGTTTAATTCTCTTGATCCTGGTTGTGTGCGTAGTCCCCAGGATATGATTTATTACTTCTCTGCTAATATTTCCCTGATCATAAGAAACAAGCTGCTTTGAGGGATATATATAATTTTGTGCAAATTGAAGAAGAGAGTCTCCCACAAGCTTGGGGGAGGCTTCTCCAATTACTTAATGCTTTGCCCGATCATCCTCTTAAGAAAAATGAAATACTTGATATCTTTTACAATGGACTAACTGATGCTTCCAGAGATTACCTGGATAGTTGTGCTGGTTCTGTTTTCAGGGAAAGAACACCGGATGAAACTGAAATTCTATTGAATAATATGTTGACAAATGAAAATAATTGGACACTTCCGGAGCCAGCTCCTGAGCCAACTCCTGAGCCTATTCCTAAACCAACTCCGAAGAAAAGAGATGTTCTATTTCTCAGTCCTGAAGATATGCAAGAGGCAAAGAAATCTATGAAAGAAAAAGGTATTAAAGCTGAAGATGTTAAGAATTTACCTCCTATTGAAGAAATACATGGTCTTAATCTATGGCCCGCTGAAGAAATACATGATCTTAATTCATCACCTATTGAAGAGACTCATGGTCTTGATAACCCGACACAGGTAGTAAAGGTAAATTCTCTCTATAGATTTGATGAAGGTGATATTCCTCACTATAAGTCTGCTAGACAATGCTTAGAAGAGTTTGATAATTTTATTGTCAAACAAGAAAACTTCAATGCTTAGTTTGGTAGACAATCAAAATACAATTCCGATATGCTTGAACACTTGAGTAATTACATGGCTAATGTTAAAGGTGAACTTAAACTCATTAGTAAACATGCTTCTATGGTTACCACTCAAGTAGAACAAGTACTTAAAGCTCAAAATGATTTGCTCAATGAATTAAATAGTAAGAATAATGACTATGCTGTTAGAGTGGCTACTAGAACTGGTAAAATGACTCAGGAACCGTTGTATCCTGAAGGCCACCCTAAGAGAATTGAACAAGATACGCAGAAAAATAATATTGATGCACCTAGTCCTTCTAAAAAGAATAAAAAGAAAAATGATAGGACTTTGCATGCTTCTAGTGAACCTATTGCTGAACCACCTGAGAATCCAAATGATATATCCATTTCTGATGCTGAAACACAATCTGGTAATGAACATGAACCTAGTGATAATATTAATGATGATGTTCATGATGATGCTCAACCTAGTAATGATAATGATGTAGAAATTGAACCTGCTGTTGATCTTGATAACCCACAATCAAAGAATCAACGTTATGATAAGAGAGACTTTGTTGCTAGGAAACATGGTAAAGAAAGAGAACCATGTGTTCAGAAACCCATGCCTTTTCCTCTGAAACCATCCAAGAAAAAGGATGATGAGGATTTTGAGCGCTTTGCTGAAATTATTAGACCTATCATTTTGCGTATGCGATTAACTGATATGCTCAAAATGAATCCTTATGCTAAGTATATGAAAGAAATTGTCACTAATAAAAGAAAGATACCGGAAGCTGAGATTTCCACCATGCTTGCTAATTATACTTTTAAGGGTGGAATACCAAAGAAACTTGGAGATCTAGGAGTACCTACTATACCATGCTCCATTAAAAGAAACTATGTTAAAACTGCTTTATGTGATCTCGGAGCCGTTGTTAGTGTTATGCCTCTCTCTTTATATCATAGACTTGACTTGAATAAGTTGACACCTACTAAAATATCTTTGCAAATGGCTAATAAATCAACTGCTATACCTGTCGGTATTTGTGAGGATGTGCATGTTGTGGTTGCAAACGTTACTATTTTAACGGACTTTGTTATTCTTGATATTCCCGAGGACGATAGTATGTCTATTATTCTTGGAAGACCTTTTTTGAATACTGCAGGGGCTGTTATTGATTGCAACAAAGGTAATGTCACGTTTCTTGTTAATGGTAATGAGCATATGGTACACTTTCCGAGGAAACAACCTCAAGTCCACAATATCAATTCTATTGGAAAATTTCCATCGATTATTTTTGGTGGTTTTGAATTTCCTCTTCCTACTGTCAAAAAGAAATATGATATCCTTATTATTGGGGATGTGCATATCCCCGTTGAGGTAACATAGTGTCATTCGAAATTTCTCTAGTTCCATGTTATTCGGAATGAGTTTGTTAACAAGACTTGATCAACCTTGTTAATGGATTCCTTTTGATGAGCATGAGATGGATGAAACTAGAAGGCACAACCTTCTGTACCCTCTTTCTACTTTCTGTTACTTTGTTGAAATAAAGTAAAACAATATTTTTCTGTCTGTTTTCTGATTTATCCATGCAATATAAAAATACCCCGAAAATAAAAGTTCTCCAAATGCCCTCAAAATGAAATATGATTTTTTCTGGAATATTTGAGAATATCTGGCCCTAACAACACAGCAGGGGAGCAAGCACCTGGCCATGAGGGTCCAGGGCGCGCCCCCTGCCTCGTGGGCCCATGGTGGCTCCCCTCCACTTATTCCTGCACCCACACACTTCTTCTTCCTCCCCAAAAAAATCACCATCCAGCTCAAGCACGAGTTCTAGCTCATTTTGCTGCGATTTTCGATCTCCTTGCTCAAAGCACCTCTCACAAAACTGCTTAGGGGGGTCGTTCCTTGGTATGTGACTCCTCCATTGGTCCAATTAGTTTTTGTTCTAGCGCTTTATTCAGTGCAAATTTGTGCTGCCTAGGTGAACATGTTCTTGAGCTTGCATGTCAAATTTATATGGTTCCAAGTAGTTCTAATGCTTGATAAAGGCTCCAGGCACTTGTAGGAGTAGTTGCTATCAATTTTGTTGAGCTTGGTTCACTTTTATTTGAAGTTACTAAAAATTTCAGAAATTTTTCAGAGGAAGAAATATGCTTAGGAAAATGTACCAAGATGGTTCTTTAAAGAAGCAAGGACGCAGACTTGCAATTCGTGATGCTGACGATGAGCCACCAAGGGATGCTCCAGTGCGTCCTAGTGAATGGCCTTCAGAAAACTTTATGGATCGAGCGGGAATCAAGGAAGAATTTAACGCATACTTGCGTAACGCTGATCTTGTGAGCTTCGAGGAAGAAAAGTGCCGCCAGTACCACTATCTCACTAGCTCCTTTGTGAGGAGGTTTGAATTTTCATCTTCACGCAATTCTCCAACTGTCCTGTTTGATCTTTAGGAATAATCTTATACGATGGACTTAGAGGATTTTACTACTGCTTGCAAACTTTCACATTGGGGTAGTGCTAGTGAACCCCGCAAATCTGAATTTAGAAATTTTCTTGCTAGTATAACTATGGGGGAATCTAGAGACATAGCACAAGCTACCATAGGGAGCATTCATTTTCCTGCTATACATTATTTTGCTCTCTTCATAGGTAGGTGCATAAATGGTAAAGATGAAGCATGTCATATGTGTGTCCCTGACCTCAGTATTCTTAGGAGTGCTGTGTTAAGAGACAAATCTTATAATTTGGGAGCCATTGTTGCACGTAGGTTGCATCATAATAGATTTAATGGAGATTTCTACAGTGGAATTTATGCAACCCGCTTAGCTGATTTTCTTGGTGTAACCATACGTAATGATGATATTGAATTGCCTCCTGCTTACCTAGACTTTAATGCTATGGTTCACCACCAGTTTGTCGAGAGGAATGAATCACCTCTCGAAGATCGCTTAATCTTTGATGACGCCATGTCTGTCTCAGACATTTCTCTCCTGCTCCCGCCTTCTTTGATTATCGTGCAAAAGGAAGATATGTTATTACCAGAGAGGAGGCAGATGAGTACGAGAGGAGGGCGGAGGCAGCTCGCCGCCACGCTACAGCTCAGGAGGCAATAGCCGCTGCATTTCAGTACGACCCCGGCTACAACTATGTATATCTGCCACGCCATCTGTGGCAATAAACCAACTTAGGCCAAAAGCCTAAGCTTGGGGGAGTACGTATTTCCCACCGACATTACATTTATGTTTACACACTCATTGCTAGATGTCAGTGCTCATACTCTTTCACTGTAATATCCATGCTAGTTTATTTTATTTTTCTTGCTTTCTTCTTGTGTGTTTGAAAAACCTTAAGAAAAACAAAAAAAAATAGTGAAGTTTTTAGTTAGTTTACTTTTCTTGCTGTAGTAGTAATAATTAAAAAGAAAACCCAAAAAGATTTCTTGTTCTTCTTTTTGCTTGTTGGGAGCTTTCCCATGTAAATAGTTTTATTTCTTTTCTTTTCTTTGGGGGTCGATAGGAGAAGACCATAATTAAATTGTTGAAGTGGCTCTTATTTGCATTATTGTTAATTTAACCAAGAGCCCATATTGCCTTCTCTTATCCTGTTTATTGAATGCTCACAGATTCCAGCTTAGTCCAATGCACGTGCACTCTTATTATTATTCACTTCGTTCGGTCGTGCAAGTGAAAGGCAATTATGACGATATATGATGGACCAACTGAGATGAGAAAAGCTGGTATGAACTCGACCTCTCTTGTTTTTGTAAATATGATTAGTTCATCATTCCCGATTCAGCCTATGAATAAACATGTTTGCAATGACAATGAGAGACAATAGTTGCTCATGCCATGCTTGATTAGCTATGAGTTATAATGGTTTACCTTGCGTGCGAACATGCTATTAAAATGGTTATGATGTGGTATAGTAGGGTGGTATCCTCTTTTGAATGATTCAAGTGACTCGACTTGGCACATGTTCACACATGTAGTTGAAACAAATCAACATAGCCTTCACGATATTTATGTTCATGGTGGATTATATCGTACTCATGCTTGCACTCAGTGTTTATTAATTTTAATGCATGTTCATGACTGTTGTCACTCTCTAATTGGTCGCTTCCCAGTCTTTTGCTACCCTTCACTTGTACTAAGCGGGAATACTGCTTGTGCATCCAATTCCTTAAACCCCAAAGTTATTCCATATGAGTCCACTATGCCTTCCTATATGCGGTATCTACCTGCCGTTCCAAGTAAATTTGTATGTGCCAAACTCTAAACCTTCAAATGAAATTCTATTTTGTATGCTCGAATAGCTCATGTATCAACTAGGGCTGTCCGTATCTTCCATGCTAGGCGGGTTATTGTCAAGAGGAGTGGACTCCACTCCTCATTCACGAGAAAATGGCTGGTCTCCGGGATGCCCAGTCCCATGCTTTATGCAAACTAAATCAAAATAATTGCAAACAAAACTCCCCCGGGACTGTTGCTAGTTGGAGGCACTCGTTGTTTCGAGCAAGCCATGGATTGATGCTTGTTGGTGGAGGGGGAGTATAAACTTTACCATTCTGTTTGAGAACCGCCTATAATGTGTGTAGCATGGAAGATATCGCCATCTCTTGGTTGTTATGTTGACAATGAAAGTATGCCGCTTAAAATATTATTTATCTCTATTTCAAAATCGAGCTCTGGCACCTCTACAAATCCCTGCTTCCCTCTGCGAAGGGTCTATCTATTTACTTTTATGTTGAGTCATCACCCTCTTGTTAAAAAGCACTAGCTGGAGAGCACTGCTGTCATTTGCATTCATTACTATTAATTTATATTGGGTATGACTATGAGTGGATCTCTTTTACCATGAATTACAATGTCTAGTCAGTCCTTGATCTTTAAAGGTGCTCTGCATTTATGTTTTGCGGTCTCAGAAAGGGCTAGCGAGATACCGTCTTATTATATCATATCATGATTTTTTTGAGAAAGTGTTGTCATCCGAGATTTATTATTATGGCTCGCTAGTTGATTATGCCATTGATATGAGTAAACATGAGACCTAAGAGTTATTGTGAATGTGGTTAGTCATAATCTTTGCTGAAAACTTGAATGTTGGCTTTACATATTTGCAACAACAAGAGCAAACAGAGTTTGTAAAAGTTTTTCTTTATCACTTTCAGTTTATCAACTGAATTGCTTGAGGACAAGAAAAGGTTTAAGCTTGGGGGAGTTGATACGTCTCTGTCGTATCTACTTTTCCAAACACGTTTGCCCTTGTTTTGGACTCTAACTAGCATGATTTGAATGGAACTAACCCGGACTGACGCTGTTTTCAGCAGACTTTCCATGGTGTTATTTATGTGCAGAAACAGAAGTTCTCGGAATGACCTGAAACTCCACGGAACATCTTTTTGGATATATTAAAAATACTGGAAGAAAAATCCATGTCAGGGGGCCCACACCCTGTCCACGAGGGTGGGGGGCGCGCCTGCCTCCCTGGGCACGCCCCTGCCTCGTGGACCCCCTGACGCTCCACCGACCTCAACTCCAACTCCATATATTCACTTTCGGGGAGAAACAAAATCAGAGAGAAGGATTCATCGCGTTTTACAATACGGAGCCGCCTCCAAGCCCTAAAACCTCTCGGGAGGGCTGATCTGGAGTCCGTTCGGGGCTCCGGAGAGGGGGATTCATCGCCGTCGTCATCATCAACCATCCTCCATCACCAATTTTATGATGCTCACCGCCGTGCATGAGTAATTCCATCCTAGGCTTGCTGGACGGTGATGGGTTGGATGAGATCTATCATGTAATCGAGTTAGTTTTGTTAGGGTTTGATCCCTAGCATCCACTATGTTCTGAGTTTGATGTTGCTATGACTTTGCTATGCTTAATGCTTGTCACTAGGGCCCGAGTGCCATGATTTTAGATCTGAACCTATTATGTTTTCATGAATATATGTGAGTTCTTGATCCTATCTTGCAAGTTTATAGTCACCTACTATGTGTTATGATCCGGCAACCCCGAAGTGACAATAATCGGGACCACTCCCGGTGATGACCATAGTTTCCGCTAGGACCCCGCTACCACGGGAGGCTAGGACAAAAGATGTCATGCAAGTTCTTTTCCATAGGCACGTATGACTATATTCGGAATACATGCCTACATTACATTGATGAATTGGAGCTAGTTCTGTGTCACCCTATGTTATGATTGTTACATGATGAACCACATCTGACATAATTCTTCATCACTGATCCAATGCATACGAGCTTTTCACATATTGTTCTCCGCTTATTTACTTTTCTGTTGCTATTGTTACAATCACTACAAAACCCAAAAATATTACTTTTGTTATCGTTACCACTACTTCCGTATTACTTTGCTACTAAATACTTTGCTGCAGATACTAAGTTATCCACGTGTGGTGGAATTGACAACTCAACTGCTAATACTTGAGAATATTAGTTGGCTCCCCTTGTGTCGAATCAATAAATTTGGGTTGAATACTCTACCCTCGAAAACTTTTGCGATCCCCTATACTTGTGGGTTATCAGTGCCATAGCTCGATTTTTGAAATAGAGATAAATAATATTTTGGGTGGTATACTTTCATTGTCAACATAACAACCGAGAGATGGCAATATCTTCCATGCTAGACACATTATAGGCGGTTCCCAAGAAGAATGGTAAAGTTTATACTCCCCCACCACCAACATGCACACTCCATGGCTGATCCGAAACAACGGGTACCGTCCAACTAACAACAATACTGGGGGAGTTTTGTTTGCATTTATTTTGATTTGATTTGCTTAGAGCATGAGACTGGGCATCGCGGTGACCAGACATTTTCTCGTGAGTGAGGAGCGGAGTCCACTCCTCTTGGGAATAACCCGCCTAACATGGAAGATACAGACAACCCTAGTTGATACATGAGCTATTCGAGCATACAAAACATAATTTCATTTGAAGGTTTGGAGTTTGGCACATAAAAATTTACTTGGAATGGCAGGTAGATACCGCATAAATAGGAAGGTATATTGGACTCATATGGAATAACTTTGGGGTTTAAGGGATTGGATGCACAAGCAGTATTCCCGCTTAGTACAAGTGAAGTCTAGCAAAATACTGGGAAGCGACCAACTAGAGAGCAACAACAGTCATGAACATGCATTAAAATTAATAAACATTGAGTGCAAGCATGAGTAGGATATAATCCACCATGAACATAAATATCGTGGAGGCTATGTTGATTTTGTTTCAACTACATGCGTGAACATGTAGCGACCAGACCTCAAACAGTCTGATCTGTGCTTAGGTGTCATCCCTGGATCAGTAATGCTGACACCACACAGTACTTGAAGGATTTATAACAGAGTAGCAATCACACACTTATTACATCGAATGTCTCAAGAGAGAACTTCTTAAAATAAATACGGCTTAAGGCCATCTGATAACGATAACAGCGGAAGGCTTGGAAGAATAAGCGAGTCCATCAACTCCAACGGCATCACTGAGTATAGAACCACGACCTAAGCACCTTACTCGTCGTCTGAAAAGTCTGCAACATGAAACGTTGCAGCCCGAAAACGGGTCATCACATGGAATATGCTGGCAATGTAACACATAGAGGATAATATGACAGAGTAATACTATACTACATGCATATATAGCTGGTGGAAAGCTCTATGGTTACAGTTTTGCGAAAAGCCAATTTTTCCCTACTGCAAAGGAATAAAATTTATTTAACTATCATGGTGGTTGTCAAACATTGAGAATGGTTGACAGCATCCTCAATCCCAATTAAAGTGATCATCATTAAACCCAACATCATTAATTAAAGTAACATGAGGAGATTCACATGATATCCAAGTACTAGATACTCAAGATGTCCATAACCGGGGACACGACTAACCATGATTAGTTTGTTACACCCTGCAGAGGTTTGTGCACTTTTCCCCACATGAATCGATCTCCTCCGTTTGGATTCTCGCACTACATGGTGTTTGAGAAACGGATGACCGAGACATAGTCTTTCAGAAGCGCTTGCACCTTACGAACGGGTAGACTGTACCAACCTACATCCCCTACATCAGCTAGTCTACCACTGTAAGAGTTCACACGACTTAGTCAACTATGCTAGAGCCCATAGTAGCATGTGGCTGCACACGGAAGTTTCTAGCATGAATAATCTTATGATCCCTTTGAGCCTGGGTGGCGGTCCAAAAAGAAACAGGCAAATCCTGGAATACCCAGGTACCTCAATCCACCCAGATGTGTGTTTAAATTGCCACCTTAAATAAACCATTAATAAACAATCTCACATCTGTCATGGATACAATCACCCAATCCACGTCTACTAGCATAGCATGGCATAATAAGCGAACGTAGAAGTAACTCCCAAGGGTTTGATAATAAAACAGGTAATAGGTACTACCTCAACTACTTCCCATCCCACAATTTAATTAGATCCTAATCATGCAATGTTTGAGGATTGATCTAATGCAATAAAACTGGGTAGTAGAAGGGATATGATCAAAGTGTTACTTGCCTTGCTGATGATCCGCGAAACCTAGAGACTAGAAGTAACAGGCGGCGCACTACGGGTATTCTGTCGCAGACAAACAAACAAGCATACAATAAGTACTCATCTAATGCACAGGTAAAACTCAAATAAAAGATCTAACCAGAAGGTTCAACTTAAGAACTCCGGTTTTCAAAAAGAATCAAATCAAACGAAGCAACGGAACTCAAACGGCGAAAGAAAACAGCTTCGTTTTACTAATCTTGATCGAAGTCCAATTTTACCGAAGCAAAAACTTGTTTAAGTTGATTATTCGGAAAGAGGGTTTCGAGACGAAACTCCAGACACTTGAATCGCCTGATTCCGATAAACGAGCGAAAAGTTATACTAAACCGAAAATCGGATCAGAAATCGCGATCAGAAAAATCATGGAAGAAATCCGAGAAAAAGAAAAACGACGAACAGCTTAACGAACGAACGTTCGTTAACTGGATCTAAATGACGAACACATACGTTAAAACGAACGAACGAGCAAACGCTCGCTATTTAACCGAACCGAAAAAAATAAACCGATCTAAAAAACGAAACTTAAAAAAAACCGGCGAAAAACCGACGGAAAAACCGAACGGTTTTTTCTAGAAAACCAGCGGCGCGGATTTCGAGGCAACCTCGGGCGGCGGGCGGCTCGGGGCGGTGGTGGCGGCGCGCGAGGGCTAGGGTTCGGGCGGGACGGCTGGGCTAGGCTGGCTCCCCTCCGGCTTATAAAGCCTAGGCGGGTCGGAGTCCTAGTCGAACACGGCCCGTAGGTCGGTTTGCGATTTTTTTTAAAATAATTTCGCGCAGAAAAACAAACGAAAGAAATACAAAACGGACTCCAAAAATCCCGAAATAAAATTTCCCCGGCTTCTAAAATCAAGCCGGACAAGATGAACATTTATTTGGGGCCTAAATGAAATTCTGAAAAACGCACAGTTTTCCTAAATTCAAATAAAAAGGCGAAAAACTCCAAAATAAAATTTTATTTGATTTTGTTATTAAATCTTCATTATTTCTTTATTTTGGGAAAGTCATTTTATTCCCTCTCTCAAATTTTGGCAGTAGAAATAATTGAAGATAAAATAAATAAAATCAAGTGATCCTATTTTCAAAATTTGAGAAAACTCAAATATGAAAATAACGAAATCCCCAGCTCTCTCCGTGGGTCCTTGAGTTGCGTAGAATTTCTAGGATCGAGCCAACAATGCAACAAAATATGACATGCAATGATGATCTATGTATAACATTCCAAATTGAAAATTTGGGATGTTACAAACCTACCCCCCTTAAGATGAATCTCGCCCTCGAGATTCGGGTTGGCTAGAAAATAGGTGAGGGTGGGCCTTGAGCAGATCTTCCTCTCGCTCCCAGGTGGCTTCTTCCTCGGTGTGGTGGCTCCATTGAACTTTGCAAAACTTGATAACCTTGCTGCGGGTGACTCGGCTGGCATACTCCAGAATCTTAACTGGTTTCTCTTCATAGGTCAAATCGTTATTCAACTGAATCGCTTCAAGTGGCACAGTATCTCTCAGTGGTATATCCGCCATCTCTGCGTGGCATTTCTTCAACTGAGAAACGTGGAACACGTCGTGAACATCTGACAATCCCTCAGGCAATTCCAACTTATACACAACTTCTCCCATGCGCTCCAAAACTTTGTACGGTCCCACAAAACGTGGCGCTAACTTTCCTTTAACTCCAAAACGCTTAACTCCTCGCAGTGGAGATACTCGAAGATAAACTCTGTCTCCGACTTCATATACTGTCTCCTTGCGTTTTGAATCCACATAGCACTTCTGCCTCGACTGGGCTACCTTGAGCCTATCGCGAATCAACTTCACTTTCCGTTCAGACTCCTTAATCAAATCCGGTCCAAACAACTGGCGGTCTCCAACCTCATCCCACAACAGCGGGGTTCTGCACCTCCTTCCGTACAAGGCTTCGAAAGGGGCCATCTTCAAACTGGTTTGGTAGCTGTTGTTATAAGAAAACTCCGCATATGGCAAGTTGTCATCCCAACTTGATCCATAATCCAATGCACATGCTCTCAGCATATCCTCCAAAATCTGGTTGACTCTCTCGGTTTGTCCATCTGTATGTGGATGAAAAGCTGTACTAAACTCTAGTCTGGTTCCCAAAGTTTCGTGTAACTGTTTCCAAAACTTTGAGGTGAATTGGGTTCCTCTATCTGATATGATACTCCTCGGAACTCCATTTAAGCATACAATCCTGGTCATGTATATCTTTGCCAACTTAGCACTGCTGTAGGTAATCTTTACTGGAATGAAATTAGCTACCTTCGTCAAACGATCGACTACAACCCAGATCGAGTCATAGCCTGAACGGGTCCTGGGCAATCCCGTAATTAAATCCATGCCTAGTTTTTCCCACTTCCATTCGGGTATTGTCAATGGCTGTAACAATCCAGCTGGCTTCTGATGTTCTGCTTTCCTCTCTGACATACATCACAAACTGCTACATACTCCGCAATATCCTTCTTCATTTCGGTCCACCAGAAAGTATCCTTCAAATCCAAATACATCTTGGTATTTCCGGGGTGGATCGAATACGGCGAATCATGTGCCTCTTGCAAAATCAACTTCCTGATCTCTGGATCACTTGGCACGTAAACGCGGTCCTCAAACCATAAGGTATCGTGCTCATCCTCACGAAATCCCTTAGCTTTTCCCTTGCTCATCTTCTCCTTAATAGAAGCAACTTCCTTATCTGTCTTTTGAGCTTCTCTGATTGTATCCATCAAAGTAGACTGAATCTCCAATGCTGCTACATAGCCTCTCGGAACTATTTCCAAACATAGCTCTCGGAATTCCTCAGCTAATTCCTTTGGTAAACCTCCGGTCATTAAGGTGTTGACATGACTCTTACGGCTCAATGCATCTGCTACAACGTTAGCCTTTCCGAGGTGATAATGCAATCTCATATCATAGTCTTTAATAAGCTCCAACCATCTCCTCTGCCTGAGATTTAACTCCTTCTGCGTGAAGATGTACTTCAAACTCTTGTGATCCGTGTACACCTCACAGTGGTTCCCAATGAGAAAATGTCTCCATGTTTTCAAAGCATGCACTACGGCTGCTAACTCCAAATCATGCGTGGCATAATTCAATTCGTGAGGTTTCAGTTGTCGTGAAGCATACGAAACAACTCTTCCCTCCTGCATAAGCACTGCTCCAAGTCCCCGGCGTGAAGCGTCGCAATATACTTCGTAATCCTTGCTTTGATCTGGCAGGATTAACATTGGTGAGGTAACCAAACACTTCTTCAACTCTAGGAAACTAGCCTCACACTCCTCAGTCCATATGAACTTAGTGTCCTTCTTCAACAACTTTGTCATAGGCTTCGCGATCTTCGAGAAATTCTCAATGAATCTCCGGTAGTATCCTGCGAGTCCAAGGAAACTCCGGATCTCTCCAACAGTTGTTGGTGCTTCCCAGTTTGTCACAGTGGCAACTTTAGTGGGGTCTACTACTATACCTTCTCCGGATATAACATGTCCGAGAAATCCAACTTCCTTCAACGAAAACTCACACTTGCTGAACTTGGCATACAACTGATGTTCTCTGAGCTTCTCCAGTACCAAACGCAAAAACTCCTTATGTTCTTCTTCATTCTTTGAGTAGACCAAAATATCGTCAATGAATACCACGATGAACTTATCCAAAATCTCCATAAACACCTTGTTCATCATGTTCATAAAATAAGCTGGTGCGTTAGTCAGACCAAATGACATAACGGTATACTCATACAGCCCGTACCTGGTGGTAAAAGCCGTCTTAGGTATATCCTGCTCCCGAATTTTCAACTGATGGTATCCCGATCGCAAATCGATCTTGGAAAATACCTTAGCTCCTTGCAATTGGTCAAACAAGTCATTGATCATTGGCAACGGGTATTTGTTCTTAATGGTCACTTCATTCAATCCTCGATAATCAACAACCATTCTTAATGATCCATCCTTCTTCTCCACTAGAAGTACCGGCGATCCCCAAGGCGAAGAACTTGGGCAAATAAAACCTTTATCCAGTAACTCCTTAATCTGCTTCTTAATTTCCTCCAAATCTTGGGCTGGCATCCTATATGGTCTCTTAGATATCGGCCCAGTGCCTGGCAGTAGTTCAATCAGAAACTCAATGTCTCTGTCCGGCGGCATGCCTGGCAACTCTTCCGGAAACACGTCCGGATAATCCCTTACCACTGGTACTTCCTCCTGCACAACTCCTGATAAGGAATTTACATGTGCCCTCCTCGGCTCATGCCGTGATAGATACTTGATTCTCCTCCCTTCTGGGGTGGTAAGCAAAATTGACTTACTGGCGCAATCAATGTTCCCTCCGTACTTTGATAACCAATCCATGCCTAATATCACATCCAATCCTTGCGATTCCAGAACTATTAGGTCCGAGGGAAATACATAGTTTCCAATCCTTAATGGTAGTCGATCACACCATATACTAGCCATGTATTCTGCTCCGGGTGAGGTTACTAGCATGGGTGACCTAAGGGCTTGAGTTGGTAATTTATACTTATCCACAAATCCCCTTGATATGTATGAATGCGATGCACCAGTATCAAAAAGAACAACTGCAGTAAACGTCTTAACCAAAAACTTACCTATTACTGCATCTGGCTGGGCTTCAACCTCCTCCACGGTAACGTGGTTCACCTGTCCCCTGTTGAAAGGGTTCGGCTTCTGTCCTGAGCTTCCATTGCCATTACCATTTTGGGCTTCTGGACATTCATTTGCATAATGCCCGGTCTTATGGCACTTAAAACAAGTGATTTGGCTCAGGTCTCTCTTGGATGGGGTTGACGGATTGGTGCGGTTTTGTCCATTGCTTCCTCCATTCCTGTTTCCATTCTTGGTGCCATTATGATTGTGCGAGCTACCTCCTCCATGGGTATGCTGAAATTGTCCTCCCGGCTTCGGGTAAAGCGTAACCTCACGAGCTCCGAATTGTACTTCCCCTGTCCATACTTCCTCTTGCGATTGTCAATCTACTGCTGCTTCCCTTCAATCATAAGAGCACGATCTACCAACTCCTGGTAGTTATTGAAAGTAGCTACCATCAACTACATGCTCAACTCATCATTCAGTCCTTCTAGAAATTTTTCCTGCTTAGCTGCATCTGTAGCAACGCCATCTGGGGCATAACATGCTAACTTACTAAAATCCTCCACATACTGGCCTACAGTGCATCCTCCTTGGCATAAGTTGCGAAACTCATGCTTCTTCATGGCCATAGCTCCTGCTGATACGTGGGCAGTACGGAAAGCTTGCTGAAACTGATCCCACGTGACTGTGTCAACAGGGTGTGTGGCAGTGTAATTTTCCCACCATGATGTTGCGGGTCCATCAAGCTGATGTGCGGCAAAACGCACTCTTTCCGCATCAGTGCATCCTGCAGTGGTCAGCTCCCTACCAACTTTGCGGAGCCAGTCAATCTGCAACAATCGGCTCGGTACTGGAAAACACCGGCGGATTTAGCCTTAAGAAACGAGTCAAATGGTCAACAGGTGGTGGTGGTGGTGGGTTGTTGTTGTTGTTGTTGTTGTTGTTGTTGTTGTTATTGTTGCCTTTTGGTTCTGTACCAATGTTTGAATCAAGGCATTCTGCTGCTGAATCAACTGAGTGATCTCCGGCGGGAAAAAAAATCCGGGGTCGCGTCTCGGAGGCATCTGAGGGTTTATAGAAAAGACGAGAGTTAAGAATAGAATGAGGTCTAGTGAGAAAACACTACCCATATGCACATGAGACAAAAGCACACCATATCACTCCAATCAATTCAAACAAGGGCATACAACGGTCTAACTATCGTTACAAAGTGCTGGGACTAAAACTAATTTTTAATGGGGGAAATTCTACTACTGTTATGGTGGTCAACTAGAAAAACTGCTCCGATGAAGATTCCATGATATCTGCTACAGCTTCATCAACAAAGTCATCATCACTGTCATCGGGATCCGAGTCGGTGTCGTCGATGATGATATAATTATCCGGGCAAGTGGATTCATCATCTTCTCTTTTGGGTGCTGAACCTCCCATGAATACTCCAATCTTCTCCTTAAGGTCGCCGTTCTGTCTTACTAGAGCGACGATCTCTTCCATATAGTCTTCACGTGTAGCCTTGAGTTCTTCTTCTAGCTCCTTGATCTTGGTCATAGCCTTCTGCAGATCCTCCATGTCTGCGCACATCTGATTCTCCTGGCGTCGGATGTGTTGGTTTAATTCCTGGATATAAGCTTCGATGGATCTGTCCCTCCTGGTGTTGATCATCTCCCATTGCTCATCTCGGCGCCCACAAATTTGGTAGATAGTATTCTTGAGATCATTGTGGTAAGCTTCTCCAATTCGTCCCATGGCGATGTGGGCTGCCATGCTCTTTCCTAGGCTCCATGTTGGTGCATCAAAGGAAAACTCTATGGGCTCCGTGACTGGTGTAAATGTCCTTCCTGGAATGTGAACTTGAATCATCCAGCGCTCCTCTTCGGGTAAAGTGGTGTTGAAGGTACCGATGAAGCTTGGTACTCCTATGTTCAGGTATCTAGTGACTTCCTTCAAGTGACATCCAAAGAGTGTGTCTTCATCCGGTTGAGTGAACTTGTTCCTTGCATCCGCGATCCTAAAGAATAGAAAAGATGAGGAGTCAGAAATGAGAAGAAAGAGTAGTGATCTAGGGCTTTAGCTTAGTGGCCGTGTCCTACAGTCAGTGTGTGCTCCGATACCATCTTTGTAGCGACCAGACCTCAAATACCGATCTACGTGCTCGGTGTCATCCTGGATCAAGAATGCCGACACCACACAAGACTTGAAGGATTTATAATAGAGTAGCAATCACACACTTATTACATCGAATGTCTCAAGAGAGAACTTATTAAAATAAATATGGCTTAAGGCCATCTAATAACGATAACAGCGGAAGGCTTGGAAGAATAAGCGAGTCCATCAACTCCAATGGCATCACTGAGTATTGAACTACGACCTAAGCACCTTACTCGTCGTCTGAAAAGTCAGCAACATGAAAGTTGCAGCCCGAAAATGGGTCAGCACATGGAATATGCTGGCAATGTAACACATAGAGGATAATATGACAGAGTAATACTATACTACATGCATATATGGCTGGTGGAAAGCTCTATGGTTACAGTTTTGCGAAAAGCCAATTTTCCCCTACTGCAAAGGAATAAAATTTATTTAACTATCATGGTGGTTGTTAAACATTGAGAATGGTTGACAGCAGCCTCAATCCCAATTAAAGTGATCATCATTAAACCCAACATCATTAATTAAAGTAACATGATGAGATTCACATGATATCCAAGTACTAGATACTCAAGATGTCCATAACCGGGGACACGGCTAACCATGATTAGTTTGTTACACTCTGCAGAGGTTTGTGCACTTTTCCCCACATGACTCGATCTCCTCCGTTTGGATTCTCGCACTACATGGTGTGTGAGAAACGGATGACCGAGACATAGTCTTTCAGAAGCGCTTGCACCTTACGAACGGGTAGACCGTACCAACCTACATCCCCTACATCAGCTAGTCTACCACTGTAAGAGTTCGCACGACTTAGTTAACTATGCTAGAGCCCATAGTAGCATGTGGCTGCACACGGAAGTTTCTAGCATGAATAATCTTATGATCCCTTTGAGCCTGGGTGGCGGTCCAAAAAGAAACAGGCAAATCCTGGAATACCCAGGTACCTCAATCCACCCAGATATGTGTTTAAGTTGCCACCTTAAATAAACCATTAATAAACAATCTCACATCTGTCATGGATACACTCACCCAATCCACGTCTACTAGCATAGCATTGTATAATAAGCAAACGTAGAAGTAACTCCCAAGGGTTTGATAATAAAACATGTAATAGGTACTACCTCAACTATTTCCCATCCCACAATTTAATTAGATCCTAATCATGCAATGTTTGAGAATTGATCTAATGCAATAAAACTGGGTAGTAGAAGGGATATGATCAAAGTGTTACTTGCCTTGCTGATGATCCGCGAAACCTAGAGACTCGAAGTAACAAGCGGCGCACTCCGGGTATTCTATCACAGACAAACAAACAAGCATACAATAAGTACTCATCTAATGCATAGGTAAAACTCAAATAAAAGATCTAACCAGAAGGTTCAACTTAAGAACTCCGGTTTTCAAAAAGAATCAAATCAAACGAAGCAACGGAAGTCAAACGGCGAAAGAAAACAGCTTCGTTTTACTAATCTGGATCTAATTCAAATTTTACCGAAGGAAAAACTTGTTTAAGTTGGTTATTCGGAAAGAGGGTTTCGAGAGGAAACTCCAGGAGCTTGAATCGCCTGATTCTGATAAACGAGCGAAAAGTTATATTAGAACGAAAATTGGATCAGAAATCGCGATTAGAAAAATCGCGGAATAAATCCGAGAAAAAGAAAAACGACGAACAGCTTAAGGAACAAACGTTCGTTAACTGGATCTAAACGACGAACACGTACGTTAAAACGAGCGAACGAGCGAACGCTCGCTAGTTAACCGAACCGAAAAAAATAAATCAATCTAAAAAAACGAAACTTAAAAAAAACCGGCGAAAAACCGACGGAAAAACCGAACGGTTTTTTCGAGAAAACCGGCGGCGCGGATTTTGAGGCAACCTCGGGCGGTGGGTCGGCGAGGCGGCGGCGGCGGCTCCGGCGAGGCGGTGGCGGCGGCGCAAGGCATGGTGAGGTCTTTGCCCCGGCTTATAAAGCCTAGGCGGGCCGGAGTCCCGGTCGGACACGGCCCGTAGGTCGGTTCGCGATTTATTTATTTTATATAATTTCGCGCAGAAAAACAAACGAAAGAAATACTAAACGGACTCCAAAAATCCCGAAATACATTTTCCCCGGCTTCTAAAATCAAGCCGGATAATATGAACATTTATTTGGGGCCTAAATGAAATTTTAAAAAACGCACATTTTTCCTAAATTCAAATAAAAAGGTGAAAAACTCCAAAATAAAATTTTATTTGATTTTTTATTAAATCTTCATTATTTCTTTATTTTGGGAAAGTCATTTCATTCCCTCTCTCAAATTTTGACAGTAGAAATAATTGAAAATAAAATAAATAAAATCAAGTGATCCTATTTTCTGAATTTGAGAAAACTCAAATATGAAAATAAAGAAATCCCCAACTCTCTCCGTGGGTCCATGAGTTGCGTAGAATTTCTAGGATCGAGCCAACAATGCAACAAAATATGACATGCAATGATGATCTATGTATAACATTCCAAATTGAAAATTTGGGATGTTACAGAACATGTGCCAAGTCGAGTCACTTGAATCGTTCAAAGGAGGATACCACCCTACTATACCACATCACAATCATTTTAGTAGCATGTTGGCACGCAAGGTAAACCATTATAAACTCCTAGCTAATTAAGCATGGCATAAGAAACTATAATCTCTAATTGTCATTGCAAACATGTTTATTCATAATAGGCTGAATCGGGAACGATGAACTAATCATATTTACAAAAACAAGATAGGTCGAGTTCATACCAGCTTCTCTTATCTCAACCAGTTCATCATATATCGTCATAATTGCCTTTCACTTGCACGACCGAACGGTGTGAATAATAATAATAGTGCACGTGCATTGAACTAAGCTAGAATTTGCAAGCATTCAATACAAAGGAGTAGACAAGATTATATGGGCTCTTGGTTAAATCAACAATAATGCATATAAGAGCCACTTCAACATTTTCATAATGGTCTTCTCCTATCGACCCCCAAAGAAAAGAAAGGAAATAAAACTATTTACACGGGAAAGCTCCCAACAAGCAAAAGAAGAACAAGAAATCTTTTTGGGTTTTCTCTTTTATTACTACTACTACAAGCATGGAAAGTAAACTAGCTAAAAGCTACAACTATTTTTTTTGTTTTTCTTAAGGTTTTTCAAACACACAAGAAGAAAGCTTAAAAAGGAAAATAAACTAGAATGGATATTACAGTGAAAGAGTATGAGCACCGACAACTAGAATGAGTGTGTGAATATGCATGTAATGTCAGTGGGAAATACGTACTCCCCCAAGCTGAGGCTTTTGGCCTAAGTTGGTCTATGGCCACGGCTGGCCTGGCGGATATCCAAAGTTATAGTTGGGGTCGTACTAAGATGCAGCGGCTATTGCATCGTGGGCTACAGCTTGGAGGCGAGCTGCCCTCGTCCTCCTCTCGTACTCATTTGCCCACTCCCTCGTTATGACATATCTCCCTTTTGCCTGAAAGTCAAAGAAAGTAGGAGCAGGGAGAGCGACGTGATAGGTGCGTCGTCTGCCAAAGATTAGTCGGTACTGGAGGAACTGATCGTCCCTCTCAACAAAATGATGGCGAACCACAGCCTCATAATCTAAATAAATAGGAGGCAACTCAATATCATACTCACGTATGGGTATATCAAGAAAATTAGCTAGACGGGTTGCATAAATTCCACCAAAGAAATCTCCATTAATTTTATTATTGTGCAAACTACGTGCAACAATGGCTCCACAATTATAATGTTTATCTCCTAATACAGCACTCCTGAGAACACTAAGATCAGGGACACACATGTGACATGCTTCATCCTTACCATTGATGCACCTACCTATGAAGAGAGCAAAATAATGTATAGCAGGAAAGTGAATGCTCCCTATGGTAGCTTGTGTTATATCTCTAGATTCCCCCACAGTTATACTAGCAAGAAAAATTCTAAATTCGGATTTGCGAGGTTCACTAAGACTTCTCACAAAGGAATCAGCGAGATAGTGGTACTGACGACACTTATCTGCCTCGAAGCTCTCAAGATCAGCGTTACGCACATATGCGTTAAATTCTTCCTTGATTCCTGCTCGATCCATAAAGTCCTCTGACGGACATTCACAAGCCCGCACTTGAGCTTCCCTCGATGGTTCATCGTCCGCATTGCGTATTGCGAGCCTGGGTCCTTGCTTCCTTGAAGGACCACCTTGGTACATATTCCTAAACATATTTCTTCCTCTGAAAAATTTCTGAAAATTTTAGTAACTTCAAATAAAAGTGAATCAAGCTCAGCAAAATTGATAGCAACTACTCCCACTAGTGCCTATAGACTATATCATGCATTAGAATTACTTAGGACCAAATAAATTTGACATGCAAGCTCAAGAACAGGGTCACCTAAGCAGCAAAAAATTGTAATAAATAAAGCACTAGAACAAAAACTAATTGGACAATTGGAGGAGTCACATACCAAAGAACAATCCCCCAAAGCAGTTTTGTGAGAGGTGCTTTGAGCTAGGAGATCGAAAATCGCAGCAAGATGAGCAAGAACTCGTGCTTGAGCTGGTTGGTGATTTTTTTGGGAGGAAGAAGAAGTGTGTGGGTGCAGGAATAAGTGGAGGGGAGCCACCATGGGCCCACTATGCAGGGGGTGCGCCCAGGGGGGTTGTCACAGCCCCAGATCAACCCTAGAGCTTGCTTGTAACTAGTAGCATTGCATCCATGCATCATGTTTAAATTCTATGAAATTTGAAATGGGGATGATCAAGCCCTAGCACTAAAACAATTCAAATAGGTTCAACTTCAAAAATATCTTCAAGAACCCAAAGTGGTTTGCAAAAATGTTCATGATTAATGGAAAAAGGTGAAAACCATATCCAGAGATGATGGATATTTTTCCAAGACATTTTGGATATTTGAATAAACCATATTGTATTTGAATTGGGGCATTTAAATACTATTAATATTTTAAATGCTCCAACAATTTTGAAAATAGTTAAGGGCCTCTGAAATAATTCAGTTAATGCCCACAATTATTTTCAGGATTTATTTAAATGGTTTAGTATTTTACTAAACTAAAACAGAGGCAAACAAAATAGAAAACAGAATTAAATAGAAATAAGAGAGAGGAGAGAACTGTACCTGGCCAGTTACCTGCGCAGCCCACCTAGTGGCCCAGCCTTCTCTTCCCCCCCCCCTCCTCCTCGCTGGCCCAGTTGGCCCAGCCCACCAACCGCCTCACCGCTCGTCGCCTACCTCTGCCAGTAGGCAGAGGAGGGAGACGGCGACCGCGCCCGAGCACGCCACCTCCTCCCTGCTGGCCTGCCTGGCTACCCCTCGACGTCTGGAGACAGCCACGCGCCCCCAGGCCTCTCACTCTCCCGAGCTCCTCCCTCCTCTGTCTCGCTCTCCTGCCAACCCGAACGCAGGCTCGTCGCCGCCGTTCGCCATACCCAGCCCACAGCCATCCCGAGCCTCCCGACATGCCCCCAAGCCCCGCCACTCCATCCTCGCCTCCTCACCGAGCCTCCCGACGCCGAGCGCCCGAGGCGCCGCCCACCGTTTTCCCCTCTTGGACCCTCCGTCGCCGCCCGTCAATCGTCGGCTCCGGTACCTCCCCGAGCTCGCCGATGCCATCGTCGCACTCACGGTGAGCCCCCGAGTCGTTTCCCCCTCTTCCCCGACTCGTTCCCCTCCTCTAGCCACCGTTCCCATCGTGACCGAAACCCACCGCCGCCCGAGCTTGTCGCCGGCGTCGCTCCGGCGACCATATGGTCATTCCGTGCTGACCAACATGTCCGCCGCATCACGTAGTGCCTCGCTAGCGCCTCAGCTTTTGCGTTTGCACGCCGCAACCCCAACCCCGCACATGGCCGAACTCCGGCGGCCGCCAACCTCGTCGCCGGCGTCGATCCTGACCGCCCCGAGCTCAAGCCACTCCACCAAGAGCCTCGGCTCATCCCGGCTCCGTGAGGTACCTCCCGACCCTTTTGGTGGCGGAACGGCAAAAATCATTTATGCGCCATTGCCATGTCGGCTCGCCGGCGGCTAAACGCCGGCAGCCGACTTGATTTGACCATGGGTGGGCCCTGGTTGACTCTCCTGAGTCAATGACAGGTGGGGCCCAGCCCTATCTAATAACTAGGTTTAGTTTTAATTAAAATCTAATTAAGCTAATTACTCTGACACGTGGGACCCACTGCCAGTTTGACCCGGACCAGCCCTGTTGACTCGCTGACGTCACCTTGACGTCAGGCTGACGCAATAAACTAGTTTCTGGATTTAATATAATTCAGGAAAATCCAGAAAATACCCCAAACTTCTAAAAATCATATAAATTCAACCGTAACTCGGATTGAAATAATTTATATATGAAAAATGATCAGAAAAATATGAAGAATCTGTTTATGCCATGATCATGCATGTTTGAACAAGTTAACATCACTGAATAGGATGAATCATGATTAGGGTAATTTATGAAATAGCATTTGGAGTTGAAGTTCAACCTTGTTTGAATTCCACTTCAACTAACTTGGATTATTATTGCATTAGGTGAATTCAGTACCTTCATATGACATGTCATTCATGTGGATGTGCATTGCATTGATCGTGTTCTCTCTTGTTTGCCGGTAATTGTCCCTCCCTAGAGCGATGTAAACGATTGTTCGATGACACCGATGAAGAACTATATTATCTTCAGAAGTGCCAGGCAAGCAAAACCCCCTTGTTCATTCCGATACAATCCCACTCTCTCGCTCCTGCTCTATTTTACTACATTAGGACAACAACGACTCATGTGTTACTTGCTGCGTAGCTGAACCCCTTGATCCTTTGCATGACCTGTCATTCCACAAGAATTAGATGAAACCCACTAGCATGAGTAGGAATTGTTTGAGCCATGTTGTGCCTACTCAGTTATGCTTGTTTGTCATGCCTGCTCTTTGCTTAGAGTTGAGTCGGGTCTGATTCATCGGGAATGAATTGGAATTGTTATGAACATGTCCTATTGTGTGTGAGCTAAGTGTGTGAACACGATTTGGTAAAGGTAGCGGTGAGAGGCCATGTAGGAGTACATGGTGGGTTGTCTCATTGCAGCCGTCCTCGTGAACTGAGTTCGTGTTTGTGATCCATGAAGCGATTACTACCACGCATTGGGATCCTTAATTGACCCTCTCGGCTTCTTAACCACCCTTGTCCTCGGTCCGGGAGTTGCAAGTAGTTTCGGTGTTTGTAGCATGTTTGGGGCATACGCATACGCTGACCTTAGGGGTGGGTTGTGTTGCGGTAGGCACCGTGGCCTGTGTACCGAAAGTGCCCGTTTGGTATCTCGGGAACCCTGCACACATCGTTCGGGCTGTATGGGAAACCTCGGCGGACTCCTGCGGATGGAACCCGAATAGGCGATAAACCCGGACTAGGGACTTGAGTGTTTAGGTAGGCCGTTGCCGACACCCACGTTGGGCTTCCGCTTGAAGGTTGCCGAGTACATGTCGTGTAAACGGCGGTAAGTGGTGGGAGCGTGTGTGAAGAAGTACACCCCTGCAGGGTTAAATATGATCTATTCGAATAGCCGTGTCCACGGAGAAGGACTTCGGGTTGCCTATATCAGTTCATAGACAAGTGAAAGTGGATACTCTAAAATGCAAAGATAAGCGTGAGTGCTATGGATGGCGTTCTCGTGGGAAGACGGGAGCGGGTCCATAGTGGTGTATTGATATGGTGAATATGTGGACTCGTGTGCGCCACCTCAAAAGAGTTACTTGCGATCGTAGTTCAGGATAGCCACCGAGTCAAAGCTGGCTTGCTGCGCACAAACTCCACCACCCCCTTTTGATAATGATGCATATGTAGTTAGATCTGATGTAAGTCTTGCTGAGTACAATTGTACTCACGTTTGCTTATTTATGTTTTGCAGAGAGACGTCAGTCTCGCTAGTAGTTCCACGTGGACTTCGACGTTTAGCTTGTTACCTCAGCTATGATCTTGTGCCCTCGGCAGGATCTGGTAGATAGTCAGGCTTCTCAGCCTTTTTCATTTATAGTTGTCTGTACCCAGACATGTTTAGCTTCCGCTTGTGTTTTGACTTGTATGCTCTGAGTGTTGGGTCATGAGACCCATGTTTGTAATATCTCGCTCCTCGGAGCCTAATGAATAATATCTGAGTCGTAGAGTTATGTTGTGATGCCACGTCGTATTTACACATATTGAGCATATTGTGTGTATGTTTGAAATGCTTGGTATGTGTGGGATCCGACAAACTAGTTGTTTATCCTTGGCAGCCTCTCATATGGGGAAATGTAGTCTCGTGCCTCCGAGCGATAGTAGTCCGCTACAGCCCGGGATACCGGAGTCCTGCTAGCCCAAAGACTACTGCTTGGACACTTGACGGCGGCATGTGTTTCACTTCGTTCCTATATCATCCTTCGGGAAATGTCACGCGGTGTTATTCGAGTCCCGCCTAGCTGCTACAGCCGGGATACGAGTCCTGTTAGCCAGTGCTACAACCCGAATATATCGTTGATGACCGACATGCTCGATGTGATTCACGTATGCCTGTCCCCATGGGTTAGTGCCGCTTTGGGTTCACGACTAGCCATGTCGGCCCGGGTTCTTCGTCATATGGATGCTAGCGACACTATCATATACGTGAGCCAAAAGACGCAAACGGTCCCGGGCCATGGTAAGGCGACACCCGTGGGAATACCGAGCGTGAGGCCGCAAAGTGATATGATGTGTTACATGCTAGATCGGTGTGACTTAGGATCGGGGTCCTGACAGGGGTGGGCGCGCCCTGGACCCTCGTGGCCAGGTGCTTGCTCCCCCTGCTGTGTTCCCAGTGCCAGATATTCAAAAATATTCCAAAAAAATCATATTTCAATTTCAGGATATTTGGAGAACTTTTATTTTCGGGGTATTTTTATATTGCACGGATAAATCAGAAAACTAAAAGAAAAATACTATTTTGCTTTATTCCAACTAAATAACAGAAAGTAAAAGGAGGGTACAGAAGGTTGTGCTCTCTAACTTCGTCCATATCATGCTCATCAAAAGGAATCCACTAACAAGGTTGATCATGTCTTGTTAACAAACTCATTCCGAATTGCATGAAACCGGAGAATTTTTGAATAGCACTAAGTTACCTCAACGGGGATATGCACATCCCCAATAATAAGAATACCATATCTCTTTTTGACAGTAGGAAGAGGAAATTCAAAGCCTCCAAAAATAATCGATGGAATTTTCCAATAGAATTTATACTATGAACTTGAGGTTGTTTCCTCAAAAGTGTACCGTATGCTCATTGCCATTAACATGAAAAGTGACATTGTCTTTGTTGCAATCAATAACAGCCCCTGCAGTATTCAAAAAGGGTCTTCCATGAATAATAGACATACTATCATCCTCAGGAATATCAAGAATAACAAAGTCCGTTAAAATAGTAACGTTTGCAACCACAACAGGCACATCCTCACAAATACCGATAGGTATAGCAGTTGATTTATGAGCCATTTGTAAAGATATTTTAGTAGGTGTCAACTTATTCAAATCAAGTCTACGATATAAAGAGAGAGGCATAACACTAACACTGGCTCCAAGATCACATAAAGCAGTTCTAACATAGTTTCTTTCAATGGAGCATGGTATAGTTGGTACTCCTGGATCTCCTAACTTCTTTGGTATTCCACCCTTAAAGGTGTAATTAGCAAGCATGGTGGAAATTTCAGCTTCTGGTATCTTTCTTTTATTTGTAACAATTTCTTTCATGTACTTAGCATAAGGATTCATTTTGAGCATATCAGTCAAACGCATACGCGAAAAGATAAGTCTAATCATTTCAGCAAAGCGCTCAAAATCCTCATCATCCTTTTTCTTGGATGGTTTGGGAGGAAAAGGCATGGGTTTCTGAACCCATGGCTCTCTTTCTTTACCGTGCTTCCTAGCAACAAAGACTCTCTTATCATAACGTTGATTCTTTGATTGTTGGTTATCAAGATCAACAGCAGGTTCAATCTCTACATCATTATCATTGCTAGGTTGAGCATCAACATGAACATCTTCATTAACATTATCACTAGGTTCATGTTCATTACCAGATTGTGTTTCAGCATCAGAAATAGAAATATCATTGGGATTTTTAGGTGTGTCAACAATAGGTTCACTAGCAGCATGCAAAGTCCTATCATTTTTCCTTTTCTTCCTCTTAGAAGGACTAGGTGCATCTAAATTATTTCTCTGAGAATCCTGCTCAACTCTCTTAGGGTGACCTTAAGGATACAAAGGTTCCTGAGTCATTCTACCTCCTCTAGTCATAACTCTAACAGCATTATCATTTTTCTTACTATTCAATTCATTGAGCAAATCATTCTGAGCTTCAAGTACTTGTTCTACTTGAGTGGTAACTATAGAAGCATGTTTACTTATGAGTTTAAGTTCACCTTTAACTCTAGACATATATTCACTCAAGTGTTCAATCATATAAGCATTGTGTTTTAATTGTCTACCAAAATAAGCATTGAAATCTTCTTGGTTAACCATAAAATTATCAAACTCATCTAAGCATTGGCTAGCAAACTTAGTAGGAGGGATTTCAGCTTTATCATATCTATAGTGAGAATTTACCTTTACTACCTGTGCCGGGTTATCAAGACCATGTGTTTCTCCAACAGGAGGTAAATTAAGGCCATGTATTTCTTCAATAGGAGGTAAAGTTTTAACATCTTCAGCTTTTATACCTTTTTCTTTCATTGATTTCTTGGCCTCTTGCATATCTTCAGGACTGAGAAATAGAACACCCCTTTTCTTCGGAGTTGGCTTAGGAGTTGGTTCAGGAAGTGTCCAATTATTTTCATTTGTCAACATATTATTCAATAGAATTACAGCTTGATCAACTGTTCTTTCCCTGAAAACACAACCAACACAACTATCCAGGTGGTCTCTGGAAGCATCGGTTAGTCCATTATAAAAGATATCAAGTATTTCATTTTTCTTGAGAGGATGATCAGGCAAAGCATTAAGTAATTGGAGAAGCCTCCCCCAAGCTTGCGGGAGACTCTCTTCTTCAATTTGCAAAAAAATATATATATCCCTTAAAGCAGCTTGTTTCTTATGAGCAGGAAAATATTTAGCAGAGAAGTAGTAAATCATATCCCGGGGACTACGCACACAACTGGGATCAAGAGAATTAAACCATATCTTAGCATCACCCTTTAATGAGAATGGAAACAATTTAAGGATATAATAGCAGCGAGCTTTCTCATCATTAGTGAACAGGGTGGCTATATCATTTAATTTAGTAAGATGTGCCATAACAGTTTCAGATTCATAGCCATACAAAGGATCAGATTCAACCAAAGTAATTATATCAGGGTCGACAGAGAATTCATAATCCTTGTCAGTAACAAAGATAGGTGAAGTAGCATAAGCAGGGTCATATTTCATTCTAGCATTCAAGATTTTTGTTTCAGCTTAGCTAATAATTTCTTAAGATCACTTCTATCATTGCAAGCAAGAAAATCTCTAGCAGTTTTTTCATCCATAACATAACCCTCAGGCACAACCGACAATTCATATCTAGGGGGAGAGTCTTCATCATCACTTTCATCAATATTATTAGTTTCAATAATTTCATTCTCTCTAGCCCTAGCAAGTTGTTCATCAAGAAATTCACCTAGTGGCACAATATTATCAAGCATAGAAGTAGTTTTATCATAAGTATCATGCATAGCAGAAGTGGCATCATCAATAACATGCGACATATCAGAATTAATAGCAGAAGCAGGTTTAGGTGTCGCAAGCTTACTCAAAACAGAAGGTGAATCAAGTGCAGAGCTAGATGGCAGTTCCTTACCTCCCCTCGTAGTTGAGGGATAAATTTTAGTTTTCTCGTCTTTCAAGTTCCTCATAGTGACCAGCAGATATAAATCACAAGTGACTCAAAGAATAGAGCTATGCTCCCCAGCAACGGCGCCAGAAAATAGTCTTGATAACCCACAAGTATAGGGAATCGCAACAATTTTCGAGGGTAGAGTATTCAACCCAAATTTATTGATTCGACACAAGGGGAGCCAAAGAATATTCTCAAGTATTAGCAGTTGAGTTGTCAATTCAACCACACCTGGATAACTTAGTATCTGCAGCAAAGTATTTAGTAGAAAAGTAATATGGAAGTAACGGTAACGATAACAAATGTAATATTTTTGGGTTTTGTAGTGATTGTAACAATAGCAACGGAAAAGTAAATAAGCGGAGAACAATATGTGAAAAGCTCGTAGGCATTGGATCGGTGATGGAGAATTATGCCGGATGCGGTTCATCATGTAACAATCATAACATAGGGTGACACAGAACTAGCTCCAATTCATCAATGTAATGTAGTGATTGTAACAGTGGCAACGACAAAGTAAATAAGCGGAGAACAATATGTGAAAAGCTCGTAGGCATTGGATCGGTGATGGAAAATTATGCCGGATGTGATTATTCATGCAACAATTATAACATAGGGTGACACAGAACTAGCTCCAGTTCATCAATGTAATGTAGGCATGTATTCCGAATATAGTCATATGTGCTTATGGAAAAGAACTTGCATGACATCTTTTGTCCTACCCTCCCATGGCAGTGGGGTCCTATTGGAAACTAAGGGATATTAAGGCCTCCTTTTAATAGAGTACCAGACCAAAGCATTAACACATAGTGAATACACGAACTCCTCAAACTATGGTCATCACTGGGAGTGGTCCCGATTATTGTCACTTCGGGGTTGCCGGATCAGAACACATAGTAGGCGACTAATGACTTGCAAGATAGGATCAAGAACTCACATATATTCATGAAAACATGATAGGTTCAGATCTGAAATCATGGCACTCGGGCCCTAGTGACAAGCATTAAGCATAGCTAAGTCATAGCAACATCAATCTCAGAACATAGTGGATACTAGGGATCAAATCCTAACAAAACTAACTCGATTACATGATAAATCTCATCCAACCCATCACTGTCCAGCAAGCCTATGATGGAATTACTCACGCACGGCGGTGAGCATCATGAAATTGGTGATGGAGGATGGTTGATGATGACGACGACGATGGATTCCCCTCTCCAGAGCCCCGAACGGACTCCAGATCAGCCCTCACGAGAGAGATTAGGGCTTGGCGGCGGCTCCGTATCGTAAAACTCGATGAATCCTTCTCTCTGATTTTTTCTCCCCGAACACGAATATATGGAGTTGGAGTTGAGGTCGGTGGAGCACCAGGGGGCCCACGAGGCAGGGGGCGCGCCCAGGGGGGCAGGCGTGCCTCCCACCCTTGCGGACAGGGTGTGGGCCCCCTGGCCTTGATTATTTTGCCAGTATTTTTTTATTATTTCCAAAAATAACTCCATGAAGTTTCAGGTCATTCTGAGAATTTTTTTTTCTGCACAAAGATAACACCATGGCAATTCTGCTGAAAACAGCGCCAGTCCGGGTTAGTTCCGTTCAAATCATGCAAGTTAGAGTCCAAAACAAGGGCAAAAGTGTTTGGAAAAGTAGATACGACGGAGAAGTATCAAATACTATGAGAAGTTTGATTCCTTATGATTATTTTGAGATTTCAAGATGGTGATATTAGAGTCATGCTAGTTGAGTAGTTGTGAATTTGAGAGATACTTGTGTTAAAGTTTGTGATTCCCGTAGCATGCACGTATGGTGAACCGTTATGCGATGAAGTCGGGGCATGATCTATTTATTGACTGTCTTCCTTATGAGTGGCGGTCGGGGATGATCGATGGTCTTTTCCTACCAATCTATCCCCCTAGGAGCATGCGCGTAGTACTTTGTTTTGATAACTAATAGATTTTTGTAATAAGTATGTGAGTTCATTATGACTAATGTTGAGTCCATGGATTATACGCACTGTCACCCTTCCACCATTGCTAGCCTCTCTAGTACCACGCAACTTTCAGCGGTACCATAAACCCACCATTTACCTTCCTCAAAACAGCCACCATACCTACCTATTATCGCATTTCCATAGCCATTCCGAGATATATTGCCATGCAACTTTCCACCGTTCTATTTATTATGACACGCACCATCATTGTCATATTGCTTTGCATGATCGTGTAGTTGACATCGTATTTGTGGCAAAGCCACCTTCATAATTCTTTCATACATGTCACTCTTGATTCCTTGCACATCCCGGTACACCATCGGAGGCATTCATATAGAGTCATATTTTGTTCTAAGTATCGAGTTGTAATTCTTGAGTTGTAAGTAAATAAAAGTGTGATGATCTTCATTATTAGAGCATTGTCCTAGTGAGGAAAGGATGATGGAGACTATGATTTCCCCACAAGTCGGGATGAGACTCTGGACGAAAAATAAAAAAAGAGAAAAAAGAGGCCATAAAAAAAGGCCAAAAACAAAAAAATGAGAGAAAAAGAGAGAAGGGACAATGCTACTATCCTTTTACCACACTTGTGCTTCAAAGTAGCACCATGATCTTCATGATAGAGAGTCTCCTATGTTGTCACTTTCATATACTGGTGGGACCTTTCATTATAGAACTTGGCTTGTATATTCCAATGATGGGCTTCCTCAAAATGCCCTAGGTCTTCATGAGAAAGCAAGTTGGATGCACACCCGCTTAGTTTATTTTTTAGATTTCATACACTTATAACTCTAGTGCATCCGTTGCATGGCAATCCCTACTCACTCACATTGATATCTATTGATGGGCATCTCCATAGCCCGTTAATACGCCTAGTTGATGTGAGACTATCTTCTCCTTTTTTTCTTCTCCACATCCACCATTCTATTCCACCTATAGTGCTATGTCCATGGCTCACGCTCATGTCTTGCGTGAAAGTTGAAAAGTTTGAGAACATCAAAAGTATGAAACAATTGCTTGGCTTGTCATCGTGGTTGTGCATGATTAAATACTTTGTGTGATGAAGATAGAGCATAGCCAGACTATATGATTTTGTAGGGATAACTTTCTTTGGCCATGTTATTTTGAGAAGACATGATTGCTTGGTTAGTATGCTTGAAGTATTATTTTTTTCTATGTCAATATTAAACTTTTGTCTTGGATCTTTCGGATCTGAACATTCATGCCACATTAAGGAAAATTACATTGATAAATATGCTAGGTAGCATTCCACATCAAAAATTCTGTTTTTATCATTTACCTACTCGAGGACGAGCAGGAATTAAGCTTGGGGATGCTTGATACGTCTCCAACGTATCTATAATTTTTGATTGTTCCATGCTATTAAGTTTGGATGTTTTATATGCATTTATATGCTATTTTATATGATTTTTGGGACTAACCTATTAACCTAGAGCCCAGTGCCAGTTTCTGGTTTTTCCTTGTTTTTGAGTTTCACAGAAAAGGAATACCAGACGGAGTCCAATTAACGTGCCAATTTTTGACGATTTTTTTGGACCAAAAGAAGCCCACGGAGTATCGGAGATGGACCAGAAGAGTCCCGAGGCACCGACGAGGGTGGGGGGCGCGCCCTACCCCCCTGGGCGCGCCAACCTACCTCATGGGCGCCTCAGAGACCCTCCTAACTTGTTCCCGACGCTAAAAATCCCTATAAATATAGAAACCCCCGAAAAGAAACCTAGATCGGGAGTTCCGCCGCCGCAAGCCTCTGTAGCCACCAAAAACCAATCGGGACCCTGTTCCGGCACCCTGCCGGAGGGGGGATCCCTCACCGGTGGCCATCTTCATCATCCCGACGCTCTCTATAACGAGGAGGGAGTAGTGCACCCTCGGGGCTGAGGGTATGTACCAGTAGCTATGTGTTTGATCTCTCTCTATCTCTCGTCATCTTGATTTGGCACGATCTTGATGTATCACGAGCTTTGCTATTATAGTTGGATCTTATGATGTTTCTCCCCCTCTACTCTCTTGTAATGGATTGAGTTTTCCCTTTGAAGTTATCTTATCGGATTGAGTCTTTAAGGATTTGAGAACACTTGATGTATGTCTTGCATGTGCTTATCTGTGGTGACAATGGGATATTAACATGATTCACTTGATGTATGTTTTGGTGATCAACTTGTGGGTTCCGTGACCTTGGGAATCTATGCATAGGGGTTGGCACACGTTTTCGTCTTGACTCTCAGGTAGAAATTTTGAGGCACTCTTTGAAGCTCTTTGTGTTGGTTGAATAGATGCATCTGAGATTGTGTGATGCGTATCGTATAATCATACCCACGAATACATGAGGTGACATTGGAGTATCTAGGTGACATTAGGGTTTTGGTTGACGTGTCTCTTAAGGTGTTATTTTACTATGAACTCTAGGGCTGTTTGTGACACTTATAGGAATAGCCCAATGGATTGATCGGAAAGAACAACTTTGAGGTGGTTTCGTACCCTACAATAATCTCTTCGTTTGTTCTCCTCTATTAGTGACTTTGGAGTGACTCTTTGTTGCATGTTGAGGGATAGTTGTATGATCCAATTGTGTTATTATTGTTGAGAGAACTTGCACTAGTGAAAGTATGAACCTTAGGCCTTGTTTCCAAGCATTGCAATACCGTTTACGCTCACTTTTATCGCTTGTTACCTTGCTGTTTTTATAATTTCAGATTACAAAAGCCTATATCTACCATCCATATTGCACTTGTATCACGATCTCTTCGCCGAACTAGTGCACCTATACAACTTACCATTGTATTGGGTGTGTTGGGGACACAAGAGACTCTTTGTCATTTGGTTGCAGGGTTGCTTGAGAGAGACCACCTTCATCCTACGCCTCCCACGGATTGTTAAACCTTAGGTCATCCACTTGAGGGAAATTTGCTACTGTCCTACAAACATCTGCACTTGGAGGCCCAACAACGTCTACAAGAAGAAGGTTGTGTATTAGACATCAACAAAGTAGTTAATGAGGAGAGAGGCACATAAAGTAACATAATATGTTACCATCACATAGCGCTTCCCAATGTAAAATGAGTCTACAAAGTAATAAATGAACAGATCTATGTTACCACATATATGACAGTACTCACTATGAAGGTAGTAACATAGACTAGTAACATATGCATGTTACTAGTCTAAGTTACTCTCCACTATGACCAGCCTAACATAGACTAGTAACATGTCTACGTTACTACTCTATGTTACTACCCATTGTGGCTAGTCTGAGGAGGGGACATGCATGCATGCTGTGTTGCTTAATGGGAGGGAGATTTAATACAGGAAATAAATGGGATGAATCCATGCATGAATGCTTATATATTAGTAAATGGTAGCGGGATTTCATGTCAAAAAAATGGGAGCGGGATTTGCGAGGATTGATGCTTCTATGTGTCGATAATTGGTTCTGCTTACAAACTTGACAGGGGAAGTTAAGAGAATTTTTTTTTGAGACATGGGCAGTGAAAAGCTTATATCGCCTTGGAAGATCATGGTCTTCTCTCATTCTTTTTTCTGGGCGTACATTCTCTTATAAACAATATATGTTGCAGGTAGGGGAGGAGAAGTAGATAAGTATTGTATGACTTGGAGAAAGATGTGAGCAATCAACAGGCATGAATTTGACCAGGTTTACATGTTCATCTTCAAGATAAGGTAGTCTTTCTACTAGGATTTGACTTACAATTCTAAAAATTAGTTTAGTAGAGTATCAGTGGAGTACGTAGCTGCAACCTCAAAATTCTATGCCAATTGGACTCTAGCTGAAACAGACATTTTTGTTTCTAGAATGTTGCCTTCATGCGGTATGCAAAATAAACTATGTACTTTATAAAACTGAATCATGTGTGCAATAATGGTTGTTGACTAGCAAATTTGCTTAAAGCATGGCTTATTTTCTTACTGTCATATGAAGTACCAAATATCAAAGTTCTACATTCTCTGGAGACACGTGATGCGAGAGAGGAACATTAGCAATTGTTGCGACACACTTGGAGTTGTTGCTCTCTTTTTCTCCATAGTGAAGCACGAAGTATATGTTCAGAAGAAGGAGAGATGAGGTGAGTTTCTAAAATTCACCATTCAGCCAAGCATCACAAAAGGAGAGCATTGTCGTTCTACGGGTTAAAGGATTAACCTATTAATTTCTTTTAAGTGGAATTAACCGGTTTGTATTTGATGAATAACTTTGAACTAGCCACTATTTTTTAAATGTAGAGTCATGTTGAAAATAGAGGGCATATATCTAGGGTATTGAGTCATGCTTATTGGGCTTGGGTGTGTGATATTTTTTTCCCGTTGTAACGCACGGGCATGTTTCCTAGTTACATATTAAATTGCACATGATAATGGTAATTGATAGAAAGATAAATTAAAATAAATGGTATAGCAAAGAATAATATTTTTGTAGAAATTTTTAGTAATAGAGAATAGACCAAGGGGGGATAAGCACCAATGACATCTCTCATAAGCATAACAATGTAGTGTGGTGAACAAATTACAGTTGGACAATGATTAAATTGCAATATTTATATTTATGACTATGATCATTCATGGTATGATTCCTGGTGGAAGAACAACAACGGATCGTAGACAACCTAAATTGCAGGTTGGCCTCATTTCCCATCACATATTTAGGGATGCCGATGGCCGACTCGAAGATTCTGATGGGTGCTTTCGATCCGTTTGTCGGGCGTGTGGCCTCTAAGGCCGAGCCATGGCGTGGGCGGTTTACCTTCAAGAGAAGTAAACCAGTCCTTATTAGCTCTAACCTGGCGAGCCTCCTCATGTATATGATGGGGATGTATATCCTATCGGAGGGTGTCTGTACCTCGTTCCATAAGGAGCTCGCTAGGTTCTTCTGGCAGGCTACCAATGGCCACCAGAAGTATCGCATGGTCAAGTGCCCGGATGATAACTCATAAGTATAGGGGATCGTGACAGTCTTCGAGGGTAGTATTTCACCCAAATTTATTGATTCAACACAAGGGGAGCCAAAGAATATTTATGAGTATTAGCAGTTGAGTTGACAATTCAACCACACCTGGAGAACTAAATTTCTGCAACAAAGTATTTAATAGCACAATAGTATGATAGTTTGATAGCAGTGGAAACAATAGCAATAGTAGTAGCTAATCAAAGATGAATATGAGAAAAGCGTAGGCATTGGATTAGTGATGGATATTTGTGCTGGATGACATTCGTCATGTAATAGTCACAACACAATAGCTCCAATCTTTGATGTAATGTAGGCATGTATTCCGTATATAGTCATACGTACATATAATAAGAACTTGCATGATATCTTTTGTCTTACCCTCCTGTGGCAGTGGGGTCCATAAGGAAATCTAAGGGATATTAAAACCTCCTTTCAATAGAGAACCAGAACAAAGCATTGTCACTTAGTGAGTACATGAACTCCTCATACTACGGTCATCACCAGAAAGAATCCCAATTATTGTCACCTTTAGGTATGAGGATCATAACACGTAATAGGTTCATACAACTTGCAAGATAGGATCCAAAGCACACTTATATTCATGAAAACATAATAGGTTTTGATCTGAAATCATGGCACTCGGGCCCTAGTGACAAGCATTAAGCATAACAAAGTCATAGCAACAACAGTCTCAGAACATAGTGGATACTAGGGGTCAAACCCTAACAAATTGACTCGATTACATGATAAATCTCATCCTACCCATCATCGTCCAATAAGCCTATGAAGGAATTACTCACTCCTAGTGGTGAGCATCATGGAATTATTGATGGTGGATGGATGATGATGATAATGGCGACGAATCCCCCTCTTCCGAGCCCCGAACGGACTTCAGATCAGCCCTCCCGATGAAGAACAAGAGGTTGCGGCGGGTATGGTGGCTCCGTATCCTAAACCACAATGAAACTTCTTCTCTTATTTTTTTTCTCGACGAAACAGAATTTATAGCATTGGAATTAGGTCAGGCGATCGTCTGTGGGCCCCACAAGGTAACAGGGCACGGCCAGGGGGTGGCCGCGCCCTGTTTCTTTGTGGACAACAGGTGGCCCCCTCCGATGGGTCTTCGCTCCAGTATTTTTTATATTTCCAATAAAAATTCTTCAAAAAGTTTCGTCCGATTCAGAGAACTTTTATTTTTGAAACAACACCATGGTAGTTTTGCTGAAAACAACGTCAGTCCGGATTAGTTTCATTCAAATCATGCAAATTAGAGTCGAAAATAAGAGCCTAAGTGTTTGGAAAAGTAGATACGATGGATACGTATCAACTCCCCCAAGCTTAACACATTGCTTGTTCTCAAGCAGTTCAGTTGACAAACTGAAGTGATAAAGAAAAACCTTTACAGACTCTTTTGTTCTTTTATCGGTATATAAGTGAAGGAAATATGCCCGAGAGGCAATAATAAAGTTGTTATTTATATTTCCTTATATCATTATAAATGTGTATTATTCATGCTAGGATTGTATTAACCGAAAACTTAGTACATGTGTGATTACATAGACAAAACAGAGTGTCCCTAGAATGCCTCTACTTGACTAGCTCGTTAATAAAAGATGGTTAAGTTTCCTGACCATAGACGTGTGTTGTCACTTGATGAACGGGATCACATCATTAGAGAATGATGTGATGGAAAAGACCCATCGGTTAGCTTAGCACTATGATCGTTTAGTTTATTGCTATTGCTTTCTTCATGACTTATACATGTTCCTACGACTATGAGATGATGCAACTCCCGAATACCGGAGGAACACTTAGTGTGCTATCAAACGTCACAATGTAACTGGATGATTATAAAGATGCTCTACAAGTGTCTCCGATGGTGTTTGTTGAGTTGGCATAGATCGAGATTAGGATTTGTCACTCCGATTGTCGGAGAGGTATCTCTGGGCCCTCTCGGTAATGTACATCACTATAAGCCTTGCAAGCAATGTGACTAATGAGTTAGTCACAGGGTGATGCATTACGGAACGAGTAAAGAGACTTGTCGGTAACGAGATTGAACTAGGTGTCATGATACCAATGATCGAATCTCGGGCAAGTAACATACAGATGACAAAGGGAACAACGTATGTTGTTGTGCGGTTTGACGGATAAAGATCTTTGTAGAATATGTAGGAGCCAATATGAGCATCCAGGTTCCGCTATTGGTTATTGACCGGAGATGTGTCTCGATCATGTCTACATAGTTCTCGAACCCGTAGGGTCCGCACGCTTAACGTTCGACGGCGATTTATATTATGAGTTTATGTGATTTGATGACCGAAGGTTGTTCGGAGTCCCAGATGAGGTCACGGATGCGACGAGGAGTCTCGGAATGTTCGAGCCATAAAGATTCATATATTGGAAGGTTATATTCGGACACCGGAATGGTTCGGGTCGTTTCGGATAAGTTTCGGAGTATCGGGGTTACGGACCCCCGGGAAGCTATTGGGCCTCATGGGCCTTAGTGGAGAAGAGAGAGGGCTGGCCAGGAGGTGGTGCGCACCCCCTTGCCCCAATCCGAATTGGACAAGGGGAGGGAGCGGCGCCCCCTCCTTCCTTCTCTCCTCCTACTCCTTCCCCCTTCTCCTACTTGGAATAGGAAAGGGGGGGACCGAATCCTACTAGGTTTGGAGTCCTAGTAGGACTCCCCCCCATGGCGCGCCTCCTCCTAGGCCGGCCTCCTCCTCCCCATCCTTTATATACATGGGAAGGGGGGCACCCAAAGGCAAAACATACAATCTCTTAGCCGTGTGCGGTGCCCCCCTCCACTGTTAGACACCTCGGTCACATCATCGTAGTGCTTAGGCCAAGCCCTGCGTCGGTAACTTCATCACCACTGTCACCACGCCGTCATGCTGACGGGATTCTCCCTCGACCTCAACTGGATCAAGAGTTCGAGGGACGTCATCGAGCTGAACGTGCGATGAACACGGAGGTGGCGTACGTTCGGTACTTGGATCGATTGGATCGCGAAGACGTTCGACTACATCAACCGCGTTACTAAACGCTTTCGCTTTCGGTCTACGAGGGTACGTGGACACACTCTCCCTGCTCGTTGCTATGCTTCTCCTAGATAGATCTTGCGTGATCGTAGATTTTTTTGAAATACTACGTAAACAATAAGCTTAAATAGCACCCAAGTTTTTAGCGAAGATCGTGAACTAACCATGCAAATGATAACACTTAGAATTTATATTTACTCATATCAATGGCATAATCAACTAGCGACAATAATAACATATATCCAACGCCAATTTTTTCAAAACAATCATGATATAATATTATAACATTGTATGTCGCTAGCATTTTCTGAGACCGCAAAACATAAATGCAGAGCACCTCTAAAGTTCAAGCAGCGACTAAACATTGTAATTCAGGTTAGAAGAGATCCAGTCATGGTATAACCAACATTAACAAGACTCAGTACATAAGAATGACAATAGCGCTCTTAGGACTGGTGCTTAAAATGAGAAGGTGATGACTCAACAACAAAAGTAAATAACATAAAAGTAAACAGATAAACCCTTCGCGGAGGGAAGCAGAGATTTGCAAATGTGCTAGAGCGTGATCCCAACCCGTTATGCATATTCATATTGATCTTGGGTGATCGTAGGTGTGATTATTTTTGTTTTCTACTACGTGACGAAGGCCCCTTTGCCTACGAAGATTAAGATTATTGTGTGGCAACTTTTGCGAGATCGCATCCCTTGGGGTACCGAAGTGCTTAAGCGGCATGGCCGGGTAATTGCTTGTGACCGTTATGTGTGGTACCGGAGACCGGGACTCACATCCTATTCTCGTGTACGGCGGCTTGGGGCCAATGGATGTTCATTCGTGAAGTTCGAGGGCCCGACTGGGAGGCCCTGGACCTCGCGAAGTTCCTCCAAGAAAGAGCTACCCAGCCTAGACGACATCGCTGTCTATTCTGGCTTATCTTTGCGGCGATGTCATGGACATTATGGATGACACGTAATAAAATGGTGATTGAGCAGGTCTTTCCATGACAGGCATCTGACTCCTTGAAATTCCTTGCATTTCTGCAGCACTGGCACCCGCTCTCTAGGCAGCACGACCATGATCGCCTCGGCCTCATGCTGAATGCGCTTCTTGAAGGAAATATGCCCTAGAGGCAATAATAAAGTTGTTATTTATATTTCCTTATATCATGATAAATGTTTATTATTCATGCTAGAATTGTATTAACCGGAGACTTAGTACATGTGTGAATACATAAAAAAATAGAGTGTCACTAGTATGCCTCTACTTGACTAGCTCGTTGAATCAAAGATGGTTAAGTTTCCTAGCCATAGACATGAGTTACCATTTGATTAACGAGATCACATCATTAGAGAATGATGTGATTGACTTGACCCATTCCGTTAGCTTAGCACTTGATCGTTTAGTATGTTGCTATTGGTTTCTTCATGACTTATACATGTTCCTATGACTATGAGATTATGCAACTCCCGAATACCGGAGGAACACCTTATGTGCTATCAAACGTCACAACATAACTGGGTGATTATAAAGATGCTCTACAGGTGTCTCCGAAGGTGTTTGTTGGGTTGGCATAGATCGAGATTAGGATTTGTCACACCGAGTATCAGAGAGGTATCTCTGGGCCCTCTCAGTAATGCACATCACTATAAGCCTTGCAAGCAATGTAACTAACGAGTTAGTTGCGGGATGATGCATTACGGAACGAGTAAAGAGACTTGCTGGCAACGAGATTGAACTAGGTATTGAGATACCGACGATCAAATCTCGGGCAAGTAACATACCGAAGACAAAGGGAACAACGTATGTTGTTATGCGGTTTGACCGATAAAGATCTTCATAGAATATGTAGGAGCCAATATGAGCATCCAGGTTCCGCTGTTGGTTATTGACCGGAGATGAGTCTCGATCATGTCTACGTAGTTCTCGAACCCATAGGGTCCGCACGCTTAACGTTCGGTGACGATCGGTATTATAGTTTAGGTGTTTTGATGTACCGAAGGTTGTTCGGAGTCCCGGATGAGATCAGGGACATTACGAGGAGTCTCTAAATGTTTGAGACGTAAAGATCGATATATTGGAAGGCTATATTCGGACATCGGAAAGGTTCTGAGTGTTTCGGGTATTTATCGGAGTACCGGAGAGTTACGGGAATTCGCCGGGGAGTATATGGGCCTTATTGGGCTTTAGGGGAGAGAGAGGGGGGCTGCCTAGGGCAGGCCACTCGCCCCCCAAAGGCCTAGTCCAAATTGGACTAGGGGGAGGGGCGGCGCCCCCTCCTTCCTTCTCTTCTCTCTTCCCCTTCCTTCTCTCCTACTCCTACTACTTTGAAGGGGGGGGGGAATCCTACTTCCGGTGGGAGTAGGACTCCCCAGGGCGCGCCATAGTAGAGGGCCAGCCCTCCCCCTCCTCCACTCCTTTATATACGGGGGAGGGGGCACCCCATAGACACACAAGTTGATCATTGATCTCTTAGCCATGTGCGGTGCACCCCTCCACCATAATCCACCTCGGTCATATCGTCGTAGTGCTTAGGTGAAGCCCTGCGCCAGTAACTTCATCATCACTGTCATCACGCCGCCGTGCTGACGATGCTCTCCGTCGAAGCTCTGCTAGATCGTGAGTTCGTGGGACGTCACCGAGCTGAACGTGTGCAGATCGCGGAGGTGTCGTACGTTCAGTACTAGGATCGGTCGATCGTGAAGACATACGACTACATCAACCGCGTTGTCATAATGCTTTCGCTTACGATCTACGAGGGTACATGGACAATACTCTCCCCTCTCGTTGCTATGCATCACCCATGATCTTGCGTGTGCATAGGAATTTTTTTGAAATTACTACGTTCCCCAACAGTGGCATCCGAGCCAGGTTTATGCGTAGATGTTATATGCACGAGTAGAACACAAGTGAGTTGTGGGCGATAATAGTCATACTGCTTACCAGCATGTCATACTTTGATTCGGCGGTATTGTTGGATGAAGCGGCCCAGATCGACATTACGCGTACGCTTACGCGAAACTAGTTCTACCGACGTGCTTCGCACACAGGTGGCTGGCTGGTGTCAGTTTCTCCAACTTTAGTTGAATCGAGTGTGGCTACGCCCGGTCCTTGTTGAAGGTAAAAACATCACATACTTGACGAAAAATCATTGTGGTTTTGATGCGTAGGTAAGAACGGTTCTGACTCAGCCCGTAGCAGCCACGTAAAACTTGCAACAACAAAGTAGAGAACGTCTAACTTGTTTTTGCAGGGCATGTTGTGATGTGATATGGTCAAGACATGATGCTAAATTTTATTGTATGAGAGGATCATGTTTTGTAACGGAGTTATCGGCAACTGGCAGGAGCCATATGGTTGTCGCTTTATTATATGAAATGCAATCGCCATGTAATTGCTTTACTTTATCACTAAGCGGTAGCGATTGTCGTAGAAGCAATAGTTGGCGAGACGACAACGATGCTACCATGGAAATCAAGGTGTCGCGCCGATGACGATGGTGATCATGACGGTGCTTTGGAGATGGAGATCAAAGGCACAAGATGATGATGGCCATATCATATCACTTATATTGATTGCATGTGATGTTTATCCTTTATGCATCTTATTTTGCTTAGTTCGACGGTAGCATTATAAGATGATCTCTCACTAAATTTCAAGGTACAAGTGTTCTCCCTGAGTATGCACCGTTGCGACAGTTCTTCGTGCTGAGACACCACGTGATGATCGGGTGTGATAAGCTCTACGTTCACATATAACTGGTGCAAGCTAGTTTTGCACACGCAGAATACTCGGGTTAAACTTGACGAGCCTAGCATATGCAGATATGGCCTCGGAACACTGGAGACCGTAAGGTCGACCGTGAATCATATAGAAGATATGATCAACATAGTGATGTTCACCATTGAAAACTACTCCATCTCACGTGATGATTGGACAAGGTTTAGTTGATATGGATCACGTGATCACTCAGATGATTAGAGGGATGTCTATTTAAGTGGGAGTTCTTAAGTAATATTATTAATTGAACTTTAATTTATCATGAACTTAGTCCTGGTAGTATTAGCATATCTATGTTATAGATCAATAGCTCGCGTTTAGCTCCCCTATTTTATTTTTGATATGTTCCTAGAGAAAACTAAGTTGAAAGAAGTTAGTAGCAATGATGCGGATTGGATCCGTGATCTGAGGATTATCCTCATTGCTGCATAGAAGAATTATATCCTTGATGCACCACTAGGTGACAGACCGATTGCAGGAGCAAATGCAGACGTTATGAACCTTCGGCAAGCTCGATATGATGACTACTTGATAGTTTAGTGCACCATGCTTTACGGCTTAGAATCAGGGCTTCAAAGACGTTTCTGAAATGCCACGGAGCATATGAGATGTTCCAGGATTTGAAATTAGTATTTCAGACTCATGCCCATGTCGAAAGGTATGAGACCTTTGACAAGTACTTTGCTTACAAGATGGAGGAGAATAGCTCAGCTAGTGAGCATGTGCTCAGAAGGTCTGAGTACTACAATCACTTGAATCAAGTGGGAGTTAATCTTCCAGATAAGATAGTGATTGACAGAGTTCTCTAGTCACTATCACCAAGTTACTAGAACTTCGTGATGAACTATAATATGCAAGGGATAACGGAAACGATTCCCAAGCTCTTCGTGATGCTGAAATCGACGAAGGTAGAAATAAAGAAAATCATCAAGTGTTAATGGTTAAGAAGACTACTAGTTTCAAGAAAAGGGCAAAGGTAAGAAGGGGAACTTAAAAAAGAACGGCAAGCAAGTTGTTGCTCCCATGAAGAAGCCCAAAGCTAGACCCAAACCTGAAACTGAGTGCTTCTACTGCAAAGGAAATGGTCACTGGAAGTGGAACTGCCCTAGATACTTGGCGGATAAGAAGGATGGCAAAGTGAACAAAGGTATATTGGATATACATGTTATTGATGTGTACTTTACTAGTGTTTATAGCAACCCCTCGGCATTTGATACTAGTTCAGTTGCTAAGAGTAGTAACTCGAAACGGGAGTTGCAAAATGAACATAAACTAGTAAAGGGCGAGGTGACGATGTGTGTTGGAAGTAGTTCCAAGATTGATATGATCATCATCGCACACTCCCTATACTTTCGGGATTAGTGTTGAACCTAAATAAGTGTTATTTGGTGTTTACGTTGAGCATGAATATGATTTGATCATGTTTATTGCAATACGGATATTCATTTAAGTTAGACAATAATTGTTGTTTTGTTTACATGAATAAAACCTTCTATGGTCATACACCCAATGAAAATGGTTTGTTGGATCTCGATCATAGTGATACACATATTCATAATATTGAAGCCAAAAGATCCAAAGTTAATAATGATAGTGCAACTTATTTGTGGCACTGCCGTTTAGGTCATATTGGTGTAAAGCGCATGAAGAAACTCCATGCTGAGGGGATTTTGGAATCACTTGATGCTTGCGAACCATGCCTTATGGGCAAGATGACTAAGACTCCGTTCTCCGGAACAATGGAGCGAGCAACTGACTTATTGGAAATAATACATACTGTGGTATGCGATCCGATGAGTGTTGAGGTTCGCGATGGGTATTGTTATTTTCTGACCTTCACAGATGATTTGAGCAGATATGGGTATATCTACTTGATGAAACATAAGTCTGAAACATTTGAAAAGTTCATATAATTTCAGAGTGAAGTGGAAAATCATTGTAACAAGAAAATACAGTTTCTACGATCTGATGTGGAGGAGAATATTTGAGTTACAAGTTTGGTCTTCATTTGAAACAATGCGGAATAGTTTCGCAACTCACGCCACCTGAAACACCACAGCGTAATGGTGTGTCTGAACATCGTAACCGTACTTTATTAGATATGGTGCAATCTATGATGTCTCTTACCGATTTGCCACTATCTTTTGGGGTTATGCATTAGAGATAGCTGCATTCACATTAAATAGGGCACCATCTAAATCCCTTGAGATGACACCACATGAACTGTGGTTTGGCAAGAAACCAAAGTTGTCATTTCTTAAAGTTTGGGGTTGCGATGCTTATGTGAAAAAGTTTCATCCTGATAAGCTCAAACCCAAATCGGAGAAATGTGTCTTCATAGGATACCCAAAGGAGATAGTTGGGTACACCTTCTATCACAGATCCGAAGGCAACACATTCGTTGCTAAGAATGGATCCTTTCTAGAGTAGGAGTTTCTCTCGAAAGAAGTGAGTGGGAGGAAAGTAGAACTTGATGAGGTAACTGTACCTGCTCCCTTATAGGAAAGTAGTTCATCACAGAAATCTGTTCCTATGACTCCTAAGGCAATTAGTGAGGAAGTTAATGATGATGATCATGTAACTTTAGATCAAGTTACTACCGAACCTCGTAGGTCAACCAGAGTGAGATCCGCACCAGAGTGGTATGGTAATCCTGTTCTGGAGGTCATGTTACTTGACCATGATGAACCTACGAACTATGATGAAGCGATGATGAGCCTAGATTCCACGAAATGGCTTGAGGCCATGAAATCTGAGATGGGATCCATGTATGAGAACAAAGTGTGGACTTTGGTTGACTTGCTCGATGATCGACAAGCCATAGAAAATAAATGGATCTTCAAGAGGAAGATGGACGCTGATAGTAGTGTTACTATCTACAAAGCTAGACTTGTCGAAAAAGGTTTTGACAAAGTTCAAGGTATTGACTACGATGAGATTTTCTCACTCGTAGCGATGCTTAAGTCTGTCCGAATCATGTTAGCAAATTGCCACATTTGATGAAATCTGGCAAATGGATGTCAAAACTGCATTCCTTAATGGATTTCTTAAAGAAGAGTTGTATATGATACAACCATAAGGTTTTGTCGATCCTAAAGGTGCTAACAAAATGTGCAAGCTCCAGCGATCCATCTATGGACTAGTACAAGCATCTCGGAGTTGGAATATACGCTTTGATGAGTTGATCAAAGCATATAGTTTTATACAGATTTGCGGTGAAGCCTGTATTTACAAGAAAGTGAGTGGGAGCAGTATAGCATTTATGATAAATATATGTGAATGACATATTGTTGATCGGAAATGATGTAGAATTTTCTAGAAAGCATAAAAGGAGTGTTTGAAAGGAGTTTTTCAAAGAAAGACCTCGATGAAGCTGCTTACATATTGAGCATCAAGATCTATAGAGATAGATCAACACGCTTGATAAGTTTTTTCAATGAGTACATACCTTGACAAATGTTTGAAGTAGTTCAAAATGGAACAGCCAAATATGGAGTTCTTGCCTGTATTGCAAGGTGTGAAATTGAGTAAGACTCAAAGCCCTACCACGGCAGAAGATAGAAAGAGAATGAAAGTCATTCCCTATGCCTCAGCCATAGGTTCTATAAAGTATGCCATGCTGTGTACCGGATCTATTGTATACCCTACATTGAGTTTGGCAAGGGAGTACAATAGTGACCTAGGAGTAGATCATTGGACAACGGTCAAAATTATCCTTAGTGGAATAAGGATATGTTTCTCGATTATGGAGGTAACAAAAGGTTCGTCGTAAAGGGTTACGTTGATGCAAGTTTTGACACTGATCCAGATGACTCTTAAGTCTCAATCTAGATACATATTGAAAGTGGGAGCAATTAGCTAGAGTATCTCCGTGCAGAGCATTGTTGACATAGAAATTTGCAAAATACATACGGATCTGAATATGGCAGACCCGTTGACTAAACTTCTCTCACAAGCAAAACATGATCACACCTTACTACTCTTTGGGTGTTAATTACATGGCGATGTGAACTAAGATTACTGACTCTAGTAAACCCTTTGAGTGTTGGTCACATGGCGATGTGAACTATGGGTGTTAATCACATGGTGATGTGAACTATTGGTGTTAAATCACATGGCGATGTGAACTAGATTATTGACTCTAGTGCAAGTGGGAGACTGAAGGAAATATGCCCTATAGGCAATAATAAAGTTATTATTTATTTACTTATTTTGATGATAAATGTTTATTATTCATGCTAAAATTGTATTAACCGGAAACTTAGTACATGTGTGAATACATAGACAAAACAAAGTGTCCCTAGTATTCCTCTACTTGACTAGCACTTTTATCAAAGATGGTTATGTTTCCTAACCATAGACATGTGTTGTTATTTGATGAACGGGATCACATCATTAGGAGAATGATGTGATGGACAAGACCCATTCGTTAGCTTAGCATTATGATCGTTACAGTTTCATTGCTACTGCTTTCTTCATGACTTATCACTACAAAAAAATACACTTCTGTGATGATACGTGTTTGTCACAGTAGGTCGCGTTTTTTGTCATGCATGTACATCCATGACAAATTTATGACAGAATCAAGATAGTCATACATGTGTTGTCGTAGAAGTGTTCCATGACATTACCAAAATTATTACCACGGAAGTGTCCACTTCCATGACGATAAATCGCGCGTCACAGAAGTGCTTTCGTCAAGGGTGACCGACACGTGGCATCCACCGTAACAGAAGGCCGTTAAGCTATCGGGTCGGATTTTGGATCCGATAACCCATTAACAGCCACGACCAATACTGATTTTCCATGTGTAAAATTCTCACTGGCCTTTAGCTGGGCCGGCCAATTATGGTCTGCAGAATCTTGTGGGCCTTTAGCTGGACCGGCCCAAAAGTGGCACACAAAGTTTAAATGGGCCGGCCCAACCGAAGGCCCATAAGATTTAGCGGACCATAATGTGCCGGCCCAGCTAAAGGCCCACAAAATTTAGCGGACCATAATGGGCGGCCAGCTAAAACCCACAAGATTTTGCGGACCACAATGGGCGGCCAGTAAAGGCCCACAAGATTCTCAGAGACCATAATGGGCCAGCCCAGCTAAAGGCCCAACATTCTCTATCAAATTGGCCCGTCAACGGCCTGGTCTAAACTTGTCATCAGTGCGGCCCATGGTCACTTCTGGCCCGTTAACAGTCCGCTAAGTAATTAGGCCGAATTACGGCCCGGTGTATTTCCGGCCTGTTAAAGGTTCGACTTCATTTGGGCCCATTTACAGGCCATCAAAACTTTCGGCCCATAAACGACCGTGAAGGATTTGGGTCATATTCGGCCATGTCTGTCATTCGGCCTGTGAGAGGCCCACTAAAGATTTGGGCCACTTTCGGCCTGTTGTCATTTTCGGCATGTTAAAGCCGAACGTAAACCATGGGCCATATGTGGCCCAACGTCACATCGGGCCCATTAATGGCCCTTATAAAAATGACGAAAATCTAGCCCGACCGAAGTTCCGGCCTGTTAAAGGCCCGTGTATTAGGTCGGCGCATTTACGGCCCGTCCAAATTTCGGCCTGTAAAATATCCGCGTCGTAAATGGGCCACCATTTCGGCCTGCTAAGTCCAGTGGGTTATTTGGCACAATCAGGGCCTAATCTCACTTTCGGTCTATTAAAGGCCCATGTTTTTATGGGCTCGATATATTTACACTTGTAAACGGCCTATTTTTACTGAGGGCCCAAATTATGTTTAGGCCTGTTAAAGGCCCACTATGGGCACAGGCCTACCAGAAAAATTTGAAATCTTATGCTAATTTAAGCCCATATATTTTTAGTGGGCTACATGCCAATTTCGGCCCGTAATCGTTTTTAGCCCAATTGGAATGGGCCCAACGAATGTTGGCATGTTGGGATCCTACGAAGCTTTCGGCCGAATACATTACTAAGATAAACCTACACTATACAAAAATAGCGTCGTAATTACTGTAGCCTGTGGCAGCATCATAAATGTTGTATCACAACAAAATAAATTCCAATCATACAACAAAAAGCCTGTTGGCATAAAGTTTACAGTCCTTTCAGATAAAAGCACCATCGGATGTATAGAAGCACATATCATTTGACCTGAGTGCTAATGTTTGAGTTGTAGAATCGATGGAGCAACACGATCTCCACCTTTTTCCGCCATTGCTCTTCAACAACGGTTTAATGTCCGATAGTCGGTTTCAAAACCATTCATATCTTGATGACATTTCTCAACCACTATTCTTGTTTCGAAACAACGTCCATTAGGGATTGGACTTGTGTCCGGAGCACAGATATATCACTGCCTAGCAGGAAGATTTTGTTCATTAGGCGATTTGGGCGAGGTTACCTTGACAACCAACCCGAATTACGCAGAAGGTGCTTTTTGCAATCGTTAGTGGAGAGATCTTGGCCTTGCCGCAGCAAGAGGTGACATTGTGCTGTAGTAGCCTCGCCACCTTCGGTGGTTGTGGCTGTTCAATCATTTGTTCCATAGCTTCACGAAAGTTTGAACTTGTAGATTAGTGTACGGATAAGTTACTAATGAGACAAAAACAAACAAAGTAGGTTAAACGTTTATACATAACTTATTTTGGTGAACTACTGTAATACATTAGCATGTATTGTAGTGCCAACTACATAATAAAATCACTTTCGAACATATGTCCATGTAGCATGCCTCTCTGTATTGTCTATTTCCTCACATTCGTTGACATCTAAGGATAAAGAGACATGGTTTAAAGTAGGATGAACATAGTATGACATCATTCATATCATGGGCAAACAGATATAAAACAAACCGGCTATTTTATCATTGTGTGCGCACGTGAACATAACAACTAGATTACAGATCAAGACCAAAAGAATATCCTTCATCTCTTTTAAACCATGTAAGGTGAAATGATAAGTTAAGACAATTGTGTATAAAAGTGAACGGAGTAACTGACATTGGTTGCAAACCAAGTAGTTAAATGAACACATCACAGTACCAATCAGTTCAAGGCAGGAGGAGTAAGGACTTACAACAGCGGCTTGAACTGGTGTGCTCATGCCCTTCATCATGCTGGTGTGGCATTCCTTGAAGATTTGCACTACATTCGGTTCAGGTTCTTTTTGGTCCGCACGGGCTTTCCTCAGTGTTTGGAACAAGTCAATATAGATACGATAATATGACACAAAAAAAGAAGGAGATAGCAGCTATTTACATAAGCCTCGCAGTGTGCAATATAGCTACGAGATCCTGTTGTCTGTTGGAATTTCACTTTAGAATGGTTGGTTTTGTTCTTCAAACAGTTAGCCTAGAAGAAGATACACTTGTAAGGCACATACATAAATACAAGTTCAATATGTGGTCTGATCAAATACATATAGCCTACCTGATACTTTGGATCAGACTAGTGTTTAACGAGGGTTGTCCGATCTTCATCGTAATATATTCCATCGGAGATGTTTGGGCGATTTCATTGTTAGCCTTGCCTTCAAAGTGAGATTTTCTAAGGTGGTGCCGATCTTGTCAGAGCGCAGATGAAAAACATGAGTGCATGCTTGTTTAGTTGCATCATCTTTCGGATCAACTTGAACCTCATCTGTTGAAAAAAGAAATGTGAGTCTTATTAGGAGGAAGCTAGAAAGTATGGGACGAGCAAGACAATATTACTAATTGCGATGAATAACATTACTTATGGATAAATGGTCAAGGAAGGTGTTAAACTGGGTATTGTCTTTCTCATTCTGTCTTTGGATCCACGTTGGGAGGATACGCGCATGACATCTAACGGCAACGGCTGCCTCTGATACTAATTTGGCTGACTCTGTAGCATCACGTGGCCTTTTTAAACCTGTCTCAAAATGGATCTCCATTCTTCCTCCTTTAGATTTTGTTAATCTGTCAAGCATTATCCCTGATGTCTGTTTCTGCTTGCACCGTGGTGCTAGTTCAACAACGAATATGGAAAGTGTTAGTGTACATCAAACTGTGAGAATACAATAAAGGAGCATGCAACTTCAACTTGACTCGGTCAGGTACCGTCTTGGTGTTGATGCTCATGAGGTTCATGTGATCTTGCCAAGTCTGTTGTGTCGCTAGATGCTTGAAGTAGTGTTAGGTGTGAAGGCAGCTTGGGAACTGGCGATTCGGAGAAAACGAACGAGTAACTGGTTGAGATCTTGGTACAGTTGAAGCGGATGCTGCAGCTGGTGGAGCAGGTATCTTGTGTTTGTAGATTTAGCTGGTGGACTTGGACCTTCTCTTGCACTATAAGTACCAGCAGAATCTCGACGGCAGAACCTTTTCCGTTTCACCCGACGAGTAACAGCACTCCCTACTATATTATTTTCCTTGCTCTTTTTTTACTTTGCCATGTCAAGCTGTACCCACAACACAAAAGAATAAAATCACTCTTCTAAACTCATTGATGCATGATACAGACAAGCAATACTTTGATGTAAGACAACCGTATGAGGATGGAATATGTAAGAAAAACAGGACGGCATAACATATTCACAGCTACGATGTGCAAACTAAGCAAAAGGATTTTCAAGAAAATAGAAGTAATGCAAGCTAGACACCATATGAAAGATGCAGCCAATATTACTCTGCCAAGTTAAAAGTGTCTTGTCATAAGTGGCAATTCAAAAAATTAGAAGCAATACAACATAGAAATCAATGCAAGATGCAACCACTATCAAACTGCCATGTTAAAAGCGTCCAATCATGAGTTACTGATGCGGGATACACAACAACAGTACTTTGATGTAAGAACATGGTATGATAGATAGATGCAGTGTATTCTAGACACAGAAAGCCATGTCATATGCACATGTATAACGTATAAACTCAGCAGGTGCAATTTAATCAAAATAGAAGAAATACAGGCTAGACAACATATGCAACATGAAACCAATTATCACACTGTCAACTTAGAGCAAGCAACTGCGATGGTGGAGTCGGAGATGAACTCATCATGTAGACTTGGGACTTCAACTTCATTAGCGATAGCGAGGCAAATCTAGAGAGTCTTTGTTTGCGTCGGTGCGGAGTACCACCAACATCCCCTAACTTACTCTTTTCCTTCCTATTTTCGATATTGCCTTATGAAGTCAAAACCACAAGAAGATGAATAAAATTAGCTCTGCATAACTGGTTGATGCATGATCTGAATTTAACACTACTTTGATGTAAGGCAAGCGCAGGATGGGAGGATGGAATATATACAAAAAAAGACAGCGTTTCATATTCACACGTACGATAGGTGGATGGAATATGTATGAAAAAACAGTAAGCCGAAGGCATTTCAACAAAATTAGAAGAAATGAAAGCTAGGCACCAGATGAACAAGCAACCAATATCACTCTATAAGGTAAAAAGTGTCTCGTCGTAAGTGCCATTTCAAGAAATTAGAAGCAGTACAAGCTAGAAGGCAATGCAAGATGCAACCTAGATCACAGTCCCAAGTTAAATGTGTCTTATGGGTAAGTGATCGTTGCAGGTATAAGTTGTAAGCTACGCAGATGCGATTCTACATAATCAGAAGCAATACAAACTAGATATCATACGGAAAACGCAACCACGTATAACAGTTCCAAGTAAGAGCAAGCACCTGTGATGGTGGAGTAGGGGAGATGTGCTCATCATGTACACGTATGTTCTAGAAACAGAACACGTGTCATATTCACATGCATTATGTGTAAAGTAAGCAGATGCAATTCAAGTTAGAAGCAATACAAGCTAGACATCATACGCAACATGCAACCACATATAATAGTGTTAAGTTAGAGCAAGCACCTGTGATGGTGGAGTAGGGGAGATGTGCTCATCATCTACACAGCTACGTTGACTGTCCATCCTTGTGTTGTCTTGCGAATCTTGTTGGGAGAATGTCGGAGTAGAATCTGTAGAGACCCCCTGTTTGAGTTGCTCCGAAGGACCACCATCATCCACTGGCGGACTAATTTCCTTCAGCTGTAATGATTTTGCATTGTGAAGTCAAACCGATAAGAAAAAGGAATAAAATTCGCTCTTCAGAACTCATTCATGCATGATACTGACGAACACTACTCGGATGAAAGGCAAACACATGATGCGAGGATGGAATATGTATGAAAAACAGGATGGTGTGACATATTCACACCTATGATGTGGTAACTAAGAAGAAGGCATTTCAACAAATTAGAAGCACTGCAAGCTAGACACCATATGAAAGATGCAACCAATATCACTCTGCCAAGTTCAAATTGTATGGCGTTTCAACAAATTAGAAGCAGTATATGCTAGAAATCATATGCAAGACACAACCAATATCATAGTGGCGACTTAAAGGTGCCTTATCATAAGTGACTGATGCGGGATATGCAAGAATAGTAGTCTGATGTAGAAACAGGAACACATGTCATATTCACAGGCATTATGTGTAAAGTAAGCAGATGCAATTCAACAAAGTTAGAAGCAATACAAGCTAGACATCATACGCAACATGCAACCACATATAATAGTGCCAAGTTAGAGCAAGCACCTGTGATGGTGGAGTAGGGGAGATGTGCTCATCATCTACACAGCTACGTTGACTGTCTAGCCTTGCGTTGTCTTGCGAATCTTGTTGGGAGGATGGCGGAGTAGAATCTGTAGAGAACCTCCGTTTCAGTTGCTCGGAAGGACCACCATCATCCAATGCCTTGCCAATTTCCTTCAGCTTTATTGATTTTGCATTGTGAGGTCATACCGACAAGAAAAAGGAATATCATTCGCTCTTCAGAACTCATTCATGCATGATACTGATGAACACTACTCTGATGAAAGGCAAAGTCATGATACGAGGATGGAATATGTATGAAAAAATGGACGGCTTGACATATTCACACCTATGATGTGGTAACTAAGCAGAAGGCACTTCAACAAATTAGAAACACTGCAAGACACCATATGGAAGGTGCAATCAATATCACTCTGCCAAGTTAAAACTGTCTTGTCATAGGTGGCGCTCATCAAACTAGAAGCAATACATGCTAGAAATCATATTCAAGACGCAAACCAATATCACACTGCCAACTTAAAGGTGTCCAATCATAAGTGACTGATACAGGATACACAAAAAGAGTAGTTTCATGTAAGAACATGGTGTGATAGACAGATATAGTATGTACCAAAAACAGGAAAGCGTGTCATATTCACATGTATCATGTGTAAGCTAAGCAGATGCAGTTTACACTAATTAGGAGCAATACGATCTAGACACCATATGCAACATGCAACCAGATATCACACTGCCAAGTTAGAGCAAGCACCTTGGATGGTGGAGTAGGGGAGCGGAGACTTGGACCATGTAATGCACTATTAGTACAAGGAGAATTGGTACAGATGCTCCGTTTACGTTGCTGCAGAGGACCACCATCATCGCCTTCCTTACTCTTTTCCTTCCTCTTTCTTGATTTTGCCTTGTCAAGTCAAACCCTCAAGAAAAAGGAATAAAATTTGCTCTTCAGAACTTATTGATGCATGATACTGACGAACACTACTTTCATGTAAGGCAGCCGCATGATAGGAGGATGGAATATGTATGAAAAACAGGACGGCGTGACATATTGACATGTATGATGTATAAAGTGTAAACTAAGCACAAGGTGCTTGAACTTGTTAGAATCGATGCAAGCTAGAAACCATATGAAAGATGAAACCAATATCACTCTGCCAAATTAAAAGGGTGCCCTAACAAATGTATTTGACCAAATTAGAAGCAATACATGGCAACAAGCTAGAAATAATATGCAATATGCAACGAATAAAGGTGAATCATCGTAAGTGATTGATGCAGGATACAGAAGAGAGGTAGTTTCATCTAAGAACAAGGTTAACACATAGATGTAGTGTGTACCAAAAATAGGAAGACATGTCATATTCACAGGTATAGTGTGTAAACTAAGCAGGTGCAATTTACCCTAATTAGAAGCATTACAAGCTAGACACCGTATGCAACATGCAACCACATATCACACTGCGAAGTTGGAGCAAGCACCTGTGATGGTGGTGTAGGGAAAGTGCTGTCTTCAGGTACAGAGCAACGTTCAATATCTTCATTTAGGCTTGCTGTTTCTTGAGAATCATGTGGAGAGGATGAAATTGCATTATTTATAAGAGTATTGCGTCTCATATTAACCCACGCGCGTGACTGTCTCATCATAAGCGATAGACGCAGGATACACAAGAACAATAGTTTGATGTAAGAACATGGTGTGATAGGCAGATGTAGTATGTACCAAAAACAGGAAGGCGTGTCATATTCACATGTATAATGTGTAAGCTAAGGAGATGCAATTTAACAAATTAGGAGCATTGATGAGGGATCCACAAGAAAAGTAGTTTGATGTAAGAACATGGTTAATAGAAAGACGTAGTATGTACCAAAAACAGGAAGGCATGTCATATTCACAGGTATAATGTGTTAACTAAGCAGATGCAATTTACCCTAATTAGAAGCATTACAAGGTAGACACCATATGCAACATGCAACCACATATCACACTGCCAAGTAAGAGCAAGCACCTGCGATGGTGGTGTGGGGGAATTGCGATGATCAACTAGAGAGCTACGTTGACTATCTTCATTTAGCCTTGCTATTTCTTGAGAATCATGTGGGGAGGATGACACAACACTCTTTAAACTAGTAGGGCATCTCACAGTAACCCACCCGGGTGACTGTCTCATCATAAGTGATTGACGAGGGATACAAAAGAGCATTAGTTTTATGTACGAACATGGTTAATAGACATATGTAGTATGTATCAAAAACAGGAAGGCATGTCATTGTGTAAAGTATAATGTGTAAAGTAAGCAGATGCAATTTAACCAAATTGGAAGCAATACAAGCTAGACACCATATGCAACATGCAACCACATTTGATAGCGCGAAGTTAAAGCAAGCACCTGGGATGGTTGTGTGTGGCAATTGAGATCATCAACTGCAGAGCTACGTTTACTGTCTCCAACTGCTGACACTGCACCCATTAGAGCGCTGAAATGCTTAGTCCTTATCTTCGAATTACACTGGAGCGAGTTCTGTCTTTTCTTTTCTGCATTCATCAACACTGCGTTAGAGTATGAAATACCCATGCATAAAAAACAATAGTGTGAGTATGGGTGAAGTGTGTGCACAATTAGTACAGTGTAAAGGTAGCAGATAGCAGGTCGGTGAGAAATAAATGATGGGAGACATATGATAGCTCTACAACATGCATGGCACACTCAATTACTACAGGATTCTATGAAAATAACAGTCGACTGAAAGCAAATAGGTCGGTCCATTTTTTCTGCACCGTCCGATGTACAAAGAACGGGCAGATCGCCTTCATCTACCTCCAGCCAGTCAGTGTTGACGATCTTCCTCGAAACACCAGCGACCACCGGCCCAGTATTCCTCCCCTGCCTGCACCCTCCCCTCGACCTCACCGCACCGCCGTGCTTGGCACCGCCCCCTGGCCATCCATTCAAGCCCCGCCGACCTCCAGATCGGGCGCAAGCAGCTCCTGCGCCCCACACCCCTATGATAGACACCGATGTGCCGCTTCCCGGGAACAAAGGACTAGGTGCTCAGCAGCCCTAAGCAGGTGCTGCTTCTTTTAATTGCGGTTCGACTGACCCTGAATTGAAATCCAGGCGGGCTACTGACCTCTAGCAAATACCTTGTGCATTTAGTATCACGAAGAAGATGCGGTAAGAAGCGCTCAACTAGTTTCTTTCGTGGGATGAATACGGTGTGAGCGGAGACGTAAGATTTGCACGAATAAGGGAAGAGGAGTACCTCTTTCTGCTGGCAGTGCTGTGTCCTCCTTCTATTTTTCCGACGATCTTGTTGTTCGCCGGAAACCAGAAGTTGTGGAGGACGGTGCAGCCTTGGACGAACCCATGGCCAAGTTGTTGAGTTTGGTGCGGTGGCCGTCTGTCGGCGGCGGGGAAGCAGATCCGAGGCGGCGAACGACGGCGTAGCGGGAACAGCTCCGGTGCGGTGGACGGTTGCGACAGTGGAGCCGCGGCACTGAGGCGCAGGACGGCGTGGTCGGAGTGGTTCTGGAACGGCGCATGTCGGCGTCGGCGTTGTGGAGGCAGCTCTGCCTCGGCTTCAGCTACTAAGTCCTTGAGGGTGTTGCGGTTGCGGTTGCGTTGGACGACGACGTCGGGGTACCAGCTCCGGCGTGATGGAGGAGGGCGGCGGTGGATTGGCCGCTATGGGGTGGAGGACGGAGGAGGCTGGGGTTTCGCGGCTGGTGGAGAGGGCGTTTTCGCGCCCACGGAGTATGAATGGGGAAACGGAGGGAGGCGGGGAACTAAGGGGGAACAATGTTTCGGTTTGAGACGCGCTTGTTTGAAATTTGGGGAAAGATACAAACTTTGCCCCCATCTAAAATTTCGGACATATTGCGGGTTGGGGGTAGGATAGCCATGTCAGGTGTCCCAAATGTGGGCGGGATAGATTTCGGCCGAGCGCATGGGTGTTTAGGCGCCCACGGCGTATGAATGCTTCTCGGAGGCGGTTGAGACTGGCGTCTTGGTGAAATTACAAACCTACCCCGGTTTAGACCTTTGGACATCGGGCCGGTAGGCTACACGGGCCAGAGTCAGGACAGTAATTTCCTACCACCAAAACATTAGTCTCAAGCGGTTTGGGTGACCAGAGGCCTATTTGGCGCTTCGCTCAATATTTGGGTGCGAAGCATTAACGCTTTTCAGTTCTCTTGAATTGAACTTTCAGGATTTGTCAAACTTCACAAATCTTTACTCTTGAAAATCCTAAAGCTACGATTATTTTGGAACGGAGGGGGTACATTTTAATATACATTGTACACGAGTATATATTGAAAAATATGCAACTTACCTCAGTTCATGCATGGTTCCAGGTATAATCTCTTTGGTTGCAAAAAAAAAAGTTAGATATGCGTATGAATATATATAGCATGTTTAAACTCACAACAAAGATTGATGCCCCCTTTTACATCTGATTTACAAATGCCATTATCTCGGATTCAAATAGATGAATGCACTTCCTATGAATTCGAATCTTCAAAACCCCCTTTATGTTGAATTCAACATGTATTTTATTTCGTAGCTAGCAATTTGGAATGTATCCATGCAAGTGACAAATGTATAAAGTGCTTCACACTAACAACATGGAGTGCACTAATTAATGTTTATATATGAATTGCAAAAGCATCCATTGCCTGTATTTCAAAACGCTCTCACTCTATGGATCGATAATATGAAATAAACACATGCACATGCTAGAATTCAATAGAGTATGGGTGTCTGATAGACCGATTTTCGTCCATACGCAATTTTGCAAAATTCATGATCTCATCCAAAAATAATAATGCCATTTATATTTTAATTTAATGCGTAGAACCACCTTTTACACGTAGATGCACTATGCCTCGCCCCGTTCTCTCAAACACGTTATATATCTCTCTATCTAACGCATAAGTGCACACACTTTATATGCCTCGGCATTTCTCTTTCACACATGCTCACAATCTCTCTCAGGGTGTCGGGGTGTCTCACGCACATGCTCTCTCTGTTTCTCTCTCTCTCTCTCTCTCTTTCTGACTACTATGTACCACTCTTTTCACTAATCTCAGTTGGAAAACACTATTTCTCTCACATGCATATATACACATGCACGGTCTCTACTAGCCCTCTATACGCACATATATGTGCCTACGTGTCTCCCGCACGCACATTATCTTTAGGCCTCTCTCGCACACATTGCCCCCCCGACACACCTCTCTAATAGTAGTTGGCAGATATGATTTCATCATATCATTCGGTAGGATATCCCTGGCTGTTAGGCTGGATGGTAATACGAGGCAAAGTTTTACCCTAGTTCGGATTGGACCCTTGCAGTTGAAGAAAGAGCCTACTCCTGATACTGTATATTAGTGATAGGTGTGTGTACAAAGTACACGTGAATACCAGGCATTGTGCGTGTGTGCATACTATCGACGAACTAGCCCGCAAGCTTGTATAACATACTAAGGGCCTAGGGTTACAAATCATATATAGTTGGCTTATCACCAGTGGGGATAGAGTCCTCCGCGACTCTGGTAGCTTCGTGTTGTACGCCGAGTCCTCCACATGGGTCTCCGTATAACACGTCTCGGTCCAACCTATATGTGGCGCAGGATGGAACCGGCCCATGAGTCTTCATGTTGACCCACCACAACTAGAAATGATGTGCCCGCCACACCACACACGCAATCGGACACTAAGAAAATAAGCATATACAATAGTACAACGGTATCTAGCTCAAGGTATGTCTCCATATTTTGTTGATGACACTGACAGACTTTGCATTTGATGCGTGCTCCATATTTTCTTGACGACACTTACGGTCATTGTATTTGAAGCGAAAGCATGATATGGTCACTGGACTTCAGAATAAGCTCATCACGGTCACCACATACATTTTGTCGTGCTAACCAACATGTGGTTGGATGGTTAGAGGACAGTGGTTTCTCGAGCCCACCAAGGTTAAAGTCCCGGTGCTCGCATTTATCCTTTATTAATTTCAGTATTTTCTGGCGATGTACGTTCAGTGGGAGGAGACGTTCCACTCGACTACGAGGCACCTATGGTGACTACGTAAAATCTCAAGATCATGTAGATGAAAAGGTCAGTCGACTGACGTGTAGCCTCACCCCGCACGTACATATGCACGCATGCATGTAGGCGTGCAACACTGACACGTACACATAACGTACACACGCACGCATGTTGGCGTGCAACACTGCCGTACACATGCACTCACGAACACACGCACGTACGCACCCATGCATGCAACACTGAAACACACCCTTGCACACATGAAACACTCGCACGCCTGCATGCACACAGCACATGACGCAAGACACATGCTCAACCTATACGTGCATGCACCCTTTGTTAAGGACATGGATTGTTACGGGTATTAATCAATCTTATCTGTGATAAGCAGAACATTGGTGTTTGCATCGGTCTTTATGAATCACAACGTATCGAACGGGCTATCAACATAGTAGGCTTAACTACATGAAAAAGATGACGTCACACTCAATGAACAATCATCATTTTATGACATGCCCGCTTCTGACCGCCTTGGCCCACCAAAGGTTCCTCTGCTGTGCGCTGCCTGCGTTGGTCACTGACATGCAGGCCATGCACCCAAAGAGCCCACACGTTAGTGGAAGAACGGCGCGGTGTCCTAGGTCAGAGTCGAGGGTGCCACTCGCGGCACGCCCAGCTGAACACGCCTCCGTGCCGCATTCAAACGCCTCCATGAAACCTGCCCGTGTGGAAGCCGAGAAACCCACTCTGGGCACAAGTCCGTTCATGACAGGACCGGTGTTAAACGCAACGCCGGCCGAGCTCCTCCCGTCTGCCATCTATTTAATCTCCTATTTAAACGAGGCCAAACGCCGGCCAAGAATCGCACACCTCCGCCGCTCCCCTATCTCCTCCACCATTTTGTCCACTCTTACAATGGCTTACGAAGAGTAGTTATTCCGCATCCAAGCCGGTTGGGTAGCCCGCCGGATACGAGCTATGCAGCTCGCTGATCCACCTCCTTCCCCTCGCCCAATGGAGCCAGTTGCCGCCCCAAGCCGGCGCGCGGTTCAGCAACTCGCCGCTCCAGGCCAGCTCGACGAGGAGCGGCGCACGAGCGTCGTTGCTGTCGTCCATGTCGCCGCCTCGTACCACGTCTCCCGTTTCTGTGGCCAGAACTCCCATGCCGGCGGCCGCGCCATGCAAGCAGTGATAGAAGCCGGGTGCGCGGAGAGCGACGAGTCGGTGGCCAGCGCCTCCGCGTCCGCCGCCATCATCGAGGAGAAATAGAACACGGGAGGCCGCCGCCGCTTGGGTCCCATGAAGGCCACCGCAGAGGCGACGCCGGCGTACACAGCAGGTGTCTTGCTGGATCCTTTTGTTGCGAGGACCTTCGTCGACCCCGCATGGGCTCCACGGAAGAGGTCAATGTTAGGATGAACTCGAGCCGGTGCCGGCCATGGCGAAGTAGTGGCCGGTGATGAACTCTAACCGGTGCCGGCCACCAACATCTTTGGCACCAGCCAATGATATCAGTTGGGCAGTGGGGAAGCGAGCCGTCCTTTGCACTGAAGCATATACCTCCGGGGCTCCCGGCAGTCGGGTGATCGTACTGCCGGACATGAGGAACACAAATCGATCGGCGGGCGACCATTTAGGCCAGGTATTATATACATGTGCTGTCCAGAACTAGCACCGCGTAGTTCATTTGAATGTAATGAAATCCGTCATGTTTGTGTGAAAATCCGGTATTTTATATGATTTCCGTCGTTGTTTATATGAAATATCAGTTTGTCTACGTGTTTGCGTGAATTTCATCCGATTGGTTGAGTTGTTGTTATAATGTGTGCGGCTACGGTTGGATGGCGTAATTTGCGGGTCGCCGGTCAGTCTGCGGGCGGCTCGGGCGGCGTTGTGGGACAAAAAAACACAGCTCGTGCAAGCTCGTCTCCAACGTGCATGATGGAGGATGCATGACAGCATGAGCACCCGAGCCATTCCTCGTTCATCAGTGGCAAAGGCACCGGTGGACAAAAGGGTCGCCAATATTTTGGCTACCCCGGGCAAGATCCAAACAGCCCCTCCAAACAGATTCAAATCCCTCGTTCGCCAGTGAATTTAACCATGTGTTGTTTTCGTGGACTAGCAAGATGCCCGTGCATTGCACGGAACATCAAGATGCATTTTTTTACAAACTCCCGCATGCATGCAAGGGATAATTAATGTCCTCCTTTGCTAGTACCACGAGGCAAACACCATTAATATTGCATCAATTAGTGTTAGTGGCCTTGTATATCTGCAAATTGTAATTTTGATAGTGTCCCCTTGTATATAAAAATGGAGGGAGAAATATGAGAGATAAGGTGAGGAGGAGTGGGGCGTGGTGCCGTGGTGGTGACTGGTGGTCGGAATGGGCGGAGGCATGGGGATGGACGGGGGCATTATGTCTAGGTTTGTATCTCTCTCACACACACCCACATAGGTGGGGGACGTGCACGAAGAGAAGAGGTGCACGCATGGCGCACGTACTCCCGTCTCTTTCCCAACCACACCCGCGCGGGTACATGGTGGAGCTCATTTCTGTACGAAAAAGGCAGCCCACGTGGTAATTTGGCACGTGTACTGGTTGTCCACTTGGTGGAGGGAGGATCGTCTACCACGGGTGAACAAACAAATTGCGACTTGACGCGTTATGTTAAACTAAAAAAGAGGCAAACCATGTGGGGCCTACCTTAGAGGCAAGGCTCTATACACTGGAGTACTTTTGATGTGTCCCGTCGACTCGCAGAACGAGGAGAAACCTGCTTAGTACGTCGTCTCCCCCGCCCACGGGCGCGGTGGCTCGCAGGATGAGGTGAAGCTTACTACTATTGTACGCCTTTACGCCCGCTCCCTCGCCCACGCGAGCGGTGGCTCGCAGCACGAGGAGAAAATTTTACTACTCTCTCCGTTTACTCCTCGTCCCTACTACGTACTTTGGTTAGTACTCCCTCTATTTACTTATACAAGGCCACTATAAAAAAATACTTTTGCATCTATACAAGGCCACAAATAGTAATCGAGACAGAAGTTACTACTCCCTCCTTTCTAGTTTATAGCTCAATTTCAAAATCTCTCCAACCAAGGTAGACGGTGAGTGGTCGAATTAATTTCGTAGTTTGCACATTACGCTCGTTTTTCTCAAGAAGTTATGTTTATCGAGGCATTAATTAGAACGAATGCATGAATGACCACTAAATTTCCATGAACTTGTACATGCATTGGTTAGTTTCCTCTTGACACTGCTTGCGTCGGGTGATCTAACGCACCTCGAAATCCAACATGTAATGGTACTACTACTAGTATAGTAGAACTGAGACTTATCAAACGGAAAAACAATGTTTGTTAGATGAGCCCTATAAACCCTAGTGGGTACGTACTCCGTAAAAACAGATTTTCCAAAACTAAGTCGCTCCCTTTCATGAATTCTATAGTATACTCCTCCGTCGACGCTCCCTTTCATGAATTCTGTACTTCCTGTCGCCGACATGTGGGAAATTTAGCAACCGGGTCGACGTGTCAAGCACCAAATAACAGTGCAGAACAGCAGGGGGGACGCACCCCACTCGTACCGCCCCAGTAGTAGTAATGAGCAATGAGACGTCAAATCACAATGCCGCACCTTCCCAGACGGACGAAGCAACCATTATTTCACACTTCGGTTCGACATCATCTCAAACCACGTACTAGTATTGCTTCTGCCTCAAGAGGGACATGCGCATCGCCTTGGTACATCATGACACGTGGGACTGCATGACAGGCCATGCTCCCCCGCCGATCACTCGGTAAAATCACCTCATTTTTACTGTACTTCCTCTGTATTGGTTTACTACATGGCATGCATGTCGTTCTAGGTTGAGAATTTAACTGGCTATATATATATATGATGAACAGTACGCTAGCCTTTTAAGAAATGTATACTTTTGTACAGTAGTACTCCACTATCGATGGATTGCGCCATGGAGCAAAAATTGAAATTTTAAAAAAAGGTGGTACATATAGAGAGCGCTCGTCGCCAAATTATGCATATAGTACTATTAAAAAAGCTAGTACGTGCTTAATTGGGGTGCTAAATTCTATTAAAGAAATACTAGTACTAGAAGAAACATAACATAGTTCTGCTGGGGGCTCAGCACAACACACCCCTCAAATTAAACTAAGCACACCTGAAATTAAACTATGCAACTAATCCGGTAGACACTGCATTAGGCTAGTCATAGTGGGAGTAACTTAGCTAGTAACATAGCGCACTCCAAGAAATTTTTGCTTATGTGGCAAGTATTTAATGTGAGGTGGTAACATAATATGTTACTGTAACATAGCGCTTCCCAAGACAAGATGAGTCTACAAGCTAATAAATGAAGCCATCTATGACACCACTATCATGTTATTTTGCATTATGAAGGTAGTAACTTAGACTAGTGTCATGCATATGACACTAGTCTAAGTTACTCCCCACTATGACCAGCCTTAGAACCACCATGAGCAATGACACTGCCACCTTACTCGGAGTCCTTGTCCACGTCCTCGACTTCGTCCTTGTCCCTCTTCCTCTTGGCCGACACTTCTTTGCTTGAACCGCCAACTTGGCTATTGCTCTTCATCCAACCCTTGTAGATATTGAAACAAAGGTAGCCATCCATTGCAGTGTACTGGATGTGGTCTATATCTAGTACATTCCGCTGCCATGCATGACGATGAAACATGTATGGAGGTTTCTCCAGTTTACCGTACGAAGGATGAACCATGGCTCCTGCCAGGGTCAGCATTGAAGGCTGACGAGAGGGCACCAGCCGATTCTTCTGGAGGTCGAAGGGGTTGCCTACAACGAGGCCTATTCGACGCAGGACTTCTTTGTTGTTCTTAAAGTCTACAGTAACGAATTTGACTGTTTTGTCCTCGAGTAAGTTCTTAAAATCCTGGCACTCAACGTCGGCATGGCATATGTGGTAGACCAAGCAAACGTTATGTACGCAAACCTGGATCACGGCGGGCTTCTTCCTCTCTTCGTCCTTTAGATCCTTCTCTCGTCCCACGACTATGGTGTACTCAACATCTAGCCCAGCGACCCACTCATCATGTGGGTTTTTGAACATGCGTCTGAAGCGAGAAAGGCATCATTTCACCGTCGCGGAAGTACGGGTGTAGATGACGTCGAACTCTCGCCGGTGATGGTTCTAACCTTGTACTCACCGCCGATTGGGGAGATTTGGGACGCCATGGATTTGGGAGGAGGGTTAGGATTAGTGGAACTGCGTAATGTGAATGGACGGGACGACTAGGAGCAAACTGTCGTAGTCTTGAAGGACGTGCGGGGACAAGTAGGAGCGAACTGCCAGCGTGCGAACGGCAGGGTAGTGGCTTTCCATTCTCCCATGATACGGGCTTCCAAGAGCCCTTGGATCTGAGATCGAATGGTTGCATGGCGTGATTCTAGACCTATGGGTGAATATCCTATCCTGGAGGGTTATTCTGCAAATTTTCAGCAACTTAGCATGCGACCGTTTGATCTCAGATCCAAGGGCTGCCAGCAGCCCGTATCATGGTCGCGCCTACCACGACCGTCGCGTCGCTCGCGTGGTCGCGCCCTTGGAGGATTAACACGGTGCGTTAGGCTATCTGATGTTGGCATGTCATACATAGTCATCACTTAGTCACTCATACTACAACAAGGTTGGCTATAAGGTTGGCTATAAGTGTATTTTTTACTCCTCTCTATCTTTTTCTTCAGATTCTCCTCTCGTCTCATAATATAAGAACGTTTTTGACACTAGTGTAGTTTCAAAAATGTTCTTATATAATGGGACACAGGGAGTACTAGTATTTATTGCATTTGCCAAGGAGTGACCTCTTCCAATGAAATGGCGTTGCTAAGTTTGCTTCATTTAATTAGCTATAGACTCAAAATTGTCTTTTCACCTAGGTACACGCACTTAGCACCGCTTTCTTCCTTGGGTCACCAAACTAGTCTCTCTCTTCTTGATTAACTTGCCACATCGACTTTATGCCTATGTGGCAAGCTTAAGCACCTGTAGGGAGCAAGTAAGTACAATAGTGCGCTTTACATGGCATTTTGCATATGTGGAGGAAAGAGAGGCAAGGAAAAAGTGGAGAAGTGGGCTCTCATGCAAGAGCCAGCCTCTACTACTACATGGTGGAGCATTGGGAGAGGCACCTGTATGGAGGTGGTCAGAATCGGAGACTCACGCCGGTCGAGGCGCCAGATTAAAATGATAATGGCAAGTCAAATCACGGGCCCCACCTGTCCAGCAAAGAATCATTGTCAAATCACACAGCCCTCGCTTTGCAGCAGCCTACTTCCTCATCTTCTCGCGTCTGTCGAACCGACTAGGCGGAACTGCCCCGCCACAGCAGCAGAAAAGCCCCCCTCGACTTTTAAATACAACTACTCCCTCCGTCTAGGTGAGTAAGTCATCTTACGAAAACCAAATAATCCCAAAATACTAAGGTGTGGTGCATTAACTTCTACCTTGTTTCTTGTTTCTTCACATATGAACCAATAAGAATCCAATGATATACTTTTTGTGACATAGTAACTCATATTTAGTTAGTCAAATGGATGACCTAGAACTACGTGCAGGCCCTATAAACCGAGACGCCTACAAATAAAAAACCGAGACGGAGAGGGTAGTTCAGCACGTATCTTTTTAGATCAATATAGTAGGGATTCACCAAGGAGCAAAACCAAGTGGTAGGCTGCTCCTGTCGTGTTGGCGTAGCAACTCAAGCAGGGTCAGTCCGCACACGAAATGGCGACACACTTAACAGGACCCCTTTGGCAGACATGTGGCTCATCCACCGTCTTGTTCCACATGCGATGCACCAAATCACAGTTCGGAGCAACAGTTGGAATTGGAGGCACCCGGTCGTAGCGCCGCAGTAGTAGAAAATGAGCGATGAGGGGTCAAATCACAAAGCCCCACCTTTCCCGCATTAAGCTAGACGGACGAAGCAACCATCATTTCACTCTAGCGCGCAAGAGCATAAAGAAAAGAGAAAACAATGATGCGTGCGGCAACTACCTAGGGCACCCTAGGTAGGGGTCTCCACTACAGATCCTTTCTTTTTGAAAACGCCTCCACTACAAATCGGCTTCTCCCTCGTCCTCTTGAAGAAAACCGATGATGAGTGCGGCGGTAGGGTTTGTAGGAGTACTACGGCGTGCGGGGCCACGTCATAGTAAACGGGTTCGAGTCGACGCGCTTAAATATGTGTGGGCCTCTTGGTTTTACGGGAACGAGGCAGCATTTTGGGTTCGGGGACCAGTGGAGATATAGCACGTACAAAAAATTGTGGACGTAGGTTCGACCGAAAGGCAATGATGCATGGGCCCTGCATTTTGATATACCCGGGGCCGCGTGAAATTTTCTACTCTACTCAAAACTAGTAAGGTACACATGTATTGAACGCATGAGATTTCGAAACCAAATTATGAATAAATACACACTATAGCATGTAAAGCTTTGAGTCATATATGCATGATGTAGATGTTCGTTTAGTTCTTATAGTTCATCTCATTCAAAATAAATTAGTTTTATAAAAATGTTAAGATTCATGGGGTTGTGCATTGTAAATCATAAAGTAAAAAACAAATAATGGCAATTCATTTAGAAAAAAATAATCAATTATGATACAGAAGATTCTAGAACAAAGGAGTAGTGCTTGTGTTTTGAGGTTTGTGCATTATGCTTAAGTTCAACCATGGAGTCTTCTAAATTGTATATATGGCAGATCTGGTGGAATGTTGATGATATCCAACGGCCAGTAGTGCTCGAATTTTCCCATCTCTGCACTGTCGGGTTAGCTTCATCCAGCGACCATCTTTCAAAGTTATTGGCACACTATATAGTTCTTGTTCCATAGTTGCATGTTTTGGAAAAAAGCTACTAGTGGGTTGTACTATCTATTTAGGAATAGAATATGTATACATGGAAGTTGTAGGGAAAGAGATGACATGGAGGATCTCAATTCCTATGAGTAGGGATTGGAAAAGAGATGTCATTTGGTTCACATCATAGGAACTTTTCTATTGAATCTAGAGATGACATGTATCTCAAGTCCTATGAGGAGGGATTAGTAAAGAGATGTAATTTGGTTCATATCATAGGAACTTTTCTATTGAATATAGACTAATGTTTATTTTCCTTTTAAATTAATGGAGTATAGGAATCCATTCATATGAACCAAGTGGCTCTAAAGCTATAGAAATGATATCATGTTTATTTCCTTTGAAATGTAGAGTATATGAATCTATTCCTATGAACCAATTGGCTCTAAAGAAAAAAAATCCTATAAAAATCATATCATATAGAGTTCATATGATATTCCTCGACACTAAAGGATGGTTGAAATTTCTGCGGGTGATACGATGGTCTTTCTTTGTAGACTCCTCACCTATCTTTATAGTTACCTCTCGAAGATGAATGAAATGATATATACAGGGTATTCTACATGTGCAATTTGGTACACGAAAACTCGGTAAAAGTTTGCGAGGTTCTAATGTTCAATAAAGCTATATGCACTGCATTTCAGAATGGAGGGAGCATACGGCAGTTGCTAACACTCACGTGGAAGATTTGTGTGTAGGAGGAGTGGCTGTTCTGTTAAATGACATGGCAAAACTGACACTGTCGGATGCCAATCTAACGGTTCTTACGACGTTCGTCAGGAAAAGGCTTGTGGCAAACGTTTGTCAAATAATGATTTACGGACACATGCATTGCATTGATACATGCCCCCCTCTCTCTCACGCACACGCACCCTCACGAGTCACAACTCTCCCGAGTCCTCTCGCAGACTCGCACGTGGCACCCATCGTCTATCTGCAGTAGACGCCACGCACATATGTGCTCTTCACACCCTACCCTCGAAACTTCTAAAAACAAAAGACGGTGCGCACATTTTATTTTAGCTCACACGTCACACACTTATATTATTACTCTTGCGGCGAACGTTCTTTGGGCATAGTATATATTGTACTCCCACGAAGAGAAGCGGTGCACGCACGCACTAGTTCTCTCACACCCACTCGCGGGTACACGTAGGAGCGCATTTTTTTGAAGCCGGTACAACTAAATCACTCCACTATATATAAAAGCAGGAGCCTTAGCGCTTGCATTACTAGGGTCCTCTCGTTCACTCTCTCATGCTCTCCAGATCTAAGCAAGACATAGGTGGCCACACACTCTCTCTCAGCACACGGCTGGTCACAAATCCGGCCGGACAACCTCGACCGGGCCAGGGGGTGTAGGTGCATCGTTCACGCTATCGTCGGCGGCGAGGGAGGAGACCAGCGGCTGCCCGCGCGTCCCGATCGGCGGCCGTGCCGTTCTCTCCAAGAGAGCGCCGGCTCGGGAGGGCCTTCGACCCCTTCTTCCTCCCTGCGGTATTGTGGCCAAGATGCGGCCTCCCGACGCCGTGTTTGCCACATGCCGATGACCCTCAGGTATATATTCCTTCGAAACCCGCCTTTCTCTACTGCTCCAGCTCTTCCCCCTTCGTGTGGATCCTTTTCTACTTCCATCCTCTATTCCAAAGCCACCTAGGCTTCTACTATTATTAGAAGTAAAGCTAGTTCATACAGTCAACTCAAAGCGTTGGTTCAAACAGGAAAGAAAGTGGGAAAGCTGTAGCATGAATCTAGGACTTGGTTCTAAGAGGAAACGGGGGAAAGTAGTAATATCTGTCACTGTTTAAATAACCGTATTTCGTATTTGCGCAAACAGGGATGTCCGTCTCCATATCATTTCGGGATGTCTGTCTCTGTATTGTTTCTATCTGCGCAATCAAAAGCACACACCTCAGTTTTAGTACAACTGCGCTGGCTATCCCTCGTTGCCATCGTCTAACCTCCCGTCTTCAAGGTATCCCTACATTGGTAGTAACTAAGGTAGAATGACCAACGCAATCTAAACGAAGCTGATTCGTACGTTTTACTTCCTGATTGCAGTGTATGGACGAGCGAAAACAACTGCATCCTAGTCCGGAATGCACTGTCTACCAGTTCATCCATGGACCGAGGACTAGCTGGCACGGCTGCACGGCGGTTTTTTGGACAGGTGCGCGGACAAGAGGCATTGTGGTCTGCTTATTTTTGCAAATAGCGGTGCTTAAATTTAGTGGAATGCACAAGAATTTCACCTGGTCAGTACACTGCATGGTTCGGTTCAGCATTCCAGCGAGACCACAATTATAATTGGTTATTCTGGAATGAGAGAACCTAACCCTGGATTGTGGCAACAAGAAAAAACCAGAGTGAACTCCAGGAAATTTAAGCCTGCAGGGAGGCCCTTTGCTCAGAGAAGCCTTGCTTGTTTTTTTCCTGATTTGTAAACCTCCTCACAACTTTGTCTTTTGTTGTGAACTAGTATATGTTTGTTATGTTCTATGAATCATTGAGATGTATAAAACTGCTTAACTTATGCTTTTCAAGATTTTTATGAAGACGAGTTTAATGTGAGTGTTCCACATGAGCGCTGGACTAGCGTTGAACGTTTGGAATTTATTACATTGTGGCCTCAATTAACTGCATGAACCACTGTAACAAGATACATAGTTGCTTATATGATTCACGGGCACACAAAAGTAGCAGCAGTTCCCATAGACAGATTCAAACAGAGTACTAGCCCCAGAGGGGTCGATAACAGGCAAGGTTCGGATAATTAGACACAATCCAAACTACTATTAAACACTAGCTGGGGCAACTATTTCATGCCTCGGTCTAATTTGGGCTGGACACAAGACGGACCTTGCCATGAACATCATCGAGGACGTCCCGCAGCAGCTCAATCCTGTGAACCTTCATGAAGACAACCTTGTGGCCTTGCCACTGATAAACTTGTTTGTGGAGGCATGCCACGTCATCTTCCTGCGTAAGCTTGACAAGAACAGTATGCCTCACAAATGAAGGAGTAGCTTTGAACTTCTTGTGCTTCAGTACACCCTGGACAACACGCCTGACAACAGTGAGGCTGGAATACACCTCTTCATTGGTATAACCGCAAATGGCTTCCAGGATCCAACAGCCTAAGAACTCTGTTTTCCCAGTGCGTATATTCAGGTCGTCCGCCTCATAGCGAGTGACATGCACAACCACACAATCCTTGTCTGCATCAGGGCTCTAATTGAAACAGAAACAAATTCTGAATTACTTTTCAGTATAAGAAACACAAGTTATTTAAACCACTATGTATAGCATGGCATCGAAGCTAATAAAATTTTGCATTATTAATCACCACATACTTCCTTTTCTAAAAAAAATCACCACATACTTAGATGAAAAACCACAATCGAGAATATTAAGAACAATAATTGTGGTAATTTCCTTGTTAATGTTAAAAGCAAACCAGGACATTTTTATGCATGGAATTCTTGTTGTATGAATAGTTATTTTACAAATTCAGTTTCAAAAAAATGGGGGAACGGTAAGAACATAAGGTTCTCGAAGGATAAATGGTTGGGGGATTATGCTCTGTGTAACAAATTTCCTAGATTGTATAATTTTAATGTTAGTTTTAATACAACAGTAGCTAACATCTTAGAGGAGAGATGGAATAATATTCATTTTAGGATAAACATTAGGGGTGAATTAGCTTAATCATGGCAGCAACTGCAAGACTTGTGTGTTAGAGTGATGTTAAATGAGGAAAATGATAAATGTGTTTGGACATTAAATAATTCTAGTAAATTCTTTGGTAATTCTATGTATTTGATGTTAAAAGCTCTGCAAGTGAAATGTCCACTTGGGAGACTATGGTTTATAGAAGTACCTTTGAAGATTGAAGTCCTTTTGTGGTTGATGTTTAGGAATAGAATTCTTACTAAAGCTACTTGTTAAAAATAGGTTGGGTAGGGAGCACTAAATGTAAATTTTGTAAAAAGGAAATGATGGACCACTTGTTTATACATTGTTCTTTGGCTAGATATGTGTGGGGTTAGTTAGCTGTGCTCTGGGTATCCATATGGATTCGAGTTATGTTAGAGAAATATGTGTGCAGGTTGTGAATTTTTTCTAGGAAATACATATGTTTAGTAGTAGTGGGACTGACAACGGTAATTTGGGCTATGTGTAAGTGTAGGAACAATGCTTGCTTTAACAATGTTCACCCTTATGATCCTAGTAGTGTAATTACTCAGACTACTTACCGGTTAGAGTTTCAGTCTGCTTTACACAGAAACAAAAAAATATGAGGGTCAAAGGAGCAAAGCTGCTATTACAGGTTCCAACTTAGAACAACTCTAGCAGACCCCGCAAAATCTCGACCCGCAAAACGCGTTTGCAGTTTCACGAAGATCTCGTTTGCGGGTCGAAAACTAGCGTGGCCGAACAGAAACCGTATCTAAAACTGCATAATTTGAAAAAAACAGTTTCGCGAGAGAAATTGCACCTCGTGGACGTGAGTAGTTCATCGCGTACTACATAGATTTTACATGATCAAACACTACAAACACTAGTTCATACTACATACTACATTTATACTAGTACTAGAGGGGTGGGGATCTCACGGCGGCGAGGTCGCGGCCATGGAGGATGCCGTGGAGGAGCTCAATCCTCCTCGCCGGAGCTACAGAGGTCGATGTACTTCGCCCTCTTCTCCTCGCGGATGCGGCGCCACTCGTCGTCCTTCTCCTTGGCGGCGAGGTTGGCGGCCACCGCCTGCCGCCACTGGATGTCTTCGAGCTCCTCGGCATGGCGCCTGCGCTCCGCCTCCTAGCACACGCTCCGCTCGGCAATGGCGGCCGCAACCGCGTCGACGTCGGAGACGAAGTCTTCCCGCCCGACGACTCCGAGGCGGCCGAGCGGAGCGGGCTCCTCGGGCTCCTCCTTGACGGGGACGAACTCGAAGTCGTCCGGCTCCTCCGGCTCCTCTGACCACTCCCTCTTCACGGGGAGAAGGCCTGCGCCGGAAGAGGAGGAGCTCCCGGCGTACGAAGATCTCGCCGCGGAGGAGAAGGACGCGACAGAGGAAGCTCGGCGGCGGTCGTACTCCTCCGTCTCGTGGACGCGGAAAGCTCGCCAGCGGCGACAAGCAGCGGTTGGTCCACTTCCGGGCCCCACGCTTCCTCGCGCCGTCCGACCGGACGCGCCGCTCGCGCTCGGGGTCGCTTCCGCCGCCGTATCTACTGCTGGAGCCGCGTCCGGAGCTCCACATGCGGCCCCACATGGCGGCTGGAGGCGGGAAGGTGGTCGCCGGAGGCAAGAAATGCGGAGAAGGGGGTGGGGAATTGCGTGGCGGGACGGCGGCGGGGGATAGGGTTTCGACCCGCAAACGCGCCGCAGAACCGTAGATATAGTGGTCGGGACATGCGGTTTGCGGGCCGCGGCAAAAAAATTTACGGGCCGGGCGAGTATGCGGGCTCTGTTCTGGCCGGAAAATTGGGCCGAGCCCGCATACTCGCTGGAATTTTGCGGTTTCGCGTGTTTTGCGAGGTCTGCTATAGTTGCTCTTAATGTTGGGGGTTCCGTTCATGTTGCGGGTTGCTGGATGAGCCCTGAAGATTGGTGTGCATTTCTGGAGAGTTGTCGTTGAAACTGGAGGATTTTGGTGGGAACGTTGCTGGAAAGTTATGCTGGTACACCAAGTGAAGTCTGTTGTGACTTAGTGCTTGTTTCCAGTTCGAGCTGGAGGCTTTATATTATGTTTCAAATAAAAAGTTTGTAATAGTGTAGTTTGAGCTGGAGTTTACACATCAGGTACATGCTCAGATAGCATCAGGGGGTAGAGATGCCTGGTGGATAATTCTGTGTTATCAGTTTTCACGATCAATGAAAATAGGGAGCTGTGCTCCTTGATTCGAAAAGAAACAAGCTACATACGGTTTCAATGAGCCCAGACGACATCAAGCTAAGGCACAAACGAACCCATTACGAGCTCATTCCCAATCCAGCCGCCAGGTTCGTTCATCGCCGCGAGATCACCCCCCTCTCCTTCATTGTCCCCTCAGTTCCTGCCGCCACTCGATCTTCCTGATCAAATAGCTCACAAGGGCTCCGGTCACAAGTACTGAAAACCATGGTGCGATGTCCCGTCGCATAACTTGCAAACGTGGGTGCGCGAGGTCTAGACTAGAAAAATTCAAAGAAAACACATGTTTTGCAATTTTTATATTGGTGCCCAATTGCCGTCTAAATTCTCAATCATTGGACATAAGGACATAAACATAAAAACATTCCATACGTAGCCAAGAAAAGCAGCCACCACACACCACGACCGCACGTTAATAACCTACTAAATCCCCAGGTGTACATTGCTAGACTAGAAACAGCAACCCCTTGTCGTCTCATCAGCCCGATGACGATGTCCCTCCTGTTCCAATTCAAAAATCAAATCCCGTTTCATTTAGAGCCAGCCAGCCAGGCAGGCCAGTCCAGTTTTGTTGTCTCCCATCTCCACTTGCTACTCCAACACAGCAGTCCCATCATCGATCGTCGCATCCCTCTCGTGCGTGTCGCGGTCACACACGTACAAACACAGCGTAACGACAGTTTGCACCTTTCCACGCCCATCACTTTGTCCCTTCCGCCGTCTGCACCCGCCGCCGGCCCGGTTCTCTCCGGTATCTCTCGCCCCCCTGCGCCTCGGCATCTTTCCGTAGTCGTCGTCGAGCCGCCGTTGTTCGCTAGCTTCCCTGGCAACAGTTTGGTCTCTTGCGTTGTCCCGGTCTGCTTAGCTTAGATTGATGATGCCTTGGACCAGATCGAGCTGTTACGTTTGACCCCAGAATTTTACTACTAGCCCTCCACTCAGTTAGATACTTAGATCACGTACGTACGTATCGTGTCCACCGTATCTTTCTTTTTTTTTGCATGGGTGTCCGCCGTATCCTGGAGACACTGCCCAATCAATTTATCCTACGTAGATTTTTTTTGTTGTTGCATCGAATCCTACGTACAAATTGACCGACCGCGGATGATACGTGCATGCATGGGCATTGGGCTGTAGATACGCGGAGGAAAGCTTGCGGCTATACATACGGTGGATCGGTTGGTCGGGTAGAGATTTTCAAGGATCTCTCGTTTCCCAAAATAAAGCAGAACTTGACCGCCCCGTCCATCTAAATCGATCCGATTATCATTACTTACTTATTAATCAACCATCGTCATCCGGCAGAGAAGGCAACGATGCGATCGTGTACGTAAATGGGGGAAGCGTCGGGTCCCGTGTGTCATTGGCACGTACTACATGAGTCCACATTGCTTGATTTTTGGTAGCGTAACGGGGGCGCGATTCCCTCCATCCCAACCAGCCAAAAATAAAGAATATCTCCCTCGCATATCAATCTGTTAAACCGTTGCCTATTACGCTGGGAGATCCTATAAACGGGTAGAGTACGTCTTCTCCCCTTCCCAAAGCCTCGCGTTGGCCGATCCACCTCCTCTCCCCCTTTCCACCTCCCCTCCTCTTCGTCTTCTAGGACCTTTCCTCACTCTCTCGATCAGTCCACGAGGAGGGTGGGCATGGTGCAAGCCATCGTCGCCGGTGGGAAGACACTGGACCAGCACCGGAGGAGGGTCGTCAAGGAGGAGAAGGGAGAGGAGGCCGCGGCCGTGGCGATGCCGAGAGTCCTTCGCGTCACGTTCGAGGATCGGGACGCCACCGACTCCTCCAGCGACGACTCGCCGCGGCAGGGACGCCGCTTCGTCGAGGAGATCTGCATCGAGCAGCCGGCGAGGATGACGGCGTCGCCGCAGCCGCAGGCTTCTCCTTTCCGGAGAGGGGCCGTCCTCGGCGCCAAGAGGAGGGCCGACGTCGCGGAGGAACCCAAATTCCGCGGGGTGCGACGGCGGCCGTGGGGGAAGTACGCGGCGGAAATCCGCGACCCCAACAAGGGGGTGAGGGTGTGGCTCGGCACGTTCGACACCGCGGAGGAGGCTGCCATGGTCTATGATAGAGCCGCCCTCCGGCTTCGGGGGCCATCTGCAACAACGAATTTTCCTATTTCGCCGTCCCCTTCCGCCGATCCTGATCCTGCTGTCTTGGCAGATGCTGACGGTGATGTCGGCCACCTCCTTACGGCGGCCACATATGAGGAGTCTAGCGATGAGTCGCAGTTTGTCGGTTCGCCGGTATCTGTCCTGAGGCCGCTCGAGGTAATGACGTCCACAGTCAATGTTAGCAAGCCTAATGAGTCTACCGTTTCTGCCGGTTTGAAGATTTCAGTGGACACGTGCCGCATAGGCGGCGACTACTCTCCGTTTTGCAACGCTGATGTTATTGTGCCGCCGGAGGACGAAGACTGCATGTTCCCCGGCCTCTCATTTGCTGCACCGACGATTTTCGATGATGATGGTATGATGTCATCACACCTTGAGTACTATGCAGCTAATGTCGAGCCGATGAGCTTATTGGAGATGGGCGAGCTTCCGGTGTGGCGAGATGTGGATGTCTTCTTTGACGATGTTTTGTCTGCCTCACCTCTCACTGAGCTATGATTGATCAGAGTTAATCACCTCTATGTATAGATAATATCCTATTCTTTATTTCAGTTACAACTATTTGTAATGTCATTATTTAGTATATGTATAAGGAAGTTATTGGTGTTGCAGTAGATGATGGCATTTTGTGAAGTCTGATTGAGTAAATTTGTCGACATTTTGATGTGAGCATGCGGCAGACCAGTTTGGTGAAAGTCGAAATAATTCCATACTAACATAAATTTGGAAATTAATGAACTTTCCATCGTTGCACTGTTTTACATCATTATACTTGGGTATGTCTCTAAGTAATAGAGAACTCTATTGTGAATAATTTGTAGTCACAATTCTAATAGTACTACTTGCATACGAGTAAACTAAATTCGAAGACCATAATTTTTTTTCATGTATTTTCTTTTGTCATGGTTTGCTCGGTCCGCACAACATTTGTATTATGGGAACTATTCAGCACGAATGGAAATGGGCACATCAGCTAGATGGAGCCGACGGTGTATTGTGTCTGCTTAAAATATATGCGTTGATTGGTGGATAAAAAGTGAATGCGGCGTTGGACCCATCATATTTCCGTATGCTCCCCTCAAAAGACATTTACCCTTTGTTCTATATGATTTTAGTTAAAGCGGTCTCATGCTGCCTATTCATTAAGTCAAAAATGAGATGATATTTAACAAACATTAGCACCAAATTACATGGATCAGCATGATTTGCACCAAATTGTCAGGATTATTACACAATTAATTATGATTAGCATTGGAGATGGAGAGCCCTGACAAATCCTCGCATGTTCGCTTGCACTTGCACATCGTACACCGGTAGGTATATTGCGCGTCACATTTCCATAAGACACCTATATGTGCATTCTTTGATCACGAATGAATGAATGAATACACGGATGGATGGCATGCACGGGCCATGGGTGGTGGTCATTGGTGATGTGAAACAAAAGGGATAAATGAATCTCGGGTGATAACTTACACGTGAAACGCTGCACACTTATCCCTTCACATGGCGGCTAGAGATAAGAGAGATTGCCCTTAATTAACATGTGGTTAACTAAATCTGAACACTCTCTCTAGTTCTGCTATCCTTGTAAACATCATCATCATCTTCATAAGGCTCCTCCCGAAACCCTGTAGGAAAAATACAAGGAGATACGTGTAATATGCTATGTAAAACTCTTCTAGAAATCCAATGGAAAAATAAGCAAAAAACTACATATCACAATGGTTGTATTACTGTGGCCTCATTAAAAAAACCTTCTGTGAGGAACCATATAAAATACTCATAAAGGAAAAAAGTGCAATAACAATGATCCGAGGATCTCAAACAGGTTATCGCTCTGGAGCGCACTCCCCGTGAACCTTGCAAATAATAAAGTCACCTAGTACCAATTCATTAATATCTTTCAGGAATTAAGAGCTTGGTAAAGATTTTGTGAACATATCACAAAGATCACATATGACTTTGCTTCCAAAATATTTATATTCCCACTTCTTTTTCAACTCATGGGGAAGAAAATACTTTCAGATTAATATACTCATTATAACATGTCTGCATCTGTGTAATACAAACAACATTATCTTCATAAATAATGGTGGATGATTCCTACCAATCAAACCCACTTTAAATTTCAACAAAGTTCATCATTCTGTGAAGCCACACACATTCACATGATGATTCATACCAATCAATGATTTCAATATGATTCATGGATGTAGCCACTAAAGTATGTCTTGCGACTTGTTCGAGAAAAAAAATCAGTCTGTGATTTAGGATAATGGGGATCCGGTACATACCCAACATCACAATATCCAACCATGGTTCGATCTTGATTTCTCTCATAAAACAAACCAAGATCTCTCGTGTCTAGAGAATATCTGAAAATATTCTTCACACCAACCCAATGCCTTTTCATTGGTGATGTATTGTAACTAGCCAATAAATTCACTAATGATATAACATGCCTGACGAATTTTCTAGATAGATTAGTGCTTATTGCACCAAGATTTGGAAACTTGACCTAAACATCTCTTCATCGCTGCCCTCAGGTCTTACTGAGTTTTATCTCTATCAATCAAGATATCTCACAACTAAACCTGATCATCCTTCGGGCCCAGCTTGACAAAGTCCGGACTCAAAATTCAAAGCCCAAGCCCGGCCTGAAGCACATGAACAATGTTTTCTTCAATTAAATTATTATACTTGCGATATTAAAATAATATAATATACCTATGTTCGAATAAAATATACATGTGTTGCCATTTAGGGCTTTCAGACCGGGCTTCAGGCGAGAAATTTTGGCCCAAGCCCGTCCCATATGCAGCGCTTCGGGCTCAGGCCTCCGGAGTCCATGAACAAGTTTACTCAAAACCATAGTTTCTTTGATGGAGATTACTTAGAATGTTGAACTTTTCAACAATCTTATGGGTAAATGCCGACTGATGAACAAGTATTCCCAAAGGAATACTCTCAAGTTCCAGATTCAAGCAAAGTTTGGTCTCAACCAAATCTTTCATCTCACACTCCGTCTTAAGATGATTTTCTTGTCTCATGCATTTCCTGTGTAGTTCTTCTGATATTCAAATCATCAACATACACACAAGTTGTGCAAATCCTTCTTTGGATTTTCTTGATGAATACACATGAGTAACCATCATTGTTTCGGCAATCCTTCTAATGAAGGAATCCACTCAGTCGGATATACCACATTCATCCTGACTGCTTTAAAGCCATACAATGACTTTTAAAGCTTCATGCAATACAGGTTGCGATAAGCTTTCCAGTTCAGTACCATCATTCCCTCGGAAACTATCTTAGAGATATCCAAATCAAGTGAATCATACAACTATGCAGTCACAACATCCATCAGTTGGTTATACAAATTCATTATGCAATGCTAGTGATATCAAACATCGGAATGTTATCCACTCATAATAGGAGAATATGTTTCATCTTAATAGATGATGGGCCTCTCCGTGGAGCCATGTGCTACAAGCCTCGCTTCATGTCTCATCACCTCATTGTTTTTGTTCGTCTCATGAACGAAACCCCATTATGCTCCACCAGGGAACGCATTTAGAGGAGTGGGTATTACTGATCATGTCAATACCACCTCTTCTTGAGAGAGAGTGCATCCTCAATTGATGCCTTCCTATGGATCAATCATGCATGGACTTAGGTTCTCGATCCAATCCAAAGTCTTTTGTAATTCTCAAGGAGAAATAAATGTCGACATAATGTAGTTTTTATTATATGATTCTCTCGAAACCATATAAATAAGTGAGATTTCATCATTATCTTTGACTCTTCGCGATTTCCCACAATAGTTGAGTCATGGTCTTCTGATGTCCCAGTACCAATATTTTTGTGCACACTCGTGTTGGGTCCTAGATGTGTCCAACGTCCTTAAGGTGTTCTTCACCCTAGATTGAATATCAACATGAAATTAACCTGCATTTATTGTTTGAGGATTCCTCATTCCCCTTGGACGCTTTCGTGAAGCTTTGTCCTCTTGTGTCCAGATTCCTCCCCTCTTGGGTAGCCAAGTGGACCTATGGATCACACTCACTTTGTCTGGCACATTCACTACATGAAGCTTTTACTTTGTGACACCTTTATACCAAGTACAAAAATGAATCAACTGTTCTTTTCATTGATGATGATTTACATTATATATCCCCTAAGGGGATGCATCCACCGGGTGCGTCGTTTGGAAAAGAGGGGAGATAGAGTCGTGTCGGTTAGCCATATGCAAAGCGCTTCCTGATTACAACGTGGAGGTTATTCATAAATTAATTACAAAAGAACTAATTCCGAACACCCCCCCTAATATCCACTTTGACTATGTAGAATCATCATCTTGAAAAATGCTCCTCCAAAAACCCTACGGGAGAAAATATGAGGAGATATACATAATATGCCATGAAAACTCCTTCCAAAAACTAGTGGGAAAATAAGGAGAAAACGACATATTAAAATGTTTATAGTATTATTGCCTCATTAAAACCTTCTAGGAGAAACCATATAAGAAAAAACTCATAAAGGAAAAGAGTGTTGTATCAAAGATCTGAGGATCTTTAACAGGTTATAGTGAGTGCAGTCCCGTGAACCTTACAAATAACAAAGTCATTTTGTATCCATTCCATTAACATGTTTCTGGAACAAACAATTTGGTAAAGTCTTGGTGAACAAATCACCGAGATCATCACATGACTTCATTTGCAAAATATTTAGCTCTCCATTTCTTCGCAACTTATGAAGCTAAATAATTTAAGAGCAATACACATTTTAATGTTGCTCTTTATAACATGTCTGCATCTACCTAATGCAAACAACATTATTGTCATAGATAATGGTGGGTGATTCCTATCAATTAACCCCACTTGAACTTTCAACAAAGTTAATCATTATGTGAAGCCACATACATTCATGTGATGCTTCATACAAGTCAACGATTTCAGAATGATTAGTGGATGCAGCCACTATAGTATGTCTTGTAAACTTGTTCAAGAAGATAAAAACTAGTTTGTGATCTAGGATTATAGGGATGTAAACATGCCTAGCATTACAATATCCAACCATGGTTTCATTCCCGGAGGGATGCCTTCGTATGTCAGTTGATAAGTTGAGCGTGAATCACTGCACACTTATCCTTTCACATGACGATTAGAGATAGGAGAGATTACCGTTAATTAACACATGGGTTAATTAAGTCTTAACAATTAGGTTGTTTACTCCGTCTCCTAGGATAACTACGACGTTGTCAAGCATCACTTTCCACCTTCGCTATGGGGAGATGCTTCATCTCAAACGACGGCAAGTGTCACACCTACGCCTGCATCGGCGGACAATGAGTCACCTGGTTATGAAGATCAAGGCGATGGAGTAGGAACCAGCCATCAGACAGTCCATGATCCAGAGTAAGTAAAGCTTGAGAGCTGCCTGAGTTGGTTGGTGAGTTCTGTATAGAGGTAATTACAACAGTGGTGCTTGAACTTGCCACTGATGTTCATTTTAGTGTCTGAACTTGAAACATACATCAGTGGAAAGTATTTGTTGACAACACATGCCAGCGTGTGCGGGGGACCCACTTGGAGTGTCGGGACAGGCCGACTTGTAAAGTGTCTGACTCAATGACCATCGGGTCTCACCTGTCAGTGCACAATAGAAATAAACAAAAACTAGGAGCAGGCGCGATTCAAAGCGACGACCTGTGCAAACCAATTCACCTGGTTAGATTTGTTGTCCAGTATGTATCGATATGCTTCATGTACCCTAAAGGGCTCGTGGAGTTAAATGGGCTGCAGTCAATGTTGTCCATTTTCCACATGTTAGTTCTTTCCCCCTTTTTCTAGAAATTGTCAAAAAATATGTAAAGTATAATCACAACAATAAATCAAAGGTTCATGTAGTTGTAAATATTCGAGTGCAGCATTTTGGAGGACGAGCTCCATGGATCTCGTTTTTCTGAACAATTCAAAAATCATATTTTTATGTTTCAAAAAATTCTGGAAAAAATCATACGCATTCATATGGACGTGCTTTACATGTGTGTAAAGTCTGACGATGAAATACATTATGGTGAGAGCTACACAAAAAAGACAAATTCATTCATTTTTATAGTCAACAGTATATGTACAGTTCATCATTTCAAAATCACAATAATGTCTTTTTTGTGTAGCTCTCACCATGATGTATATAATCTTCAAATTTCACACACATGTATTAAGCATCCGTATGAATGTGTACAACTTATTTTAGATTTTTTGAAACTTTAAAATATGATTTTCAAAATTTTCAAAATAAAGAGCTCCATGGAGCTCGGCCTCCATTTAGAATTTTCGTAAATATTCACATAATTAAAATAATAGTTAAGAACTAATAAAATGTTTTCATAATTTAGAAGCAATCACATATTTAATATATTTCTTTAAAATTAAAAAATTTTAATCTAATTTTCAAACTAAGCATTACACATTAGTATAAAAATGAACTATAAAAGAGAAGTACAATGCAACAAAACTCACCATGTGGCGAAGATTGTGTAGGAAAGTCTCGACGTCAAACTGAGGATCACCACCACCCACCTGCAAAACATGAAACAAGGAAAGTTAAACCAGTATATGCAGCAAGAAAATGTAAGAAAATGGAAGAAACAAAACAACTAATCATGGTAAAAAAAGAATGTCATAAATACAAAATAAATAAAGTATAGAACATGTACATTTAGGGATTCAGAACATCCATCATGAAAATTTGACTGCGACACTAGAGAATACTCTTCAGTAAAATCATAGTAATCATCATCACTGTCATCCAAGTTATGTATATCGTTGGCCATCTCCTGGATCAAAAAATATAGCAACAACAAACAAAAAAAATAGAGAATGATAATTACTCCAAGGAAGCAACTATATGAAGATTACTGAATCAAATTGCGTCCCAAAACATCAATTAAACACATAATTGAAGTGAGCTCTAACTAAAAATCAATGAAACATCATATAACTAAAAGTAAAATGATTCAGTAGCACTAACATTACATATATATTGCACATAAGCATGATGTGCATAAAGTATAACTGACAAAAACGCAAATGCACCGAACTATAAACACATACTACAATAACTAGAACTTGTAAATTGCACAAGGCACATAATAAAACATGCACAAACTGGGTGTGAGCATGGAATAGTTCAACAGTAACCCTGAAAATTCTGAACAAACTTCAGTAACCTTCTTCTGAACCACAACTCAAACCAAGTCACCAAACTTAAATCACAAAATCAAATTGCTGAACCACATCTAAAAATACCTCCCCAAAAGATCCAGACAAATAATGAAGAGGTTTGTCATCAAACATTCAATTGACCTACATTTAAAACACTCTTCATCTACAGATGACTCCCATCAAAAAATTGCATGGGGTTGACCTAAATTGAACATTCAAAGTGTCCAGACACGACACACACACCTCAAACACGGCTCCACTACTTCACCAAAAGCGACAGAGGCAAAATAGTCAACCCTGACACCGAACTACAGGCGGCCTACATGTTTGGAACTACAGATCCACCAATTAACCCTACAAATCGTCAACCCAACACTCTCAGAAGGAGTAAGCACCCCCGAAATCACGCAAATCAACCGCTAGGGTTTCCCTCGCAAAGACAACGCAGGGCAACAGGGGCGGGCGAGAGCAATAGAGCACAAACAACAATAAATTAGCGGGGGATTCGGGGAGGGACGACCGAACCTGGAGGTCCTTGGGGCAACGAGCTCCTTCGACGCCGGAATTGATCTGCCGAGAAGCGCAGCGGTGGTGGTAGCAGTCGCCGCGGTGACGACAGACATAAGTGGAGAAGAACGATACAGAAGAAGAAAGAGGTATGACAATTTGAATTTTGCTGACGTCAGAGGTCGGGGGTGACGTCCACAACCAGTCGACTCAAAAGCACTCCTCTAACGCCAGCCTCACCGAAACGCAAAGAACAAGCTAGCACGCATCTCAAAACACAAAAATAGACAACTCCACTCAAAAAAACGTAATAAGGCAAATTAAAAGCCATGGATTTGGAATAGTGCTACAACAATTTAACTAGATTTGGAATAGCTCTTGCCAACCAAAGCACAAGGTGTTCCTTTGGAGGTTACTACAAGACGGGCTCAATACTAGGAATCTCCTTCGAAGGAAATCTTTTCAGTTGGACAACTATAATTGTGCTGTAAATAATTGCCAGCAGGAGGAAACACTTCAACATCTCTTTTGGACATGTCCTTTTGCTGCTCAGTGTTGGGACCTGATTTGTCCCTCTAGACAGGCAAATGTCTCAGTGCTTGAAGCTTTTGCTGATTTAAAACTAAAACTTCATGTACGTTTCTTCATGGAAATCATCATCCTAGCATCCTGGGCCATCTGGATCTCTAGGAACAATCTCATTTTTCAAGCCATCCAGCCAAGCATTCAGGGATGGAAAGCCATCTTTTTGGAGGAGATCAACTTGCTGAGGTTTAGAATAAAGAAGAGCTATGCTAGAGCTTTCTGTCTCTGGCTTGACAGCCTTGTCCTGTAATTTATTGTAATTTAGTAGCTATTAGTTTTTTTACTTCTTTGTTTTTTTGGCTTATCTCAACCCTTTTTGTACTGCTTGACCTCTTTTTTGATATAATATAAAAATTGCAGTGGGGTTTTGCCCTACTGTGTATAGTCAAAAAAAGCCATGGATTTAAAAAAACATTCACATCAACCCAAAAAAGTAAATAAATATTTCTATAAAATGTTTTAAATAAGGAAACATAAAATCAGGTGAAAAAGACGAAAATAAAAATAAATAAATATAGGTGGTACTGAACCAACTAATTGATATGATGTATAATCAAAAGATCAATAAAAAACAAGTTGACCACCCAAAAGATAAATAATAAAAAAATAAGGAAACATAAAATCAGGTGAAAAAACACGAAAAAAATAAAGGGTGGTACTGAATCAACTAATTGATATGATCTATAATCAAAAGATCAATCAAAACAAGTTGACCACCCAAGAAAATAAATAATTAAAAATAAATAATAAATAATAAAAAAGAAAAAACATTCAAACAAAGAAGCATAAGTTAAAAGCATCAACAAAAATCTAAGTACAAGCATCATTTCAACCATATAGTTACTTAATTTTTCAAACATTAACCATCAAAAGATATGTCGTTCGGCAATCCTCCCATCCAAAAGTATAGAGTCTGAACTTAGATACCTAGAGGCACCACTACCTCGGTCAAACAGTCATCTAGACAATTGACCATAGAGTCATAGATAATTACACATATAAATAGTTCGGGCTTCAACGATCTAAAGTTCAGAGTCTAAACGCGCAACACTCCACCTACATGAGCTGCTTGAACACAACAGAAACTGAGCGATCATTGCATTCTTTGAATGTGATGAGCACAACATTGTCTTCACGGAAAGAAGCTGTTGAGATGAACTCATTGAAACTTGTCTTCTCAAACACCATCCTCCCATCTTGTCTGCACAAAGTGTATGAAGATGACGTGATGACATGGACACCTTCATCCAAAGATTCAAGAGTGACAGACGCGCTCAGAGGGACATCCATGAATCTCTTCATGCTTGAAACAACAACCTTGGGAGTTTTCTACAAAACAAACATAAAAATATAAAAAAAATGTTATAAGCTCAACTACATAAAAATATTCATAATAGACAGTTAAACTTTCTTCAATCATGCTAAAAAATATAGAAAAGCACATGTGAAAGCCTATATCACGGAAATATGCAAATCAAAAACATATCAGTACAGCTATATTTGCAACTTAAATCTAGTTGCATCTAAAATAAAATAAAAACACTGACATAAACAGCGAGTCAATTACAAACAAGAAACAAAATAAAGTAAAACTCATAACTAGAACTCTTTAATTATGCATTGCGAAAAGTTTCACATGCTGCATACATAAATTGCACATAAAGAAGCTAAGTAAGAAGATCATGGATTCATCAAATATTGATGAAAAAGGCACAATACCTCACTATAAGAATATATGACTCAATTCACTATAATAATTACACTATCATGGACTCACCAAAAATATCAACTATAATACTAGTTTGACATGAAAACTTGCACACATTACACAACAGGAACATTTATAGAACCATTCATGACAATATATTTACAATGATATCAACAAAAGAGAGATCAACCTATATGAAAAATGCACAATACCTCACTGCATTCACAGCCTATATGAACTTCACAATACCTGAGAGTACAATTAAAAGTTTGCATCTACATCAAACTAAACTTGCATACATTTTACAACAGCAAGATATATCATATCTACAAGGGAATTCTAACCTACATGAACTGAAATGAATTCAAACTCTGTTATCAAAAAATGAATCTAGATTAAAATACAGAGTACTTCAAGGTATAAAGACATGAAAAACATGCACATAGCCATACATGCATCACTTGATCATAGCATACACATAAATTAATCAAAAAAGAAAAGGAATGCCTCAGTAAACACATACACATAAACTGATATCTACATAAAATAAAATGATCCTATAAATGAAATGATAAATACTAGTCACCATCCTCATCAAGCAATTCTCATCAAAGACAGCATCAAAGAGTTCCTAATCTAGATGGGTAACTTAAAAGAAGATCAGATACATAAAAAGAACCTCTGTAAACTTGACTAAATCTCAACAAATTGATACTATATATAACTAAACTTGCACAAATTACTCAAAAAGAGCAAACTTGAATCTATTTGCATCAAAAAATAAATTAAAAAGACATGCATAAAACAGCGAGTCGATTATAAACAAAAACAAAAGATAAATTCAAAACTTACTATTAGAATTCTTCAATTATGCATCGCGAAAGTTTCACATGCCGCATACATAAATTGCACACAAAGAAGCTAAGCAAGAAGATCATGATATATCAACAATCATGAACAAGACAAAGGCAATACCATGAAAGGGACAAAAAACTTAGCATTGAAACATAAAACTTTTCACATTTATAACTCACAAATAATAATAAATTCAATACATTAGAGGAAGATACTAACCATGATATTCTTGATTGGGTTAGTTGGAGTCATGACATGGACGAAAGGCACCCACCGCAGGAAATTGCCCCTGAAAACACAACGGAGGAAGTAGGGATTCTGATGGTATTTGAACTCCAACTTGCGCGGCAATACAACAGAAATAGCATACTCATAATTGGCATCATACATGTTTTCAAAAGCTACAGAAAAAGAAAAAATACATCAGATAAACAGTCTTGCAACTTGAATAATTAAAATAACTAACATTCACGGAAGTTTCAAACAACATTGAGATAACTTACCAACACAACGCTGAGGGAGAATTCTTTGACCACCACGTTAGGTTTGTATCTTCACATAAAAAGTCAGATGGTCCAGCCTAAACACAACACAAACTCAAGCACGCGGGCCATAGTCATGGGAGAAGTCAAACCAGGAACTACCAAAAACTTGTTGTAGTTTTCTCAGTGCTTGAATGTGGCTGGGTAAGTCCTGCTTTCAAAAGTAAGAAGTTCAGCCTCCATCTTCTTGAACTGCAGAATCCTAGCCTCGTCTCTCTGCTCCTCAATATACTCAGCTTGCAGGGGATGTACTACAAACACAATGAATATATAACTCAAATAATCAACTCACAAGAATAAACAAGCTACTCTAATAAATACTAAAAACATTAACTAGTAGCCATAAACATAAAATGCAAAAAGATAACATATCAACCAAACACTTGACAGTTATAGAGCATGATGGTTTGCAAGACAAATCAATAGCCTAACAACTAGTAGACAAAGAAATATTTAGCACAGTGCCAAAAACATTTGGCATAACAATTATTCGCACCAAGCCAATTATGCTACAGAGTACTTCAAGGTATAAGACATGAAAACATGCACATAGCCATACATTAAAGGAAATATGCCCTAGAGGGAATAATAAAGTTGTTATTTATATTTCCTTATATCATGATAAATGTTTTTTATTCATTCTAGAATTGTATAACCGGAAACTTAGTACATGTGTGAACACATAGACAAACAGAGTGTCCCTAGTATGCCTCTACTAGACTAGCTCGTTAATCAAAGATGGTTAAGTTTCCTAGCCATAGACATGTGTTGTCATTTGATGAACGGGGTCACCTCATTAGAGAATGATGTGATGGACAAGACCCATCCGTTAGCTTAGCATAATGATCGTTTAGTTTATTGCTATTGCTTTCTTCATGACTTATACATGTTCCTATGACTATGAGATTATGCAACTCCCGAATACCGGAGGAACACTTAGTGTGCTATCAAACGTCACAACGTAACTGGGTGATCATAAAGATGCTCTACAGGTGTCTCCGATGTTGAGTTGGCATAGATCGATATTAGGATTTGTCACTCCGATTGTCGGAGAGGTATCTCTGGGCCCTCTCGGTAATGCACATCACTATAAGCCTTGCAAACAATGTGACTAATGAGTTAGTTACGGGATGATGCATTACGGAATGAGTAAAGAGACTTGCCAGTAACGAGATTGAACTAGGTATTGAGATACCGACGATCGAATCTCGGGCAAGTAACATACCGATGACAAAGGGAACAACGTATGTTGTTATGTGGTTTGACCGATAAAGATCTTCGTAGAATATGTAGGAACCAATATGACCATCCAGGTTCCGCTATTGGTTATTGACTGGAGATGAGTCTCGGTCATGTCTACATAGTTCTCGAATCCGTAGGGTCCGCACGCTTAACGTTCGATGACGATTGGTATTATGAGTTTATGTGTTTTGATGTACCGAAGGTAGTTCGGAGTCCCGGATGTGATCACGGACTTGGCAAGGAGTCTCAAAATGTTCGAGACATAAAGATTGATATATTGGATGACTATATTCGGACACCGGATGAGTTTCGGGGGTCACCGGATATATATCGGAGTGCCGGAAGGGTTATCGGAACCACCGGAGAAGTAATGGGCCTTCTTGGGCCTAGGGGAGAGAGAGAGGGGCTGCCAAGGGCTGGCCGCGTGCCCCCCCCCCATGGGCCTAGTCCGAATTGGACTAGGGGGAGGGGCGGCGCCCCCTCCTTCCTTCTCTTCCCCCCCTTCTTCCTTCTTCTCCTAGTAGGACTAGGAAAGGGGGGAGTCTTGCTCCTACTAGGAGGAGGATTCCTCCCCCCTTGGCGCGCCTATGAGGGCCGTCCGGCCTCCCCCTTGCTCCTTTATATACGGGGGCAGGAGGCACCTTAGAACACACAAGTTGACATTTGTCTTAGCCGTGTGAGGTGCCCCCCTCCATAGATTTCCACCTCGGTCATATCGTTGTAGAGCTTAGGTGAAGCCCTGCGTCGGTAACTTCATCATCACCATCACCACGCCATCGTGCTGACGAAACTCTCCCTCGGCCTCTGCTGGATCAAGAGTACGAGGGACGTCACCGAGCTGAACGTGTGCAGATCGCGGAGGTGCCGTGCCTTCGGTACTTGTATCGGTTGGATCGCGATGACATTCGACTACATCAACCGCGTTACTAAACGCTTCCGCTTCCGGTCTACGAGGGTACGTGGACACACTCTCCCCGCTCGTTGCTATGCATCACCTAGATGGATCTTGTGTGTGCGTAGGAAATTTTTGAAATACTACGTTTCCCAACAGTGGCATCCGAGCCAGGTCTATGCGTAGATGTTATATGCACGAGTAGAACACAAAGAGTTGTGGGCGATAATAGTCATACTGCTTACCGGCATGTCATACTTTGATTCGGCGGTATTGTTGGATGAAGCAGCTCAGACCGACATTACGCGTACGCTTACGCGAGACTGGTTCTACCGACGTGCTTCGCACACAGGTGGCTAGTGGGTGTATGTTTCTTCAACTTTAGTTGAATCGAGTGTGACTGCTCCCGGTCCTTGTTGAAGGTTAAAACAGCAAACTTGACGAAAAATCGTTGTGGTTTTGATGCATAGATAAGAACGGTTCTTGCTAAGCCCGTAGCAGCCACGTAAAACTTGCAACAACAAAGTAGAGGACGTCTAACTTGTTTTTACAGGGCATGTTGTACTGTCATATGGTCAAGACGTGATTATATAAATTGTTGTATGAGATGATCATGTTTTGTAACAGTTATCGGCAACTGGCAGGAGCCATATGGTTGTCGCTTTATTGTATGAAATGCAATCGCCATGTAATTGCTTTACTTTATCACTAAGCGGTAGTGATAGTCATAGAAGCAATAGTTGGCGAGACAACAACGATTCTTCAATGGAGATCAAGGTGTCAAGCCAGTGACGATGGTGATCATGACGGTGCTTTGGAGATGGATATCAAAGGCACAAGATGATGATGGCCATATCATATCACTTATTTTGATTGCATGTGATGTTTATCCTTTATGCATCTTATTTTGCTTAGTACGGCGGTAGCATTATAAGATGATATCTCACTAAATTTCAAGGTACAAGTGTTCTCCCTGAGTATGCACCGTTGCTACAGTTTGTCGTGCCGAGACACCACGTGATGATCGGGTGTGATAAGCTCTACGTTCACATACAACGGCAAGCCAATTTTGCACACGCAGAATACTCGGGTTAAACTTGACGAGCCTAGCATATGCAGATATGGCCTCGGAACACTGAGACCGAAAGGTTGAGCGGGAATCATATAGTAGATATGATCAACATAGTGATGTTCACCATTGAAAACTACTTCATCTCACGTGATGATCGGACATGGTTTAGTAGATATGGATCACATGATCATTTAGATGACTCGAGGGATATCTATGTAAGTGGGAGTTCTTAAGTAATATGATTAATTGGACTTAAATTTATCATGATCTTAGTCCTGATAGTATTTGCAAATTATGTTGTAGATCAATAGCTCGTGATGTAGTTCCCCGTTTATTTTTTATATGTTCCTAGAGAAAAATAAGTTGAAAGATGATAATAGCAATGATGTGGACTTGGTCCGTGATCTGAGGATTATCCTCATTGCTGCACAGAAGAATTATGTCCTTGATGCACCGCTATGTGACGGATCTATTGCAGGAGTAGATGTAGACGTTATGAATATTTGGAAAGCTCGGTGTGATGACTACTTGATAGTTTAGTGCGCCATGCTTTACGGCTTAGAACCGGGACTTCAAAAACCGTTTTGAACGCCACAGAGCATATAAGATGTTCCAAGAGCTGAAATTAGTATTTCAGACTCATGCCCGAGTCAAGAGGTATGAGACATATGACAAGTATTTTGCCTACAAGATGGAGGAGAATAGCTCAACTAGTGAGCATGTGCTCAGAATGTCTAAGTACTACAATCTCTTGAATCAAGTGGGAGTTAATCTTCCAGATAAGATAGTGATTGACAGAGTTGTCTAGTCACTATCACCAAGTTACTGGAACTTCGTGATGAACTATAATATGCAAGGGATGACGAAAACGATTCCCCGAGCTGTCAGGACCCCGATTCCAAATCACGTCGACCTAGCCGGTAACACCTCATATCACTTTGCGGCCTCACGCACGGTATTCCCACGGTGTCGCCTTACCATGGCCCGGACCGCTTATGTCTTTTGGCTCACGATATGACAGTGTCGCTAGCATCCACATGACCAAGAACCCGGCCGACATGGCTAGTCGTGAACCCAAAGCGGCGCTTAACCTATGGGGACAGGCATACATGAATCACATCGAGCATGTCGGTCATCAACGATATATTCGGCTATAGCATGGGCTATCAGGACTCCGTATCCCGGCTGTAGCAGCTAGGCAGACTCAATACCACCGCGTGACATTTCCCGAGGGATGTATATAGGAACGAAGTGAAACACATGCCAGCCAGTCAAGTGTCCAAGCAGAGTGCTGGGCTAGCAGGACTCGTGAACCGGGCTGTAGTGGACTACTATCGCCGTAGCACGAGACTACATTTCCCCATATGAGAGGCTGCCAAGGATAAACAACTAGTTTGTCGGATCCCACTCATACCAAGCATTTCAATCATACACGCAATATGCCGATATGAGTAAATACAACAAGGCATCACAACAAAACTCTACAACTCGAGCACTTTATTTAAGAGGCCCGAGGAGCCATACATAACATATCCATACAGGTAGGGGTCACATGACCCAACACTCAAGTCATACAATCATACAAGCACATGCGGAAGCAAACTAGTCTCGAGTATGACACTAGAAAGAAAGAAAGCTTGTTGGAGCCTTTCTATCTACAATGGCCCTTCACAAGTCTGAGATCACCACCGGGTGGCTAGCTCACTCGTCAAGTCGAGATCTACATGGAATCCATCGGAGGGGTAGTGTTGTCCTCTAAAAACATTAATTACAAACATGAGTACGGATGTACTCAGCAAGTCTTACCACAGAATCCTATCATACATGCACATTCTCAAGAAGGTGGTGGAGTTATTTGCAGCAAGCCAGCTTTGACTCTTGGCTAAGCTATCCTACGTGACACCAATTTGTAAAGCATTTGTCGTACATGAGTCCACTAAACACCATCACAATACTCCACCGTGGATCCTCTCTCGTCATCCCACGAGAGGGCCATCCACGATACTCACACTTATCTTGAGGCTTTTAGTAGTATCCATTTACTTGTCTATGAACTGATATAGGTAACCCAGAAGTCCTTCTCCGTGGACACGGCTATTCGAATAGATCATATTAAACCCTGCAGGGGTGTACTTCTTCACACACGCTCTCACCACTTACCGCCGTTTACACGACATGTACTGCAACCTTCAAGCGGAAGCCCAACGTGGGTGTCGGCCACAGCCTACCTAAACACTCAAGTCCCTAGTCCAGGTTTATCGCCTATTCGGTTCCATCCGTAGGGAGTCCGCCGAGGTTTCCCATACAGCCCGAACGATGTGTGCAGGGTTCCCGAGATACCAAACGGGCACTCGGTACACCGGGCCACGTGCCTACCGCAACACAACCCACCCCTAAGGTCAGCGCTATGCGCCCCCAAAGATGCTACAAACACCGAAACTACTTGCAACTCCCGGACTGAGAACAAGGGTGGTTAAGAAGCCGAGAGGGTCAATTAAGGATCCCATCGTGGTAGTAACTGTTTCATGGATCACAAACACAGATCTCAGTTCTTAGGATCGGCTTCAATGAAACAACCCACCATGTACTCCTACATGGCCTCTCATCGATACCTTTACCAAATCGTGTTCAACACATCCACTCGATCCAACACAACCTTTCACTCCAGTTCATCATCCCGATGAGCCAGACTGACACAACTCTAAGCATAGCAAGCATAGCATGGTAGGAATCACAAACATGGCTCAATCAACTCCTACACATACTAGTGGGTTTCATCTAGTTATTGTGGCAATGACAGTCATGCAAAGGAAGTGGGTTCAGCTACCGCAGCACACAACAGTTTGAATCGCGTTGTCTTAATGCAGAAACGAGAGCGAAGCGAGAACATGGGTTTGTATGGGAATGATCAATGAGTTGCTTGCCCGATGGAACGGGGTAGAGTACGCCTTCAGATGGATAGTCGAGGTTATCCTCGGGGCGTAACCTATCACGAAAAGCATACCGAAGTAAACACACATGACAATATGCAACAATATGATGCATGCTATGACATGGCAATATGGATGTGTGTTGGCCTAATGCAAGCTGAGATAATAGGGGATGAACTCATTTGAATCAAAGATTCAAATGATAGCTCATTTGAAATAGCCCTAAAGGTGCATTATCTTATTTTGGTTAAACAGCAAGGTTAACTTGTTTTAACATGCATGAAACCTGTACCAATGGATAGAATGGATTTTTCTGATCATTTTTCATATATAAATCTTTGCATTTGGAGTTACAGATTAAAAGTTATAAGCAATTGAAATTTCAATTATATTCTGGAATTTACTGTATTAGGATAAATCCAGAAATTAGATTAATGCGTCAGCCATGCGTCAGCATGACGTCAGGGTCAACAGAGACGTCCAGGTCAAACCTGACAGTGGGTCCCGCGTGTCAGGGTAATTAGCTTAACTAATGTTTAATTAAAACTAAACCTATTTAGTTAGCGTGGTCGGGCCCCATCTCGCCGCTGACTCGTCGGAGTCAACCAGGCCCACGTGGTCAAAGTCCACGCCGGCTGCACGGCGACTAGCCACCAAGCGAGCCCGACGCCAGGGAGGAAGTGCTTTTAGCGATTCCGCGACCAGATGAACCATGGAGGGTGGCTACGGTAGTCGGGAGCAAGCCGCTGCTTGGTGGAGCCGGTTGGGGTCGGGTGGCGGAGTTGGTGCCGCGACGAGCTAGGCGGCCCGGGTTCGGCCAAGACGAACTTGGGGCTAGAGGGGTCGGTGAGGTGCGGGAGTGCATGGTTAGACCCCATGGGTGCGGTGAGTGTGATGGACACCATGGGTGGCGGAGAGTGACCGGAGCACGCCGGCGACGAGCTCCACGGCGGTGGGTGCGGGTGAGCGTGGTTCGTTGCAACGCTGCACGAGAGCGAGAGAGAGAGAGGGAAGGGGAGGTAGATGGGCTCACGGGCGACGCGTAGGAGCTCTCGTCGAGGTCGGGGACGGACCGGATCGACGACGGCGTTGAAGGGGATCTCCGCGACGGCGGACTCGGCCGAGGGCGTGTGGTGGATTCGGGCACTAGAGCGAGCGGGCTCGGCTGGTTCGGGTAGTGGAGGCGGTGAGCTCCTGGACAAGGTGAGGAGGAGCACGGACGGCGGGGAACACGGTTACGACGATGGTCTGGGCGGGCAAGCGCCGGCCAAGGCGGGAAGCACGAGGGAGAGGAACCGGGAGGAGAGGAGGTGTCCAGGGGTTCGGGGAGAGAGAGAGGCGATCCTCGGCAGCAGCTGCGAGGGGAGCGGCGAGGCGGCGACCAGGTGCGTGGCACCCATGCGGTGCCTGCGCCCGAAAGCACTGGCTGCTCGCTGACCGAGCCAAGCAGCTCATTGCTGCTGCTGGTTGCTTGGCTGGGCAGGGCAGTGGGCGGGTAGGGAGGCGCCAGGTAAGTCCTTCCTGTTTTTATCTTTTTCTAATTTTCTGCAACTTTGTGGAGTTTTCTAAAATACCAAAACAGTTTTAAAATTCACCAAAATGCTCCTGGTCCATTGTTGGAATATTTCCAACATGAAACATTTTGGTTTGGCAATTTTTGGACATTTAAAATATTTTATATAATTTGAAATGCTCAAGTTCAAAAACTTATGAATTAATCCAAGGACCTTTGGATGACCTAGAAAATGATGCACCACTTTTGACATAGGCTCTGAACCAAAGCAAAGATGATGAGCATTTTGAAGGGCATTTCAGGTTCATTGAAATAATTTTTAGTAAACCCTAGTTGAATTAAGGGGGTGTTCTGGGGGTTTCTGCCTTCCCCATTTCAAATTCAAATGAAATTTAAACATGATGCACACCCTAATGCATGGTCTAACTGGGATGTGACAACTCACCCCCACTCAAAAGAATCTCGTCCCGAGATTTAGGATCTGTTGCGAAAAAGGTGGGATACTCAAGTCGTAGACGATCCTCCCTTTCCCAAGTTGCTTCTTGCTCGGAATGGTTTGACCATTGAACCTTTAGAAACTTGATATTCCGACGTCGAGTGGTACGCTCGGCTTGATCGAGAATACGAACGGGATATTCTCGATAGGTGAGGTTATCTTGGAGATCAAGCGTTTCGTGGTCCACTCCACGGATAGGATCCGAGAAGCAACGCCTGAGTTGGGAAACGTGGAAGACATCATGGACTCTGGAAAGATGCGGAGGTAGTTCCAATTGGTAGGCAACTTCTCCTCGTTTGGCAAGAATGCGAAAGGGTCCAATGTAACGAGGAGCCAACTTGCCTTTGATACCAAATCGATGGGTTCCCTTCAAAGGAGTAACCCGGAGGTAAGCCTTCTTGCCAATTTCATAAGCCATAGGCTTATGCTTGCGGTCATATTGGCTCTTTTGACGAGATTGGGCTGTTTTCAATTTCTCACGAATATCGCGAACCTGCTCTTCTGCTTCCTGAATCATGTCCGGGCCAAAGAGTTGTCTCTCCCCGGTTTCTGACCAGTTAAGAGGCGTTCGACATTTCCGTCCATAAAGAACTTCGAAAGGGGCTTTGCCCAAGCTGGCTTGATAACTATTGTTATAAGCGAACTCGGCGAATGGAAGGCATTTCTCCCAATTCATGCCGAAGAGATGATGAAGCTCAAGCATATCCTCTAGGATTTGATTGACTCGTTCTACTTGACCACTTGATTGAGGATGGAAAGCGGTGCTAAAGGAGAGACGAAGTTCCCATAGCGCTTTGGAAACTTTCCCAAAATCGAGAGGTGAAGAGACTTCCACGGTCTGAGTTAATCTCTAATGGAACACCATGAAGAGACACTATTCGAGAGATGTACAAATCAGCTAGCTGGCTAGCGGTTATACTCTCACGAACGGTAGGAAGTGGGCTACTTTGGAAAGACGATCAACGACAACGAAGATAGCGTTATTCCTCTCTTGGTCCTGGGAAACCCGTAATGAAATCCATACCGATTTTATCCCATTTCCATTCAGGAATTTCCAA